>JAZGLO010003622.1:3365000-3769001 GCA_036873155.1 Biomphalaria sudanica
CAGCCCTTCAGAACAGCACCAAAGACCTGTACTCAGTCATGAAAAACTTATCTGTGGAATTAGCCATGTCAGAGAGACCAGTAAGGGACACAAATCGGGGGTCACTGTTTCGTGCCGTGGTCGACGCAGTCTCTTATTTTTCGTTATTTATTAATTCCCTATCTTCTCCCATTAACAAGTGTGTCCCTAGTGCTGCCTTGATAGAATGTAATATGCATCATTTAGTTTCACATTTCTATTTACAGTGACTCTTGTCACAAATGTAACGTCTACACGACGGGCTACATCCAATACAAATCAATCATAAAATTTAGCACAGAAAATAACAATACGTCTATAAATAGGTGTGTTCAATCCAAGCAGTTAAATACTAGATCTAGGTAAGTTGTTGTGGAAGTTCCTTCAGAATCGAAGATCATCATATCCTACTAATCCTAGTCCAAAAAACCATCTGCAGGACGACATGGGATGGCAGCAGGCAGGGCTCGAACCCGAAACCTTCGAGCTGATAGTGCAGAGATAGTCCAGGACAAATTTGTACAAATACTCCTTCTTCCCTAGCGCTATTAGAGCATGGAATGGGTTGCCTGGGCTAGCCAGGAAAACCAGTGACTTGGCAGAATTTAAGTCATTGGTTAATATGCATGACTGAATGCATGACGCGTAGGACGTAATCATCTTCTTTTTTTAAAGAAACGTCTATATTATATAAGATAAGATAAGATAAGATAAGAGAGCGCATATTACACGACCAACGTGGAAAGTGGTTGATACAATGAACATGTGTGGCTGTTTCGCTCAAATGTAATACAGACAGGGATCACAGGAACACACCCAAAATACAAACAACAATAACTTAAATTAGAACTTTTAAAATAAACAGGCAAAATAGATTCTTTAAAGTTTATAATTGATAGAAAGTACTGAGTAGATCTTTGTTCTGACTAGAAGCTCAAATAAAACTTCCCATTTAATTCTACCTACTCCTAAACATGTGTCGGTAAATATATATATATATATATATATATATATATATATATATATATATATATATATATATATATATATAAACAAGGTTACAAAGACAGCTTCAGTGGAAACACAAACTCAAAATTGGCCCCCGAAGTGGTCCACACAGGCAGGTAAAAAGGCATCTTTCAGTATTTACAGAAAGAATATCAGAATGAAATTCTATCAAAGGCAAATGACAGAGAAAAAGGGAGAAAGAAGTATGACAGATTTAGTGTGGTGCACCAACGGTCTAGCAGACCAAGGGATAGGTGAAAGTGAAGGTGACCTAACTGATTTCATATAATGATTGATCTATTTGTTTTGTATAGGGTCAATCTCTTATTCTAAGACTCATAAAAACAAAACAAAATAAACAAAATGCAATATGTTCTCATCTTGTGTCTTTAACTTCAGCTGCCCTCTGATGAACTACTTATTAATTGTTGTTTTAAATTATGTTCCGCTTATCTGCATATTAAATAGAATTTTTTTCTTTGAAAAAAATAGTAACCATTTTTTTTGGTAAATGTAGTAATTAGTATGATAGAACTTACATATCTTAGAATTAAATTTGTAAAAAAAATGTTATTTAAATGTGTTAAAAATATGGTAAATAGTCATCTCCCTTACTAAATAGCTTCCAGTGTTTGTTACTATTAATAGTAAATAGTTCTAAAAATTGTGTATTTTTATGAAAAAACTGCTTGCATAAGTAGTTTTAAAAATTAGATTTTTCGCTTTCAGAAAAGAAAAAGTAACCGTTGCATCAGAACTTTGAAAGGTCTATGATATCATGATGTCGGATTTTCTATATATGTTCTAGTTTACGAGATCTAAACGGGACTGACGGACGGACGGACAGACAGACATTCCACACAAAACTAAAAGCGTCTTTTCCCTTTTCGGGGGCCGCTAAAAATGTGTTTACAATTCTATTGCACATTTTTGTTCAGGTTATTTTTAGTTATTCCGCGAAACTGATTGGCAGATAGATCTAGAACTTATTTTATTTACCTGACTTGCATGCTTTTATAAACACGCCTACTGCGCGCGCCGTGTCTATGACGTCATTTACGACAATCGCAATAATTAAACATTCATTGTTTTTAGGAAAGTTAATTATCTCTGAAAACTATAAAAAAAAAATTAATCTCCTTTAACAGTATGCATTTAGTTAATCCTAATTCAAAGTAAACTGCATTGATTTGACTGACGATTCGTTTGCAATGTTGATATGAGTGCGTTGTTATTACAAATTGACATTGTACTGGAACATTTAATTGAATAACATCGGCTAGATAGATCGATAGATAGATAGATAGATAAGATAGATAGATAGATAGATAGATAGATAGATAGATAGATAGATAGATAGATAGATAGATAGATAGATAGATAGATACTTAAATGCATCAAGTTCTAGTCTAGATCAATGATGTGCACATTTGTTCTCTTTGGTGCACTGAAAATATCAAAACGTACGTAATCAGTAGTTCAACAGACTATCACTCAGTGCACGTGTTCTGAGGCGATACATTCCCGAAATAGATTTCCGAGGTTTGACTTCCCTGTGGCCTATCGACCTGCATCAATGTGAATAGCTTTCCGGGCACACAACACTAATCATTCATCGCCCTCAAGTGGAGCTAGCATTGCACGTCTTAGGGAAAGGGAAATGTTTTGTTGTAGAGAAAGTCTTAAGTCGGACGCGAATGGCTTCTAACAGCTGAGAGATTTTTTTACTTATTAAAGCGATATTTTCTTTTTTACAATTCCTCTAATCAGCTAGCAAACTCTTCATGGAACCTGCAGCCGGGATGAACACGTATCTGAAGAATAATTCGTCTAGAAATTTGACAGAGGATTTTTATATTTTAAGCAAAAACACTTTCATGCTATTTGGTCAAACAGGGAAAACTCTAATTTGACCGTTTTAATTTCTCAAAATATTATCTACTAAAATTAAATTTGGTCTAGACCATAGACTTATATATTACACTAGACTGGAAACCGGAAATAAATTCTTATCCGCGACTGATCGATTCACAGACCTATATATTATACTAGCCTGGCATTACCCGCGGCCTGCGGGTCAAAGTTTGTGTTTACTAATATAGTGGATTGGATTTATATGTATGTTAAACAAAAAAAGCACTGTATATATATATATATATATATATATATATATATATTTGTTTACGTAAGTACCTAGTCATCAACTTATTAAAACTGATTCAATGTATGAAAAAAAAAACAAGACATTATTTAGTATAGGGCAAGAAACACTAAATTTTTTTTTTGTTTTAATTTAAATTATATATTCCATGATTGGGGAAAAGTTGAAGAAAAAATGTCAGGTATACATCATCACTCCACCGGCACAATACCCCGCCTTTTGTTCTAGTTCTTGACTCCCTCCCCGACATTGACGTGGTTCTGAGAATTTCCGAGGTCAACATGTCTTTAAAAATACATAACTGTGACCAAAAAAGCGTGGAGTATCAATCTAACACGTTACACCTCTAAGGAAAGGGGGTGGGGGGGTGGCGGTGGTGGGGGGCGCCGAGTCGTTCGCTAGAAAGTAAATGATGTCACGACTATCAGCGAGAAGTCTGAACATTAGAGGAAGAATCGACAAGCCGAGAATGTAACAAGAGACTGGAGAGTCTGGCTCTAAACTAATTACACTGTACTGTGTTTCAGCACTGGGTTAGCTCGTGTTAAGTGCATTCTGTGTCAGAGAATGTTCATCTGGGAATAATAGTGGAGAAAAATAGACTCTGGAAGATCACCCCGGTGCTTGAACCCTAGTGAGTGATGAAGGTGAGTTTTATACCCTCCAAATCTCACGAAAAATGCTGAGGTAAATCCGGAAGTTGTCAAAAAAAAAAAAAGAAAGAATTAAGCAAACATCATTTATGATTATATCACTTTGTTAGTAATAAACCATTTGTACTTGTTGAAAAGGGAGATAATTTATTCAGATAACTTACATTCCTTTTCTTTTACTTAATGCTAGGTTATGTTTTTTGAATAAAATAAAGACTGTTCTTGCTCCTGCACAATTTTTTATCTTGATATTTCAGAATACAAAGACTACAAACTTTTGGGCAGCTCCGTTTTCCAGAAATGTCTTGTCTCTTGTGCAAACTGTTTCTTGACAACGGGCTGATCATTCAACTCTAGATAGAGACCGTCTTCAGGCTTGTAGGGCGGCCATCTTGTTGAATCGACTTGGCTAAAAGATAAATCATAAAGTTCAAGGTTGACAATGAGATATGTTACTATAAACAGATGAGTTTTTTTTCCATTTCCCACCACCCCAACTTTCTTTTTCTTTTTCTTACTATGCATATATTGTAATGCTCCGTAACTCAAAAGTCACTAACGTTTTACGACTGTTAGGTTATATTAAATGTTAAGGTTAACATTTTTTTTCTTTTTAATAAACAGTATGTCTACATTTCGAGAAACAACAGTAACTATTTAAGAGTACTGCAAACTACAAATAGCCAAGGGAGTCAAAAACAAAGTTCCGGTTCTGTCTCATCTGAGGAAAAAGCAAATTATATATATATATATCAACAAGCTAATGCAAAAAAGTCAGTCAATAAGCTTCATGTTTCATGAATAATCTACTTTTACGAATTAACTACTATTATTATTACTATTATAATTATATTTTAATATGTGTTAAAATTGTGTGCTTAATGGTTTTACAATTTCTTTTTGAAGAAACAAGGTCTAAAAGAAGTCCTTTTTTTAAAAACTTTACTTAGAGAATGAAATTGTTTTATTTTGTAACGAGGAACTATTGCCTGATTACAACAAAATAAGATTTATCGGTGTACTTTGGAATTTGGGTCATCGGATTAAACATCATAAATACTAAAACATATCTGTCATCCATTTTCATTGAACGACATTAAGATTCAATTAAAACATTAAAACTTTGTAACAGTTACGACAATCACAAGCAGGTTTGGAGAAAGTAGTAGGCCTATTTTTAGTTTTGTTCTTTAAATATACTATACAAGGAAAATATTCTTAGAAACTAAAAAAAACAAAACAAGGTTACAAAAGACAGTTTGTGTGGAAACACAAACTCAAAATTGACCCCCGAAGTGGTCCACCCAGGCAGGCTACAATATTTTTAGAAAGAACATCCGAATGAAATTATATCAAAGACAAATGAGAGATAAGAATGGAGAAAGAAGGTTAACAGATCTTGTGAAGTGCCCCAACGGTCCAGCAGATCAAAGGATAGGTGAAAGTGAATGTAAAGTTAGATGTGAACCTGGCCTAACTAGTTCCCCTTTCAGACCTTGTGGTCTATAGTCTATAGGGCAGATGATGTAAAGTTCATCTGTTTTTGTGGCCTACGGTTAACGAGGGTGTTATGTAGCCAGCACAACGACCAACCGCCTTTACTTTTCCCCAGCTAATGTCAGGTACCCATTAGAGCTGAGTGGACTCAGAGGCGCCCAAAGATAAAAATCACAGTCTTCACCAGGATTCGAACCCGGGACTTTACCGCTCAGCCACCGGGCCTCCGCTGGCCTAACTGATGTCTTATAATTGATCTAATTTTTTGAAAAGGCTCAATCTTTTATTTGAATCCTTTTTTTTTTTTTTTTTTTTTAAAGGAAACCTCAGAATTTGCGCTATTCAATTTTAGCTTTATCATCATAGGAATCCTTGGACCTTAGGCCTCTTTTCTTCTCTTTGCCTCTTTTTTGGGCTTAATGTGCCTCTTGTATGGGCCATCTTGCCTCTTTTGACACAACAATGATACAAGTATCCTCTACCCCAGAACAATCAACACAATATCAAATATCCCTGACCCCCATTTCTGGAAAACTACCTGAGCATTGTACAAGTATATGAAAATCAAACTAGATAATTCTCTACCCTAAAATCCATTATTTTTCTAAATGTCAATTCTAAGTGATTAGGATGAAAAACCTTATTATTATGTAGAGCTTTGAGCCAGCTAGCCCAAACAAGGCTCCTGTATTCGGAAACAATAATTAAGTTAAAGTTATGTATCATTTTATTTTTTAGTTTTGGTAGCTTGTTTAATCCACACAAAAAAAAATTAAACAAATTTCCGCATTAAAAAAAGGTTAAGAAAATGAAGTTTATAAGATTACTATTTGTTTTAAATTAGGTATAACTTATAATGCATACTAATTAGCTTTTTCTCTAAAAAAAATACTTGCATAACTGATTTTAAAAATTAGATTTTTCGCTTTCCGAAAAAAAAAGTAGCCGTTGCATCAGAACTTTGAATGGTCTAAAATATTGTGAAGTCGGATTTTCAATATCTTTTCTAGTTTACGAGATCTAAACGGGACGGACGGACAGACGGACTGACATTTCACACAGAACTAATAGCGTCTATTCCCCTTTCGAGGCCGCTAAAAACGCAAAATCACCACGATATATCTGCGGAAATAAATTCCCTTTCTCGTTAACAATATATAATTAATAATTTTAAATAAGAATACCACTAACAATTGATTGGTTAATTTATTGGTTATAATATTTTTGTATGATTCAAGTTTTGATAGGTACAACAAAAAAATGATGTAAAGTTTCAACATGATCCGAGAATAGCTGTGGGAGAAGTTAAGTTTACTTGTACGAAGGTTGTACCAGGAAGACAGACAAACTGAATTGATAAAAGTCGCGTGGGTGTCAAGAGTAGAATGGAGACATCAAGCTGAACAGTAGCTACAGGGCCATAGAAGAAACTCGGTACTGAACAAGGGACAAGGGAGATTGAGTTACCAAGAGAGGGAGACGAACTTTAGTTTTAGTAGAGAATAGACGCAATAAACTATTTGACCATTGTACTACATCAGAATATCTTATCTTATCTTATCTTATATAATACAGACGTTACTTCAAAAAAGAAGATGATTACGTCCTACGAGTCATGCATTTAGTCATGCATATTAACCAATGACTTAAATTCTGCCAAGTCACTGGTTTTTTCTGGCTAGCTCAGGCAACCCATTCCATGCTCTAATAGCACTAGGGAAGAAGGAGTATTTGTACAAATTTGTCCTAGCATATGGGACGAGGAATGTGCCTTTATCTTTGTGTCTTTCAGAGTATTTTATTAAATACTAAGAATATTAAGAAATTACTGTCTAACTCCAGTGTTATATTGATGTGATAATTGTGAGAAGCATATTTCTACATGGATTAATATATATATATATATACAGGGCCGCCGCGAAAAAAAAATTCCATTAAGACTGAGCTGGACACTGTTCTAAAAGTGCCCTTTGATTTAAATCCATTTTTTTGTAAACCATTCCATTTTTTTCTTTCATATTCGCGCAGTTGTTGTACCCCTCAAGTACAACTAGGAATCATGCACTAGGAACAATTTCGGATATACATGCCTACAGAAATCTAACATCTTGGTTCTTTGTGATAAACATTAAAAACTGATCTCGTTATGACCACTCGCTTGTGCTCCTGTATTTGCAATGATTATAATGGATGAGCTGCGGCGGGTATATTACAATGAACAGCGGAAATGATCATGATCTATATACAATATCTCGATAACTTTGCTCAACAGTGTTATATAGGTCTCGACGTGGAAATGTTCACTTGTTTGTTATTGTACGTTGAAACACAATCCACAAAAAAATCTCAAAATACAAAAACCAGTGACAGTGGAACTTTTTCAACGTTCCGTAAACTTTCAGAATAATTATCACGATTGTATTTTAAAGAGATGTGCATTATATCCACAATCATCTGACATACACAGATGCAGAATTGACTAAAAATATATCCAACAAATGAAGTAAGTGTTGAATATTTTTCTTGAGTTTAAAACAAAGTAAATAATCCAAATTACAAGTCAACAATTACTTGAAATAAAACATAGTATGACAGTGATGCTCACATTCCCGCGGTGGCGACTCCCTAGATAACAACATTTTCGTTCGAGCACCCTTTAGAAGCTGGAGCCCAGAGGAGCAATGTATGCTTACACAGTGAAGTCTGTGAGTGTTTTTTTTTTAGAATGTAATAAAAAAGAAAACTAACTTAGTCACAATTTTTAGGTTTTATTAATAGCCTACATTAATTGAACACTGTGTATAGAATCCAAATTAAAGTCACGAAAGTTCACTGTAATTTTTAAGCGTTGTAAAAAAAGTTCTCCCTGGAGGTAGAGTTGAAGTTTCGGCAGGTTTCCGGTCAAGTCTGGGGTCTCAACATTTTTTCACCGCCCTCCCCCCTGTTGTTGGTTGGTTGTTGGCTTCTAGCTCAAGACAGCTAGTACAACTGAACCGATGTAAGCGTTTTATATTTTTTAATAACTAAACTTTAAATAACTTGAACAAATTATTTGTGAACAAAAACTCAATACAATTGTTATTATTTACTATTTAACTTGAGATAAAATATAGATCTAATAGTCATGAAATAAACTGATATTTAAACAAAATCTAGCTCACAGTTAAAAAAATAAGTCTTAACGCTTTCATAACCCCCAATCAATAGCTTAAACTCTTCTTACCGCCGCCCAGGAAACACACACACTCCATAACACCCCCCTTTTTGTCAGGACATTGCGCCCTCCCCCCCCCCCCCAAGCCAGTGAATATATTTTTCAAATTGACGTTTAATTACCAGAAATAGATCTACTTACGATGCGGGCTATTCGACTTAAAACAAATAAAAACCCACGAAAATTCAAGGCCAAAAATGAGTAGGCTCCTATGGAAAAACCCGCGAGAATCCCTCGTACGCTGCTCTATTTTTTTGTTTCTAGTTTCCGAAATAATTTCTCATGAACGAATATCGTTTATATTTTCAATCGTAATGGAATAATTAGAATTTAAATAAAATATTTAAGTAATTTTTTTTTATTTACCTAATTTTTTTTAAAAGTAACCTTGGAATAATGATTTGGCCGCCCCCTTAAGTCGGTCGCCTATTATTTTAATTTGTAATAAATATGTGTGTAGTAAAAATTAAACACTTCTGAGTGTGTCGTGGTTTATCCAGTTTGCATAACCCTACCACCAAGAAAAGCAAGTCCAGATACCAAAGAGTAAGAACTCAAAGCCATATCTACAATACAAATAATGCCTACATTGGGGTAAGAGCTTGGTATATACTTACAAACTTTTCAAAAATCTGAAGTAATGTGATTTTTTTTTTGGGGGGGGATGAAAGAAAGTCTAAGAGAATTGGGGTAGGCCAAGGATTTCTCTGTCATCAAATTGGGCTCTCTTCCTATCCTGTTAACACTTCTTCGCGCCTCTACTGCTGATAGAGCGTCCTAATATTGTTTTCGAAAATGTGAAATTTTTAAAAAGAGTTACTTACCCTCTTACAAAGTCGCCTATAAAAGAGGTGAATATCTTTTTGATTTTTTCGTCGGTCTCGGTGAAGTTGTCTACAGCACCGGCTTGTATGAAGGCGTTCATCGTAGCCAGAGGAACATCAAACCAATAGGCGATGTCCAGGCCATGAAGCATCCCCTTCTCTGGTCCAGTCAAGTACTTAGGGTAATGGTTAAAGTACGAGAACCAAACTCGACTCGCTGGATATTGAGACGCAGCATCAAGAATGTCAAAGGCAGGGATAACAAAGTTGACATCAGTCAAAAGAATTGGGTAACCATTTTGTTCATCGTACCTGTTCTCATACCAACTGGACACAACGTTGACCGCACTGGCATTGGGGGTTTGAACTTCAAAACGATCCGCAACGTTCGTAGCTACTATCAATTGTTTCCAGATGGCATCTTTCTGTTCTGTTGTACCATTGAACAGGAAATAAAAGGCGTCTCGGGCGGGATAATACCTTTTGTGAACAGCACTGGCTTCGTTATTGTTTAGAGCAATCAAGTAATCTCTTTTATGGAAGCCGACACCAAGTAGATACTCCTCGTCCTCTAAGAGTTTCATCGGTGACCGGGGCAAGAGCTCTTCATCCACGCGAGGTACAAAAGTTATTCTGATTGTGTCCACGTCTGGAACTAAACTTGACACTGGTTTGTTTCGCAAACATTCGATAATGGCTTCGGATGAAGAGCTGATCTGATAGCAATCCAACTTCTTAGCCAGTGCAATAGCATCGGACTTGGCGCTTTTGTAATTATTGAATAACGATGTCGCGAAACCGCTGTGTGAGTATACTTTGGTAAAAAGATCTTTAGTTGCTGGGCTTATAGTAAGAATGGACGCAGAAGCGCCTCCAGCGGATTCGCCCGCAATGGTAATATCATTGGCATCTCCACCGAATGCTTCGATGTTATTTTTCACCCATGTTATGGCCGATATTTGATCCCATAGACCATAATTCCCTGGTCCGGAAATGTCCTCTGTGCTGAGAAATCCCAGAACTCCGAGCCTGTAGTTAATAGAAACTACAATAATATCTTCATTCGTGACAAAACTTCCAGGGGTGTAAATGTAGGGGGAACCAAAAACGAAAGCTCCTCCGTGGATCCAAACAAGAACCTTTCTCTGTTTTCTCGAGAGGTCTTTAACATACACATTCAAGAAAAGACAATCCTCTGAGATCGTTTCACCAGGGGCTAGCTCTCCAACATTTTGAATGCATGAAGCTCCAAATCTTGTTGCGTCAATAACACTGTCTGAGGACAGAACGTTTCATAGTCATGTGCGTGCAACAGAAAAGTTGAGCTATAGAAGTGTAAACTGAATTGGAGTCAATGAGACATCAGGAAGAGTTAAAAGAAGAATTAACAGAAAGTGAAAAAGCAGGTTAAAAAGTTACCCAGAATTTGTTTCTGTCTAAAGTAGCGGTGCCCACTGTTGTCATCATGGAGGCCAGATGAATTTCCAACACATGTTCCACGCAGTGACGTAGAAACCCGGGCGTGATGGGTTTATTTGTTCCCCGGGCCCACAAGTACCTATGTCGCCAGTTCCACTTGTACTTAGCCGCTAGTTGCCCGAGTCCACTTGTAATGTATGCCGCCAATTCCACAGGCCCACATGTACCTATGCCACCTATTCCCCGGGCCGCATCATTGGAAAACAATTCATAAGTTCCATGCAACCAGGGCCGGTCTTAGGCCACTGCAACCTATGCGGCCGCAGTGGGCCTCGCACTTTCATAGGCCCAGCGAATTCTAGGTGTAAATTATTAAACTAAACCCTTTTATCTTATTATTAAAGGTTTCCTGGAAGTCTCCTGAAATTCTAAAATACACGAAAAAGTATTGAAAATCTCCGAAAATTATTAAAATCCTCTGAAAACTGATGCAAATATCCTTAAAAACAGACAAAATTGTCATTTCGGGGTGTCATTAAATATAGACAACGCCAATCCTACTCGCGATTAAAAAACGGTATTGTCAGCTTTCATTTGATAAAAATATAATAATAAAGCGAATGTTAACAAAACCAGAAGCTCAAATACTTAATTGACTTTTATGGTCCCTGGCTTACAAATATAGATCTAAATCTATCTCGACCTCTTTAAAAAAAAGTCAAAACCGATATTTTGCTATTCGATAGTAAATCTAAAAGGCAGATCTAAATGTTCATCGGCTTTTTGTTGGAAAACTATCATCTACTGTAGATGGCTCGTAAAGTGAATTTGACAGTGATTTTGTACGTAGTAAAGAATGAATAAAATGTAAAGACGAATTTATTTTCTAATACAAAATCTTAATTTTTACTTATCCTTATCACAACCCAGAATGGGCCCCACGCAATCCGTTTCGCATAGGGACCCGCAATCTGTAGGACCGGCCCTGCATGCAATCAATCCTTTGTGAATTGTGGACACTTTCAATGGGCGCGAGACGGGCAGGAAACTGTCCGCGGGCTGTAGTTTGGGCATTACTGGTCTAAACCATTAAAAAAAAAAAAATCCCTTACCTGATTTTGAAACAGGGAGAGGTTCTGGCTTAGCGAATCTTAGCTTTCCTACTGGTGGCTTAGCGTAAGGTATACCGCGAAACGACAAGTAGGATTGGTTATTGACAGCTATCTCGATGAGTCCCTGGACAGATCCGAGTGGAGTTTCAACTGTTGTACTAACTGGTGCCGCAGTTGTTAAGAAGAACAGGGACACCCAACAGATCGATATCAATGTAAACACCTTTGCCGAGACCTGAAAGACCAAAACAAGAAAAACAAAGCTTATACGAAGTGTAATTGTATCAATTAGTTTGGATCAGTCATGTAATTACGTTTGTTATAGATCTAGACCAACAACAATAAATCGGTGCGATTAATAGTATTTTTTTTTTTTACAATGGACCTCATTCGCCAATCGTAAACAAACAACATTTAGCCACGTGATAATATTGATAAAACAATGAAAAAAACGTATCACGTGACAGCCTTTACGGATTAAATATTTTGTATAGAAGATATAGAGAATCACGTGGCTAAATGTTGTTTGTTTACGATTGGTGAATGAGGTCCATTCTTTCTGCTTAGCGCTATTTCATGCCTTTAGCTTTCTCAATACGCTATGTGTCAGAAGGTCATGTTCAGTGTGTGTCTTTATAGCACTTTAACAATGTGAGACGTACTTGTCTACGTTCACTGTTGACTGTAGCCTAATCTTGTTGAATTAAAAGCCAACATAATGGTTCTCTAGTATTTGTTATTTCATGACACTGTACCAGTTGGAAAGAAGTGAGGTTAGAGAGATGAGGATATCTGCGTGGATTTGACCGTTATTGGTTCGGAAAAGTATTTACAAAACAAGAAGCTGATGGCGAGAACGCCCTGAATTATTGTGATAATCCATCAGATGATATCAAAATAAAATATCAATATCACACTACAGTGGATCCCTGGACACATTGGCATCATGGGAAATGAAAAGGCAGATAAGCTATCAAAGGCAGGTTCATCTATGGAGCAACCAGATAGACCTGTTAACTACCTCACCCTGAGGTCAATGTTAGTCAACAATCACAAAGAGGAGTGGCTCAACCAATGGGCATCAGGAAACACAGGCAGAGCCATGTACAAAGAAATTACTACGCCTAACAAACTGGACAGTATTAACTTACTCCCCTGCAAAGAACAATCTACAATTTTCCAACTAAGAACAGGTCACACACCACTATTAAATTACCATCTGAACAAAATAAACTCCACACAACTCCCCCTTTGCAGACACTGCGCCCACCCCTTTGAAACCGTAAACCATATCCTCTTTGAATACCCCTCCCTAATCCACCTTAAGCAGACCCTACTTCCACTACAGACCAACATAACCAACACCCTGTACGGCAGTGCTGACAACTGAAGAAAACAGCACACTTTTTTTTACCTTGGCACAGTCTGCAAAAGAGCTCAGCAGCAATAAAGCTGGCTAGTAGAAGAAGAAGTAATAAAGACTTGAACACAATTGTGATGAAAGGTCTTTGGTTTAGCATCTGATAAAAGTTCAAACACACACACATAACTCTTTATCGCATTCATAACAACAGGTGTCAAAGATTTTGTTAATCTCCTTTAAAGTTAAACAGTATTGATTCTTTCCCTAGCCCTAATTATTTCATGAAAAAAAAAAAGTCTCTAAGTTATGTTTAATTAGAGCTGATTTGCATATCAGTTATCGCTTTCTTTATGGTCCAGTGGATTTTTGCGTCTTTTTTTTTTAAATTAATGTTGTTTAATTCACAACATTGAAAACAAAGCCTGGTCGTTGAACGGAATATTTGGACTACCAAGTCGTCTTCTACCAAAGTTGTAATTATCGAGAGAGTTGAGCCGAGGATCTTGAAACTCTAGACTGCCAAAAGCTCCATTACGCCGGAGTGGCCGAGCAAATGTTCTGGAGAGGTCCAAGAAGTTGTCTATGTATCACATCTCCATTTCCGGCGACTCGTAACCAAGGACGCTCGACGAAGTTCACAGGTGCATTCCACTTATTTCCCTTCTATAAACCACACTGTCCGGTGTTCGTCATGTGTACCTTGAGGCACGGCGTGTGGGAAGTACCGCAACAGTACTGCTTGGACCCTCTTTTGATCCCCGACCAGTGCGTTGAAACAATATTCTCAGGCACTCCTGCGGGAGTCTTGATTTGCTACTCTATTGGCCTAGTGGTCTCACCTAACGACCGAGCCCCCCCCCCCGCCCTCGTGCGCAACGTTGCGCCTGTGTAGCGAAGCCCAATTTCTCGGCAGCTTTTTGTATCAACATTAACAAACACAAAATTAATCATTAATTCTACCTTTCAATTATAAGCGTATAGGCGAGGGGGGGCGCTAAGGGTATATTTAGAAGGGAGTACATCACATCATTATTTAGTAGCTATTGTGGCACGGTCTAATTGGGAAGCACGGACCACACTTTATATTTGCGTTCATGATGTTTCACGTGAGAAACAAGGATCCACAGTGGAATTATGGGTAAAGAAATCTCGTTCTGAGAGTTGACCACATGGTTAGAAGTCAGTAATCGCCATGTTCTTGAAATGTATGGGTGTTAATGCAGTTAGTGTAATAAGTAGGTACCTTGGACATAGAAGTGGTTAGACGTATAATATGAAGCAATACTAGTGGTGTAATTTATTTATGTATATTGGAGTGGGTTTCTGGATTGATTAATGTGAAACATTATATGTGCTTATTGATGGCTGAAGTTGACAGTATATTATGAATTGTTATCTTATATCAATAAATGTGTGTCTGCTAAGTAAAACTTGAATCAGTGAATTTTAATACATGTTGTGTTGTGCTAATTATAGTGGATATACGCGACAGCAAATAGTACAACAAATTGGATGTGACGAAGGATATTTATTTAGTACTCAACAGACATTATGACAATATTAGAAGAGGTATTAAAGTAATACAGAGAACATTTCACATTCAAAGAACTTTACAGAGTAAACAAGCGAATTTTTAAACAGCAATGTTTGCAAGTAATACTTATAAAGTTCATGTTTATTATCTAAATAAGATTGGCGACTTATTGACATTTGAAGCTCTTCTTATATTGCCACTCCCACAATCCGAAATTCAGCATGACAAAAAAATATATAGAACAAAACAAAAGATCTTGGAACTAGCAGTAAAACAACAAAATAATAATAATAAAATGGACTAAAATGTGTTTGGGAGAGGGGGGGGGAAGGGCGGGGGTCAACACTTGTCTGACATTGTCCACTCGAAGACGTGATTCTAATGAGTACGGTAAGAGTATGCTTTGTGCTGGGATTTTTCCCTCCCCCACCTCCTTTCTTTCCTGACTTCTAAAACACTATACGGTTTAACACAGTAACGCGACACAATTTATTTTGAATTTCGCGAGCTACAAATGTTTATATTAGCGTCCTATTTAGCAGAAGGAAGACTTTATGTTACTATTTTTGTTGCACAATGGAAAGATGATATTGACACATGAACGTAAAAATTGTTTGTCCAGATCTTAATCTCTAAGACAAAATGAGTTTGTATAACAATTTCTAATAGAATAAATTCTTGTCTTATAGTTGATTTTACGCGTATGAAGTTATTAATTAGGATAAACGTTTGAACAGATATAGAACAAGATGTGGAATTCCAAACCACCTTTTGAACATTTTTTTTTGCGGGGTACGATTTTTTTTTTTTTAACAGTGCTAGGAATGTCAAATTAGATCGGCATGAATAAATGTGGCCGACCACACCACGCGACCCGGCAGCCCTACTTATTAACTCATTACTCTGAGCTGCTAATTAAATAATAATGAGGCTTGTCTTCGAGTCCAAAGATTAATGACGAATGCAGTATTTCCCAGCTACATACTTACATACCTACATTCTTTGCCACATCCAGCGCAGACATGAACATTGTCCGATGTTGGTCGATTTAGATTTTTCTTTGTCGTCTACGTCTGTCCTCGACAGCGGTTTTTCTTTTGGACTCGGCCTCTGTTAGTGACCTTCAGCTGTCTCGTTCCTAAGCCGCATGCAACCAGGTGATTCTTTATGGCTGGACTTGCCAGTGAGTTGTTATTTAATACTTCATAAATGTGTGACGTCTGCTACAATCAAAAGTTTAGTTCTGAATTTACATGTTTGTTGTTATAGTACTCAGTACTTAGTAGTAGCCATACGCGACAGCAATACAAGTGAAGTGAAGACCAGTCAGCCAATTCACAAGAGACACTCTAACAACTCCAGAAGAGGTGTTAACTCTTTCTCTTCGTAATTAGTTTCTTCGTTCTTCGTTTGCTCATTTGTATTTCACTATCCTGATATTATTAAACTTCAATAACTTTTTTATTTGTTATCAGAAAATGGTGTATTTGATATCGAATTATAGGGGTACGCATGCTTTTTTTTTATAAACAACACAAAATTTAAGTTTATAAATCCAAAAATCAATTTAGTTTAATGGGGTCAAATCAACGTTGGCATCGTCAATTAGGACAGAAAGAGTTAAATAAATATAGAAATACACAAAGTGACACTGTCCATACCGGCGATTGCAAGGACATCGCTGTTTGTAAAGCGGTCTTGTCACCATTTGTGTATGACGGAGCGAAAAAATCTTTGGCGAAAGCGTTCAAGTAGTCTTTGTTGTTCTCTGTCTAATAGCCATGTCTCAGATCAATATGGAAGGGTTGAGAGAACTACTGCTTGGTAGACATTGATTTTTGTAGGCCGGAGGAGTGATTTATTCCACTGCTTCTTAAAACAACAATAAGAAAAAAACAACAACATTGTTTTGGTAAGGACTAAGTCTATCTAACTCCAGCAAGAGGTAACCATCGCGAAGCACCTTGTCGGTCCCAAGCCCAGACCAAGGAAGAGGGTAGGGCGTGTGTATAGAAATCTCGACCTTTAAAGAAATGCACAGCTTCACAAAATACAACAAATCAAAGCCAAAAAAGACCTTGGTTTAAAAGACCTTGTATTAAAAGACCTTGGTTTAAAAGACCTTGGTTTAAAAGGATGATTCCATTTAAGAACAGCTTATAACATACACCAGTCAAAGTCCGTGAGACGATGGTGTGCTGACCAATCTACTGATGACGAAAAGCCAAAACAAAACATTTGGAGGAAATCGGTAGACCAAGAAGCAAAGAGAGTAGGCTGGACATGGACCCGAGGGGAGTTGACCAGAACAGAGTCTTGGAGTACTGTTGTGCCCTATGTTCCACTTGGAATCAAAAGGAATAACTCAAGTAAGTGAACTCTAGCTAGCACTTAGCCCAAGACTGTTCAGACTCCCATAACTCCAGCCGGATCTACAACAGTCCTTCTTCATGTAGAATCAACATGTCTCCTCCACTACTGGTGTTGAATGGTGCTCTGGTGCGCACCATCAGTGTGGCGCGGGAGCGGAGTTACAACAATAGATTTTGGGCTACAATTCAAACACCATAAATGTATTTTTGATTTAAATTATGACATTTTTGTATGAATTAATTTCTTTTTTTTTTCAGCCAAAATAAATTTGAACAAATAGTTTACCTTCATAGTGCTTGGTGACCAAGAGAAGATAAATCTGTCATCGGCTCGTTAACAGCAAGACGTAAATGAAATTTATCTCCCTTTTGTACCAACTAGAATCATCTCATTTATGTTGCAGTGAATTAGTTATCGCTTACAATTCAAAATATCTACCACTTAATGCACATGCCACAGCTTGTGTGTATCTATCAGCCCAAACCTGTGACGGCGGGAGAATCGCAAACACATCACACATTGCAAAACCCATTAAGCCAGGCTATCTCTTCAGAAAGGAGTCCAACTAAATACTTATCACAATCCTAAACAGTTTATGCATGAGCGTGTGGGGGGGGGGGGGGGGAGGGAAAGGGATGAGCCAACTTCACAGTTACAGAAATGAAAAGCAGAAACACAAAAAAAAATAAAAAATAAATAAACAAAAATATGTAGCGCTACTTTCATGCTTATAGCATGCTCAGAGCGCTATGTTCCAATCTCATCTGTAGACCAGTGGGGGGGGGGGGGTATCTGGGAGAAGGTTTTCAGTGCTGCCTTTAGGCGCTCAGTAAACACAACTCTGCTCCAGTCGGGTGTCGAATCTCGAGCCCCCTACATAGGTAGCCAAGCGTACTTAGCCACTCGACCACGCATCCTAAGGGCATATTATATATATATATATAGAGAAACAAAATATTATTTGAAGTGTAAGTACTGATCTGGAAAAGTTGAAAAAGCTGTAAGGGAAATGCTCATAGAATCTTAAAAGGTTAGAGGTCAACCGCTTTATTGAGACAGAGGTCAAGATGCTTACTTTTCCATCAATGAATGTTTAGCCTTGAATGATGACATGCCCGGACGTGGTTAGAACCAGTTAGCTGAGAAAGCCTGGTAAACAAAAACATCTAAACAAGCAAGCTATAAAATCTATCGCTGAACTGAAGGAAGTGTAGACTACTTTTGGAGAAACAAGATTGTTCTAGAAAGTTGAGCTCTAAGTTCCGTCAATTCATCGCAGTGAGCGGTTGGTACAATGGCTGGGTGATAGATAGGGCAGTTCCGAACCTATGACGCCTCAGGGTTTTTCTGAGGCAGCAGGGTGCTGGGGAGCCATACTTTAGAGATGGAAGGCTTCTCCTTTTATTAGCAAACTGAAAGTGACCTCCACAACATTTAATTTATATAGAAATGAGTTTCGTTTATAAATAGCGTGCACTGTGCACACTGCACCAAAAAGAAACAATGAAACTATTTAAGGCAGTGGTTCCCAAACTTTTTTGTCTCGTAGACCCCTGGGGGTCTATATAGACCACTTTGGGAACCACTGATTTAAGGGATTGTTGTTGACGTACCAAACTAAACTGCTATAAGCTTTTTATAAACTTACAAACTTGAAATAACTCGAATTTTACTTGTCACGTGTTTATTATGCTTGTTTGACTTGATGAGATAAACTTGTGACATATGCAGGTTCGGATGTGCCTTGATTATAGTTCAAACACTTTAATAATTAATGAAGTAACAATGTGCTGACATGCTTTTCTGGAGTTTTAATCATTTTAAACTCTAACTTGAAACAATAAATGTATGTACAAATGATATATAAAGCAGATACAGGATACAGTAATAATGATCAATCAAATGAGCAACTATTTACTTTAAAACTAGCGACTTCTAAGTCTCTAACTTTCAATCTTTCTCTCTCTCGTCCCAAGCTACTACTACTTTTATATATTTCCTTAGAATAAAGAACCATGACATTTCGACACCATCCTTGACCCGTTTATATTTAATTTTCTTTTTGTTTTTTTAAATTTAACCTTCGTTAATTATGTTTCCCTTCTGTAGCCTTGAAATAAGTTTTAATTGGCGTCTTTCTGGCATCTAAGCAAGCGTGGGTACGCGTGACATAATTTGAGATAGGTAAATTGTCCTCATTTTGTGAACAATGAGGTGTCACCAGTGACGTGACATTACTAACCATAACTTTTATTACAACATAGATGCATTTTATGAAACGAAATAAATTTGGTACACTTTTGTAATAACATAAAATGGTAATTTTAAAAAATCTCATTACAAAAATACAAAAACACATTTTTATACTCTGGCATTCTTGAGTCGTCTGGCGTACCTAAGACAGCTTACGACAATGCCGATTATCTTGCATCATTTACTCAGCATAGCAATTATCCAATCGCAAATTTCTTCTCATCGTCACCATAGCAACACACTCCATTAGAGGGATGCTCAAAAGGTTATTTCTTAGTTAAAAGAGTGGAAAGAGTTCAAAGCTTATCTTATCCAACGTTCAACTAATCGAAGGAAGATCAATCGATGAGGTATGATCGATAAATTTCTTTTTCTAATTAATGAGCGTTTCAAACTCTTCTTTCTAACACACCAATCTCTCCTACTCTACCCCCCCCCCCTTTTTGTTTTTCATACTTTGTACATCTAAATACCGAGAGATCGTTCGTGTTTAGAAATCTTCTGAAAATTGCGTGAACTTTGATCATCCTAGACCTTGATCTTCTTCATCAGTTTTCAGACATTTTAATTATCTACAAAAGATCAATATTTTTTTTTTAAAAAGCAACTTTTTAAAGTTAATTAAAAACTGTAATTAGAGCAGTGTATGTTGTATAAACAAACAGAACAACTGTGATCAAAGAAACTAATCAAACACATTAAAGCAACAAAGTTTTTTTTTTTAAATGTCAGGATAGATAACTCCAGGAAATCAAAGAAAGATAACCCATTACTAATTTTATTAGCAGTGATGACGTAAAACTCTTCCTAAAAATTTGACCAGCTCATTCATTACGTGACACTGAGCAAGTAGAGGTCTGGCTGACACTGAGCAAGTAGACGTCTGGCTGACACTGACATTATAACAAATAAAAAAATAATAAACAAAACTTAACAAATATATGTTTCTAGAGCGATTTAACTTCAATTTTATTATCTTTTCCCATTACTTCAATCAGAGTCGGATCATCATCTGAACAAGTTGACCGTAAGAGACAAGTGGGTGGATCCATTCCGCTTATTTTAAATGGTATCCTTACTTCATTTCAGGAGGCGAAGGTAGAGAGGATAACTGACCAATCACGATACACGCATTATTCGCAGCGCGTGCGCTTGTGTGATTATTTTGTGCATCTATGTATGTGTTCGCCGTAACGAATCGCGAACGAAACATTTCGTCTCCTGTTACTCCTTCCGGTCAGTGTTTTTTAATGACGCATGGCATGTCAAAAGATAATCAAAGTCACTTCTTAAAGTACATCAAGCTTTCCGGACACCATTTTGTTTCTCCAGAATCATTTCAAAAGGCACGGTGGCTGAGTGGTAAAGCGCTTGGCTTCCGAACCGAGGGTTCAGGTTTCGAATCCTAGCGAAGGCTGGGATTTGAGTTTCGGGATTTTAGGGCGTCCTTGAGTCCACCCAGCTCTGACATTAGTTAACCGTGGGCCACAGAAACAGATGACCCTTACATCATCTGCCTCATAGATCGCAAGGTCTGAAAGGGTAACTTTACTTTTTTTTTTTTGCTAGAATAATTTCAGATGACGGAATAATTTTTATATAGGCCTAATCTTTAAAGTTATAGACGTACCTTATACTATAATATAATTACGAACTACGCGTATTAATTTGACACAATGAACAGTTTCCCTACGCCTCGTCGAAATGTCCGAAAAAAGTTCAAGATAATCCCTTTCATGAACATTTGAGCCCGGAAAGGATTTTATCCCATTTCCAGGATGGGAAGTTGGGCATTTTATGAGACACGACTCCTTGAGCCAACGTCATAGGGTTTTTTAACCTACGCGAAGGCCTGAGGCCGACCCTATGTGGGGACTCTCGTCATTCCTATAATGTACCGAATCAAACCGTGGAAGACCAATCCCCACATGTATGGTACCCGCTAGGGAACGATGCAGTGGCTGGGACAGGGTAAGCAAGCCTTTATTCAATCCTCATCACGTGCTGGTATGCTCGCTAGAGCGTACGTTTGGTAGCCCATTGGAGGCTATGTTCGCTCTCGTTTTTAGCCTATCCACTTCCCCTGGGCGGACGATTCAAAGAAGGCGCCAGGCTGAGGAGAAGAGAGATGGAACCCTCCTTTTCCCTAATAGCCTGACTGGCTAGGCAAGACCTTCTTTTAGTTGTCCAGGAGCATCGTGACCTTCATGACTCCAGGGTTCGAATTCTAGTTAAGACTGGGATTTTTAATATGGGCGATTCTGAGTCTACCCACCTGACATTAATTGGTCGTTGTGCTTGCCACATGACACCCTCGTAAACTGTAGGCCACAGAAACAGATGACCTTTATATCATCTGCTCTATAGACCACAAGGTCTGAAAAGGGGAACTTTTTTTAATGACACACTATCACAGCATGATTTGGTTTCTGTCACACTTAACTTAGGGATGTTGATGTTTATGTTGCTGATCTTTGCGGGCACTGATGATGCTGACGGCAAAATTACTCGTCTGCGAGCTCTGGAAATGATGAATTAAGTCCAACAGGTAGATCAAACTTGCAGTGATAGGCCTTGCCCTTGTAGTTGCTAATGGCTGTCTGACTTCGACAATTACACTGGAGATGTTTGGGTTTCTTGTACGGGTGTATTCGATGTGGTTAACTAACAAGTAACAAGACCTACTTATGTAACAAGTAGAATGTTCAAACCGTTATACAAATACAAATGATGTTTAATATGTCTGTAATATCTCGTAATCCCTCTGAAGTCCTAGCACCAACTGACTTTATTTACATAAATAATCTATAACCCAACTAAGTCGTGACGTCACTAAATGTTGTGTTCAAAGTCCGTCAACTATGGTGCGTTTCTATACAAACTAACAATACTAACTAAGTGTCTCACATTACACAGTACTGACATCAACACAATTAACATACAATGTTAAAAAAACAACAAGTCTTTTCTCAAGGCACTCTAAGCATCTCTTGTCGGTTAGTTCTGTCTCCTAGCTAATCCGTGCAATGTTTTAAATCTACCTTCACATCACTAAAGTAATTCATCATTATTACAAACTTCTAAGCTTATTGTACTATTACAGTATCTATGTATCTAGAGATCATCATCTACCAGGTGCGGACTGGGTGTCAAAATCGGCCCCGGCATTTCTATACAATTCGGGCCACAAATTGTCAACCATAAGATTAGCATCCAATAATACCAGTCCTCAAAAATATTGTGTACGGGTTAATAATGCATCGAAAGTAGTTAGCTACATGAATAATTTATTAGCTCTATTACTAAATAAATAAAGTATACAATTTGGAAACGGGAATTTCTTTATGTGAAACAATTCCTGCTACCATATACATTATCATTTACATGTACTTGACATTTATAGCATCTAAGATCCTCCATCAACAAACTTATTGTTTATGATTCAGTTTTACTCCTTTCTCAGGCATATGGACTTCAAGTTACAATTACAATTCTTCCTCCTTTAATACTGCCCATCTCACATGGTCATAGGGGCGCAGTGGCAAAATGGTTAAGCGCTTGGCTTCCGAACCTGGTGCCTTGGGTTCGAATCTCGGTGAAGACTCCAGTGAGTACCTGACTATGGTTGGTGAAAGTAATGGCGGTTGATCGTTGTGTTGGCCACATGACACCCTGTTTGTTAACCGTTGGCTAAAGAAACAGATGACCTTAAAATCATCTGCGCTATAGATCGCAAGGTCTGAAAAAGGGGAATTTTCTTATAAGGTCACATACTGCTTTCTCAATAACTTGGAAACCTAGTTTGACTGCATCTTTAAATGTTAGTAAAGTCTCTTTGTATTTCGACATAAGTCGATATATTTGTCGTCTTGGCATTAGTGTTTCTTATAGCATTGAGCCTGTTTATTATAAGGTTGTTGAATCTCTGGTGCTTGCGAGGAAACAGTAATTACTTACTACATTTTTTTTCCAGCAATATATCCTTTTTAATGTGACTTATTCTCTGCTCCTTCTTTTTCGATTCTGGTGCATTTTGATTCCTATCAACGCGTTGCTGCACTGTCCAAGATAATAATTGTGATTGTAGCGGGGCCAACTCATGATCATGCGACAACTCCAACAAAACCAAAATGACTTTGTGTGTGACTGGACAATACTGGACATGTCATCTATAGGACCTTAACAGCGTTATTGTTGTTGGTCCCTTAACAGATTCAGAATGTATTCAAATAACGTCGATGAATATAAGAAAGGCTTTAAGTTGTTGTTCGTTGTTTAGCGTGTATAAGGAATTGACGACTTCTAGAAGCTCAAATTGCAGATGTAGTGTTTTTACGACAAGACCTTAGATTAGTATTAGATTTTAAAGTGTATAAGATGTTTTTTTTTTTTAAATCAGAGCTCTTAAAGTGTTGCTTTAAAGGAGAATATTTTTAATACAATTTACTGGCATTCACGAGGCCATTTCGGTGGCCCAACCGGCCCACCGGATATTTGTCCGAATGTCCATATAGCCAGTCCGCTCTTCATGTTTATGCGACATGGATTCACATGAAATTTCGTACACAGATTACTTTTACCTTGTGCTTACTAAGACATGGTTTTCACAAGATTCGAAAAAAAAAACGCAAGTTCTCTAAACTTTTGCGTTTAATTTTTCTTATTTCCCCAAAAGACCGAATTCTTTTTAAAAAGCATAAATGCAAATGTGTAATAAATAACACAGAAGACTTCCGTATTTTGTTAAATTTATTTTAAAGTATTTTTAAAAAATAGGAAATAACTGCGTGAATGCGTGTATTCCTCATTCCTCACTGATCTTCGGACTCGAAGACAAATCTTATTATGTCCATGGCGTGTGTACAAAGTTTTTAAAACCATAGGTCAGAGATTAAAAAAAAAAAAAAAAAAATTCTGTGGTGCGTACTTCGCCATTGTGCACAGTGGAAAAAGTTAACTAACAAATCCAAATTGATAGTTTTCCATTTTTGTTTCCTCTCGAAGACACCAAATATCTGTCAGGAGCCATGAATATTGTTAGTGTGTATGTTTTGAAAAGGAGTTTAATTTCATTTATTATGGTTTGAGGGGATCGAGACCAGAAGTAAAAAAAAGAGCCTTTTAAATTCTTCATCTGGAATTTTCCTTTGGGAGCAAGAAACGAGAAACTTCAAATTTTCTGGCCAAAATGATGTGAACTTGTTTGTGTGTGTGGGGGGGATAGGGGTTGTTCCGATTGAAATCAAAAATCTTTGTTGGAGACTATTACGATAAGCAGGTTGCAAAAAAAAAAAGTTTGGGTGTCAGAGAGAAGAGTGAGATAGGCAAGGAGAGAGAGAGAGAGGGAGGGTCAAGGAGAGAGAGAAGGGGGTCAAGGAGAGAGAAAGGCAAAGAGAGAGAGAAGGGGGTCAAGGAGAGAGAGAGAGTCAAGGAGAGAGAGAAAGAGAGTCAAGGAGAGAGAGAAGGGGGTCACGGAGAGAGAAAGGCAAAGAGAGAGAGAAGGGGGACAAGGAGAGAGAGAGTCAAGGAGAGAGAGAGAAAGAGAGTCAAGGAGAGAGAGAAGGGGGACAAGGAGAGAGAGAGTCAAGGAGAGAGAGAGAAAGAGAGTCAAGGAGAGAGAGAAGGGGATCAAGGAGAGAGAAAGGCAAGGAGAGGGAGAGAAAGAAAGTCAAGGAGAGAGAGAAGGGGGTCAAGGAGAGAGAAAGGCAAGGAGAGGGAGAGAAAGAAAGTCAAGGAGAGAGAGAAGGGGGTCACGGAGAGAGAAAGGCAAGGAGAGGGAGAGAAAGAAAGTCAAGGAGAGAGAGAAGGGGTTCACGGAGAGAGAAAGGCAAGGAGAGGGAGAGAAAGAAAGTCAAGGAGAGAGAGAAGGGGGTCACGGAGAGAAAGGCAAAGAGAGAGAGAAGGGGGTCAAGGAGAGAGAAAGTCAAGGAGAGGGAGAGAAAGAGAGTCAAGGAGAGGGAGAAGGGGGTCACGGAGAGAGAAAGGCAAAGAGAGAAAAGGGGGTCAAGGAGAGAGAGAGTCAAGGAGAGAGAGAGAGAAAGAGAGTCAAGGAGAGGGAGAAGGGGGTCACGGAGAGAGAAGGGGGTCAAGGAGAGAGAAAGGCAAGGAGAGAGAAAAGCAAGGAGAGGGAGGGTCAAGGAGAGAGAAAGGCAAGGAGAGAGAAAAGCAAGGAGAGGGAGGGTCAAGGAGAGAGAAAGGCAAGGAGAGAAAGAGGGGGTCAAGGAGAGAGAAAAGCAAGGAGAGGGAGGGTCAAGGAGAGAGAAAGGCAAGGAGAGAGAGAGGGGGGTCAAGGAGAGAGAAAAGCAAGGAGAGGGAGGGTCAAGGAGAGAGAAAGGCAAGGAGAGGGAGGGTCAAGGAGAGAGAAAGGGAGAGAGAGGGGGGTCAAGGAGAGAGAAAAGCAAGGAGAGGGAGGGTCAAGGAGAGAGAAAGGCAAGGAGAGGGAGGGTCAAGGAGAGAGAAAGGGAGAGAGAGGGGGGTCAAGGAGAGAGAAAAGCAAGGAGAGGGAGGGTCAAGGAGAGAGAAAGGTAAGGAGAGAGAGGGGGGGTCAAGGAGAGAGAAAAGCAAGGAGAGGGAGGGTCAAGGAGAGAGAAAAGCAAGGAGAGGGAGGGTCAAGGAGAGAGAAAGGCAAAGAGAGAGAGAAGGGGGTCAAGGAGAGAGAAAAGCAAGGAGAGGGAGGGTCAAGGAGAGAGAGAGAGAGAGAGAAGGACAGAAAAGAGAAGGTTAGATAGAAGGAGACTATATGGGCAAGCATTACGATGCGCAGTGTGCAAAAGTGGTGATGGTGGTGGTGTTGGGAAACCTCCAGAGAGAGAGAGAGAGAGAGAGAGAGAGAGAAGGAGAGAGAGAGTAAGAGATAGACATAGAAAAAGAGAGAGCTAAGGAAGTAAAGTCCCAGGGAGAGAAATAGCGGACCGTTTGAAGTCAAGTTAAAAATCTAAGTGGCAGAGCATTATGAGGCGCAGGGCTGAGAGAAAAGGTTTTTGGAAAAAAAAAAATAAGAGAGAGAGAGGGTCAAGGAGAGAGAAAGGCAAGGAGAGAGAGAGGGGGGTCAAGGAGAGAGAAAAGCAAGGAGAGGGAGGGTCAAGGAGAGAGAAAGGCAAGGAGAGGGAGGGTCAAGGAGAGAGAAAGGGAGAGAGAGGGGGGTCAAGGAGAGAGAAAAGCAAGGAGAGGGAGGGTCAAGGAGAGAGAAAGGCAAGGAGAGGGAGGGTCAAGGAGAGAGAAAGGTAAGGAGAGAGAGGGGGGGTCAAGGAGAGAGAAAAGCAAGGAGAGGGAGGGTCAAGGAGAGAGAAAAGCAAGGAGAGGGAGGGTCAAGGAGAGAGAAAGGCAAAGAGAGAGAGAAGGGGGTCAAGGAGAGAGAAAAGCAAGGAGAGGGAGGGTCAAGGAGAGAGAGAGAGAGAGAGAAGGACAGAAAAGAGAAGGTTAGATAGAAGGAGACTATATGGGCAAGCATTACGATGCGCAGTGTGCAAAAGTGGTGATGGTGGTGGTGTTGGGAAACCTCCAGAGAGAGAGAGAGAGAGAGAGAGAGAGAGAAGGAGAGAGAGAGTAAGAGATAGACATAGAAAAAGAGAGAGCGAAGGAAGTAAAGTCCCAGGGAGAGAAATAGCGGACCGTTTGAAGTCAAGTTAAAAATCTAAGTGGCAGAGCATTATGAGGCGCAGGGCTGAGAGAAAAGGTTTTTGAAAAAAAAAAAATAAGAGAGAGAGAGAAAGAGAAGCAGGTTGTTCAATTTGACGAAACAAAATATTATAATTCAAAGGTTAAAGGTTATGTGCTAGAGCGGAACGTTAAAAAAGAGGGGAGGGGGGGTGTAATTGAATTGTTAAATACACACACAATAAATAAAGGAGAAGACATTCCAAACAAAATCAACAAATATTAAGCCTGGGAAGAAATGCTAATGCCCGTATTTATATACATAGGTCCCTATATCGAGGATTAACATTTATTCCCATGTCATAGATTGTTGATTTTGTATACATATAGAAGGGTAACCTAAAAGTCGCTTGCTACTCTACTGGTCAGAACTACATATATTTGGTATCTGTAATGAAGAGCAGGTGATAGAAAAACTTAAAGCACGCCAGGGGCGGAGATGGCTATGTAATCAAGACGGACAAACATCAAAGTGTACAAAGCATCGAGCTGGACTCCTGAAAGTCACGTGCCAGCTGTGGAACACACAGAGATACAGAAATTCATTCATAAACCACCGTCTTCGCTAGCTGCTGATAAACAAATTAGCGACCTTCTGAAAACATGATCCACATGAAAGACAAGACTTCAAAACTTTACCACAAGTCGGTAACTAGGAATTAACTTTAAAATTAAAGTCATTTTCCATTTATTTTCAGTTCAACATCCTCGTCTCCTCCTAAAGACATTGGCCGATAATTATAAATATTTTATCACCACCATTATCTCAAGTGCTCTACTTTTAAGTCTGGAGATTTTTTTATGAAACATCTCTTGGTTTTTAACTTGTCCAAGAACGCAGACAACAAGCTAAAATTAGTGGCATTTTTTACCATGTGTACTCTAGGTATAGAGATTCTAGATCTTTTAAAATATATATTACAAACAGGAGCCAATTGGAAAACGGAGGTTCGATTCCAAGAAAAGATTTTTTAATAACGTATTTTTTTTTTGGACTAGATTTATGAATTAAATCACAAAATCGCCTAAAAAGGATTGGTTGTTCTTTGAAAACATGTTTTAAATTGAATTAGTCTTGAAGGATTGAATGGTGTGACTCTTACGGTGGCTGCAGTTAGAGTCTGAGTTTAAAATCTGTGGGATGTGTAGCTGAGCATCAAAGCCTCTTGGCTGCCTATCAAAGGGACTTGAGTTCGAATCCCGAGTCGGGCTGAGTTGTGTTTGCTGAGCGGCAGCGCGGAAACCTTCTCCAAGATACGCCTCTCCCCCCCCCCCCTTGTTCACAAAAAGATAATATACCATAGCCTGAAACTTGCGCTATACAAAAGCAATATAATTACAGAATATATATATATAGTTTGTTACTCATTTGAATATGTCCGTTTAAACCTAATCTGAATTTTAATGTCTTGATGGTTTGAAATTTTAAAAAAGATTTCTCATAAAATCTACGACAGTATAGGACTCTAGCTGGTCTGTACTGGTCAAAGCAAACTAGTGCTAACCAGATATTCTAAAATATAGTAAGTGACAAAGGGTTATTTAAGTGATTTGTGTCTGTGTTCACATCATCATTCATATGTTATGGGTCCCTGACACCTGTTGGTAAAAAACAAACAACTAATAATAGATGAAGTTCTAAGATATATACAGAAGTCCTTAGCTATTGGTAGAAATTCTTAGCTGTTGTTAGTAGTTCTTCACGATCTGTAGAAGTTTATGGCTGTTGGTAGAACTTCTTAGATATCAGTACAGTTCTTGTCTGTTGTTAATAGATCTTAGCTGTTACGGTAGTTCTTAGCTGTTGTTAGTAGTTCTTAACTATTGGTAAAAGTTCTTAGCTGGTAGCCACCAAACATATTATTTATATATACAGGTGAAATTTATATCATGTCCTACAGTGTTTAATTTCCGAGAGCTATAAGACTTTTGCAATACAGCAGCGATGTTCAAAACACTGCCTGTGGACCCCTTCCGGCCCGCATTGCTACCAGCCCATCGAAACTCCTGTTGACAGTGTAAATAACGCCCGCAGATGGACTCGATACTATTTTACGCTGATGTCACACATGTATTGGATTTTCATGCCCCCCTCCCGGGCAAAAAAAAATTAGTCATGACTGCAATGTAGCGTAGACATTTTTAGATAACCACCAGTTAATTAGTGCAACAACTCCACCCATCAAACCCCAGTCTTTTCTTCTTTCTATTCGTCTGTCTTGTCTGCCTGCCCTGTCCATCTATGTACTCCTACACGCTGGTCTACGTATCGATCTCAGGCCTGTCCCACCTTAACCATGAATGACTACGTCACAAGAAACCTTGCATTCACTTCCTGCTGTCCATCACGTGGGCCAACGCTCGTCTGTCGGTTTGTATGTTTGTACTGACCGTCCGAATTTGTACGTGATCTCAACGCGTTTGACCAATCAAACCATCCAAGTTTTTCACTCGCTCTTAACAATCACCATTGACCATCAAGTACTGTACCAAGAGTCGAAGAGAGGAAGAATTTCTGATAAATAATGGGAGAGAACTCTTATCTTGAAAAGAACAGACGAAACTTGCGCTCTTCGACCACCCAGTCAAAACTGCACGAAGAGAAACAGAGTAAGAATTTCTTAAAGGCCTACATAATGGGAGAAAACTCTAGGCCCTACATGACCAGAAGTAACTTCCGTTCTCAGATCATCTAGGTGTTAATCTGGTTGTTTAGCCTGACGTCAGTTTTTTGAAGGAAGGGAGGGGTTGAGTCACATGGACGATATTTCAATGTGGAAGTTTTCTTATTAATAGGTATAAAAAACAATTTATATTCCTTCATTGCTTATGTACTTGTGTAGGTCACAACTGGTGTGAATGAGACGATACAAGGTGTGACTCAAGTGCCAGTAATGCTCTCGTACATCGAGGCTACTTCAGTAAGGGTTGGGCGTGAGGAGCTCCATTGAAACCCTTCTCAATGATTTCTAATGGGACTGATACGGTTATCGCTAAAACCTTTAATGGACTTTATCTGACTTGAGAAAGTGTGAGTCCGAGTCTTTGTCTTTCACACTCTCCTTCACCTAGTTCTAAGTCTGGGGGCACCACACAAGATTTGATGACCATATTTCTCCATTCCTCTCTGTCGTTTGCCAAGGATAGAAACTCTTTCAATGGCCGGCCTGTCCATTCTTTTATGTTTTCTTCTCATCGCTTTCTCTGTCTGCCTCTTCTTCTTTTTCCTGGTACTTCTCCTCTCAGAAGGCCTTTGCGATCCCCAAAGACCTTGTAATGAGGACAGATTTTTAGTTTCCTTTTTTATTTGTACAATAGTTAGCAGGTCATCGTGGGTCCACTTGCTGTAGTAACCTTTTCTTTAATCTCTTCGTTTGATGCGGTCTTTAAATACAAAATCTAGGACCTTTCTGTAGAATCTCTGTTTGTTTGTTTTTTGCTAGGATCCACCTCTCTAGCTCTGCAGTCAGCGTCCAAGAATGTGGCCATGACCAGGGAGCGCATCAGTGTGATTTTGCTGTCAGGACTACGCCTTAGTCTTTCCATATTGTTTGAGTTTTGCAAGTGCTGTGTGTGTACTGTGCTTTTCGGACCACTAGTTAAGTTTGGTTCCCTCATATGAGACGATAGCTCCGAGGTGTTAATACTACTGACACTTGTCAGCTTTTCAACTCCAATGATGATGCCCCTTTTGAAACTTTTTTTTGGCAATTGATCTTTATATAAGAAGATCAAATATCAACATGTTCTCACCTAAACGTAACACGATGGATACAAATCTAAAACTAACTTCGTCTCTTTCCTCTTTTTCCTTGCTCCATATCAACTTCTTCGACCTCCCCTTTTTGTTTTCTGGTTTATATCTCAAAGAGATCCTCGCAAAAACGAGTGCTATCAAAGCATGGAATGGGTTGCCTGAATCACACAGGAAAGCCGATGGCTTAGCAGAAGTTTAGGTCACTGATTAACTCGCATGACTAGACTGACATAGGGCGTAATTATCTTCTCTTTGGAAGTAACGTCTGTGATTTATAAGATAAGAAGACTTTTGTGTAAGGGACGGGGAAAACGAAGGAGAGAGCAGACAAAGGACGGCAATGGGAGGAAGAGATTGAACAGACAAATCCTGGCCAAAGACAGAGAAAGGGAAAAACAAAAGGGTGGACAGGTCATGTGTGATCCAACCGAAAAATAGGCAATGGGAGGTGAAAATGAGGCTCAAATTTTTGTTCAAATATTCATTTTATTCACTGAAAACTTTAAAAAAAAAAAATAATAAAAAAAACTAGTCCGTTAAGCTTGTCTACTGGCCACACAATACACTTGCAGGACTGACCTACTTCTACCAGTGCTTATTACTTTGAAAATGTAGCAGTATGTATCTTACATTAAAGAATAATTTCAACATGAAAAAAAAACAACAACTCATTCTTGACTTCTTGCCAGTCTAGTTATTCCAAATAAGTTTCTAACAAAGATTTCCCATTATATTTCTTAAACAAATCTGTTAGAAAACAGCAAAGACTGAAATCAAACAAAACACAAATATTTTTATTTACCGACTTAGTAAGCGTCTATACAAAAGAACTCTTTCTGGAAATATCTGGCCAGACTTTTTTGCCTACAATAATCTCATTACTTTGGCGTGTACTTGCTCGGGACAATGTTGCGCTGTCTTCGAAATACGGAGCAAATCTCTGTGATTATTAACTTGGGGAAATCTCCGAATAGAATGAAAGACGTTCATAATTTAAATCTTTGCCCAGACGATGCCTTGATAGACCGGAAGTGATATGTTAGCAGACGCATAAAAAAAAGTTTCCAGACAGCAAAATAATCAGCTTTTTTTTTTTTCTACATAAATAAACTTCTGCGTCCAGAAATATCAATCAGGAACTACTAACTAACGAAAATAAATATGTGGATATCTAAAGAGAGCCTATAGAGAGTAGATTTATAACTTCTCACGTTGACTAAATATGATATCAGATCATTATTGGTTCATATGCATGACTAAATGCATGACGCGTAGGACGTAATCATCTTCTTTTTTGAAGTAACGTCTGTATTATATAAGATAAGAAGATAAGATAAGTACTTTGCTCTCTCAATGCAAAAGTATGTCCGTTGAGAAACTCTTGTATCTTATTAACTGGATTAGATTGGACGTGGTTATCTTGCCGTGGACGGTCCATTAGAATGGACTTGATTATCACGTCCTAGCCAAAACGTCTGCAGGACGGATGGAGATGGCAGATGGGCAGTGTTCGAACTCAGGACTATCGTGGTAACAGTCCGGAGCGCTCCCCCACCCCAACAGGAAGTTGTTATTCAGATTGGTTTAAATACTTTAGGAAGTACACTTTGTACACACATACTGCACTACATTTATAGCTTTACTGTCACTTTTTCATGCTTTTAAGACCAACTTAGGCGCCAACTTGCCTTACTGTCATAGAAAAGAGCACCTGGTGGTATGCGACCTCAGAACGAGACAGCTGGAGGTCACTCACAAAGGTCGCAGGATACAAATACGAGACCAAAAGAAAATCCGCTGCCGAGGACAGACGCAGACGGCGAAAAGAAAATCTTAATCGACCACCGGCGGACAATGGTTATGCTTGCCCTGGAAGTGGCATAATATGTAGGAACATGTGAGCCTCACATTTTACAAACCTCTAGTTGGTACCAGTGGGCCCGCGTTCAAGAAAATGATTAGTGCCCCCATTCTAAAAAGTACTCTAAGTTTAAGTCTGACAAAATCAAATGGTGACTGTATATGAGTAGGTTGACAAAGAGACAGTCAAATGAATCCACCAACTTATACAAGTACTAAAACTTACATTCTATTCAGGAACTTCTTGCAAATTATGACTTTCAAAGCGTGTACGTCTTTTTAAAGTAATAAATAATTATCGGTTCAATAGCCCTTGTCGGTCCTTATTAGTCATGGGTCCGGGCGCCGGCCAAGAGAACGAAGCCTTTCGCGCCATAGTTACTATGCCACTGTATATATAAAATCACGCTTTCTCCCTAGAGTTTGGAATCTGATGGAACTTGGGTGACAAAAATCGTTTCGAAAAAAAAAGACAAAAAAAACAAACATAGTGTTGTCAAATGGAAAGCTAACAAAAATAAAAAGTATGACTATTTTGACACTTTAAGGAACAATACCTGACTATTAGATCAAACTAGGGGAGAGTGTCCATTCTCTTGGGGGACCAAGTGACACTCAGGAACAAAATTCTTTTACTCATTTCATGATACATTATTAACACCATCTCTCACGCTTAGAGTGATGTTGTCACCAGGACTTTGGTGGCGAGTCTGGATCAATACGAAATCAAAGCAACTTAAATCTTTTTTTTTTAATTTGTATTGAAATATTTTGTAGCGACGATAAAGTCGCGTGATGAAAGATCATCAGTTTATTCGAGACCAGTCGTTATAGCAGGCCTGAATACTGGCCTGCGACGTCACAACCTGTTGGCAGTTTACAGAAATAACGTGTACAAACTTTTTACCAGACAGACAGACAAAGTTGATATAAGCTTTGTAGATATATCTCTAGATCTGACCCCTCAACTCAAGAAAACATTATGAAACTAGAACAGACACAAAATAGAGCAGTGAGATTCATCACAAACGAATATTCACATTTGACTAGAGTCTAGAGTAACACCTTTAGTAAAATCACTAAATTTAGAAATCCTTCAGGAGAGAAGATTCAAAAGTAAAGTAGCAACTATACATAAAACACTGAACCATAATCTTCAAATACAAAAACAAAATTTAATAAAATACTCAGAAAGACACAAAGAGAAAGGCACATTCCTCGTCCCATATACTAGGCAAATGCTCCCTTTCCCTAGTGCTATTAGAGCATGGAATGGGTTGCCTGAGCCAGCCAGGAAAACCAGAGACTTGTCAGAATTTAAGTCATTGGTTAACATTCATGACTAGATGCATGACACGTTGGACGTAATTATCTTCTTGTTTGAAGTAATGTCTGTATTACATAAGATAAGACTACCATCATAGTTTATTACTTTAATACTGTCGCTGAAGTCTTGATTAACAAATATCCATTTGTTTGTTCTATGTGCCCCTTCACCTCCCTTCTGGTCTCTCTCTCCCTCTCTCTGTCTCTCTCTCTGTCTCTCTCTACCTCTCTCTGTCTCTCTCTCCCTCTCTCTGTCTCTCTCTCTCCCTCTCTCTGGTCGACCAGACTTGGGAATTCGAATCACGCAATGTTTTGTTCATCAATAAATACATTCGACCAGTGCTATGGGAAGGTATGACCATCCTGGCCACTCCCGCTGTCCTACTCTGTAAATGAAAGTCATTCAGACTATCCAAAGTTTCTGCCGACTACAAAAGGTTAGAACGGAACATAATATCCCTGGAGAGATCGTCTGATAGATTTTGTGTAGACAGGGGCAGATAATTGGACGAATCAAGTTCAAGGAGAAAAACATAGAAATCTTTGTCAATAAAAACTTAACAACCAAACGTCAATAGATACGGTCTTATTTAGACAGGGAGGTTTTTTAGTCACTTTGCAATGTAAGCTTCAATGTTTTAGTTCTGTTACATTTTCTTTTACAGTTTGTATTTTGGCGTCAGAAGCTAAATATGTGCAAAGATAGAGATCTGTAAATAGACAATATTAACCAAAGATTTAATTATTCATATACAGCAATAAATGCGAAACGCTGTTAAATTACATCTAGAGTACTTATAATACCAATTTGTAATTTAATTAATCTAATACTTAATACTTAACGTACAGCACCTGTTAGTGTTAAGAGTTTTAAAATGTTAAAAAGATTATAGTACCTGGTAGTAGTAGTATCTACAGATGGATGGCCATTAGTCCTTTGTTTCTGTTAATTAATGCACAGCACCAGTTAGTTTCATTAGTTTCAAAATGGTTTGTTTAAAACAATAAAAATAAAATTACAAAGCTCAAAAAGAGGCAAACATTCCAAAAAAGAGGCAGGTAGCCCGAAAAAGAGGCAAAGAAAAGAGGCGAAAAAAGCCCAAGGATCCTTAGCCTTAGGATGTAATAGCTAGACAACTGATGTCAAAAGCAAAATATATTTTTTGCCATCTTGATGATGCTGGAGTGGCTCTCTTGCATCTCGGGGAGGCCCTAGAGGAATTGTCTGAAGAGGAATAACCGTGTGAGTCTCATCGCACTGGGGCACCATGTTGAGAACTCTATTCTCTGATAACACGGACAAGGAAAGCGGCAGTTTTTCTCAGGACTTCTCTGTCTCCGTACAGAGCCAGTTCTTCATGCAAACCAGTTTTTGCTTCACTCATATGGGTGTAGTGTTGCGCACTCATAAAGGATGTGGTTTACTGTCTCGACATCGTCCTGCCAGTGCCTGCAGCGAGAATCGAAGTTTGGATTGAATTTAGCGAAATAGGCACCGACTGGACAGTGTCCCGTTCTGTATCTAGTGATTGTCACCTGTTCTTCCCTATTTAGTTGCCACCATTCGTCCGATTTTGAGGGCCCTTTTAAGTTTTGCCAGACTTCCCTGCCCGTATTACCGTTTTTCCCAGCTTTTGCACCATTTATCTCTTGCCCATTCGTCCACTATCGCACGCGCCTGCTCAAAAGTCTGTGGCTCGTCCACAGGGTCCAGCTTTGTCCCGAGCTTGGCTAGTAAGTCAGCTTTCTCATTTCCTTCGATTCCTACATGCCCTGGTATGAATTGGAATGTCCTCCGAATTTCGTGTTTTTCTTGGAGGCGTCCCACGCACGCCAGTGTTTTTGCCACTGGTTCCTGGAGCGTATCTGCGGAGCTTTCAATGGCTTGTAGGCTCGACAGAGAGTCTGTGAGTAGCACAATAGGACTGGGTTATGCTGTTTGCTCGTTAAGTCGTTCTTCAATGTACTCTACTGCATTTTGAATTGCTACCATTTCAGCTACGTAATTGCTCCTGCCAGAACACGCACCCAGGATCTCATCGTTTTCGGCCGAGCCAGGGAATCGAACCACCACACCAAACCCAGATTTTTTTTGCCCAAGGTTCTCTCTCGTGGAACCATCTGTGTATGCCTTAATGAATCCAGCTGGGTATTGGGCGACAGTTTTCCTGGCTGTGTTTCGTAGGACAGTTTTTGTGCATTTCTTGTTAATTTCTGGGTCAATCAGCGCTTTCCTCACCTCCATGCAGAGCGAGAGCAGCTCTGTTCTGGGGTAAATCAACTTCTTTGGACAATTCCCGCACCGAGTGCATGAAAGAGTTCCGCTTCAGCCGACTTCCGCCCTGCCAGTTGTCAACCAGACTTCTGACCGGGCAGCCTTCTTCTAGCCGTTTGAATTTTTCGTAAGCAATCATAACGGCTCGCTCCCTTCGAAGTCTCAGTGGTGGGAGATTTGTCATGACCTCACATGCCGCAGTTGGCGTCGTACGAAATGCACCGCAAATGAGTCTAATTGCTTGGTTCTGCACTGAGTCCAGCCCCACTAGAGACGTTTGTGAGGCATAGACTTGTGCAAGAGACGAGTACTCCATTCTTGCCCTTACTGCTCCAATATAGAGGGCCCCTAACACGTTCGCTTTGGCTCCCCATTTGGTCGTGGCTAATCGCTTGACTACCTTAAGGCTCTCCGAGGCTTGTTCTCGTACCAGTCTCACATGATCGGACAAACCCATTTTAGGGTCCAGGGTTACTCCCAGGTATTTCGGCTTGGTTTCCATCTTTAATTCTGTACCATTGATTGAGAGAGAAATCTTTTCTTTGTGGACATTTTTGCCAAGAGTGAAGAGGGTCCAGACTATCTTCGCACAATTTACCTCCATATTCCACAACCGTGTGTAGCAAGAAATCGTGACTAGGTCACGTTGGATCTCCGCAGCTAGAGCTACTGCAGATCTCCCAGTTTTCCAGATTAGCAGGTCATCTGCAAAAAGTAGTGAGCGACACCCTAGGCGTTTGGTCAAATCGTTGATAAAAAACAGAAAAAGTGTGCACGAGAGTGACGAGCCCTGAGGCAACCCCTGCTCCAGTACCTTTTTATTTGATAGTTGCTCGCCATAACGTGTCTGAACTAACCTGTTCGTTAGGAAGCTTTTGATCCACCGGTAGATATTGGAGTTTACCCCAAGGTCCATCAACTTAAGCAACAATCCTTGTCTCCAGACTCTATCGTACGCATGTTTCAAATCTAGAAAGACCGCAAGTGTCGACTCACCCTTCTTCTCCCTTCCGCCTCTCTGGAAACCGTCTGCCACCTCTTGCATAAAGACTGTTACCTGGTCCATTCCACTACGCCGCTGTCTGAAACCACCCTGCTCCTGGCAAATTAAATTGTGGGACTCAAGGAACCACGTAAGCCGTCGGTTAATGATTCTCTCCGCAACCTTCCCCACACACGATGTGAGGGAAATTGGTCTGTAGCTCTCAGGGCTGTTAGCATTCTTGCCCTTTTTTAGAATAGGAACAATGGTAGCCAATCTCCACGTCTTTGGGAAATCCCCTTGTATCCATGTCCGATTTAGTAAGCCGTGTAGTTTTAGGCGGCCAATCGTTCCAAGATTTTTTAGCATCTCAGCGCTGATGCCCTCTGGCCCCACTGCCTTGTGTAGTCTAGCCTTTTTGATAGCGAAAGCCACCTCCATCATAGTAAAGGGCTCTGAGAATGTTTCCGTCCCAGCCTTGCCGTCGACCCACTTACGTTTTTCATTGGCTCTTCTAACACGGTCAAGGGCCATCGACACGGAAGATTTTGGGTGAGCTTTAGAGACTCCAGCAAAGTGTTTGTTCAAAGCCTCCGCTCTCTTTTTGTCAGTAATAACAGGGCCACCTGGCGTTTGCAGGGGTTCCGCTACCATCGGTTCCCCCACTCCAGCCAAATTGTTTAGTAACTTCCATGCCTGCCGTCCATCCACAAGGTTCAGGTTCGCACAAACATCCGACCACTTTTTAAGCGATTCCTCCGACACTGTATCCCTTACCAATGCCGTAAGTTTGTTGTAGGCTCGTCTCGTCTCTTCGGTTCTTTGTCGAGCATGCCTTCTTCGTGCTGCTTTTTTCGTTGCCTGACAAGACGTGCCAACTTTCGAGACCAAAAGGATCGGTACTTGCGCTTACCACGGTTCGCGGAATGGCCCTACGAGCCGCCGATAAAAGAGCCTTCACAAAGAGACTGTAAGTTGCGTCAATGTTTTCAAAATCAATATCAAGTTTTTCCAGGAGTTCATCCGATGAACTCTTGAAAAGTTGCCAGTCCGCCTTAGCCACTTACGTCTAGGGCAGCTTGGTCTTTTTGTCGTTCCGAGATCAATAGAGACCATTAGAAGTAGATGATCCGATCCCAAATCTCCCAGGACATCCAGTCGACACTTCGCAACTATGTCCGCAGACACCAGGCACAAATCTGGTTTCGATTCCCCTCCATGCCCGGAGTGGATAAATGTACTAGGGGAATCAACGCCATTGAGAAGAACCAAATTTGTTTCATCGCACATGTCAATAACCTTCTGTCCCGAGGGATCGGTTGTTTTACAACCTATGACCTGGATTTTGGCATTGAAATCACCCGCCACTACTGTTCTGGTGTTGGAGAGGCTTTTGTTATCGACTGTGAGGACACTTCGCGGTGGATTATAGACATTTAGGCATTCAATCTCTGTCCATCCTTGAATACTTCCACCAGGAGTGTGTCGGTCTCACCAGATCCCCGTGAGGCGGCTTCCTTCACACGAGCAAGCAAAGGATTCCTGACAAAAGTGACTAACTTCTGACATTTTACACAGGAACAGGTAAAGGCCGTGAAGCCCGAGAGCGAGAACACAACTCCTTTTCCTACCAGCGTTGCCAGCTTCCTGCACCAAGAACACATCGACCTCGAGTTCCGACAACAGTCTTAAAATTTCAGGCTTCTTGAGTCTCAATTGCCTGTTTGCATTAAATGATATGATTCTGAGTTGCCCAATACCACAACCATGTTTGGGCCTGGAGGGATCGTCCCTCCTAAGTTTACTTTTTGAGCTTTTCCCGGTCACATTTGGTGTGGGGGTCACGACTTCCCCGTCCGTGGCATTAGTAGGGTAGCTTGGCTCGACTTGCATCGAGGGGCGTTGGCCACCCGGCAACAACCCTGGGTTAGTTTTTGCTGTCAATATCGGTGAACTTAGTGGGCGGACATCTTGAAGATCAACGACGGTAGCTAACTTTTCGAACACCAACCCGTCGTTAGGATTGGTAGAACGGGGCCTATCAGATGAGTAATGCCCATACTCGGGGTTAATAGATACATTTTGTAAAGCCATATGAGTGAAATTACCCGAGTGCGGGCGAAAATGGTTGCATGTTAGACTGTTCGATTCGATCTCCTCAGGTGGGATCAATGCTACCTACTCAGGAACTCGTGTTCGCTGAGCTAGCTTCCAATGTCACGCTTGCCGCGAATACCTTGTGGCATAATGAGAGATTGTCGAGACTCGTTTCTTTCACCGCCAGAAAGTTCGCCATCAGTGAGGCGACTGGATGCAATGTCGTGCATCTGGGAACGTACCTTCTAAAGTCTACGGCGTTTATGGGGCGCGCCTCGCATTCCGGCGCACCCTAATCCAACTTTTAACCAGGCACCCACACATTGGGTTGGACATCCTGGATTTTACGAGCACTGCCCACTTGGCCTTTAAAACCGTGGGCAGAGGGGATCCCCGTTGGCCGCTGTTAGAGGCGTTCACAGCGTTACCAAGGTCCGCCACGAGGAGGCCGGGATCGCCATAGGACCTCAGAGGAATAACCTGTACAATTTGTAGAAGAATTCAAGAAGCACCATCTATTAAGCCATTGAGCAGAGAGCCAGAACGATTTATATATAGGTCGTTAGATTTCAAGCTGCTATCAAGTTAAAGGTTAACATTCTCATAGGATTAATCGTTTAAATAGTGTATCATTGTTTTCACTCTTTGTATAAGCTATGCATTTTTAAAAAAAAATCATGTGTACTTATATCATATGTAGTGCAACTTACAACAACTAAATACTATGACAACCTTAATGTCACAATGTTTCATGTCAATATACTAAATCACATTATATTTAATTTATTTTAAAACATTTTTTTTCTTTAACATTCAAGTCACATCTTTATAGAAAAAAAAAGTAACAAGTCTTATATAATTATTGCTTTCTCTTGTTCTTTAAGGAATACTACTAAAATAACTTATACTACTACTATTATTATAAGATGCCGATGAGATTCCAACATTCTCAACAGGTGGTGAAAATTATTTCCCGAGAAACTTTGGGGCCCGGTATTAAGCTCTCAATGCAACAGTTTAGCCTTGCATGCATAAATATCAACAACACATGACATTCATTTCTCAAATACAAACACACACACAGATACACACAGAGCTATTACAGAGAGAAATGTTGTCTGAAGGCCGTGCCAGACAGAGCGCCATCGACTGGACTCTCAATAATTTTCTTACGATAGCATATGATTCCACTCTATCGATTTCGTCTATATCATTCCATCCTTCCCCCTCTCCACAATAACTGTAGCTCAGATGTATATCAGTTTATCAATAACCCAGTTCCTGATTGTGTAATTAGATAGTTCTTATATGAGCCATGGAACGGCGCGTGGGTTTACATATGTCTGTTAGTGTGTATATATTATTGTCACCGCAGGTTTTACGCATTGGCTACACGAGCTTCGGGCCTCCACTTTCTTGGATGCCCCCTTCCCCGAAAAGGATGGCTGTATGGTCGTGTTATATAAGCTCTGGGCTGCCTCTGAATGCTGCTGGGTTCAAAACCCTGCCCGTCGCCACCCACTGCCGTCTTGTGGAAGGTTTGGGTTTAGATCAGTGGCGTATCATCCATGGCGCGAAGGAGCTCAATATGCCCGGGCCCACGACGAGCATGGGCCGAAACGGGCTCTTGTAAGAGGAACAAAATGTGTTGGCTGTAAAGATTTATAAGTTTGAGATTATTTTTACTTATTCATTGTATTTTATTAGTCATACATTATTTTTCTGATTTAGTTATCAAATGAAAAAAGTCCCAAATCATAGTAAAATCATATTATTGTAGAATGAAACATATTAAAGGAAGGAACTCTTAAATTGCCAGTACATTAAGCCATTAAGTTCTAACGCGTTTTGATTTTTAATAGAAATAATGCTGTCAAATTTGTAGAAAATATGAAAGTGATATATTAGATAAATTATGTCTGTTTTTGTTTTTGTTAAATGGTTATTGCATTTTTAATATTAAGGTACATATTCACTATTTAAGATACATGAATTAATACTATGAGATGTCCTTGACATTTATTTCTGTAGTATTATGCGATGGAACTTTAATCGAATAGATGTACAGATTGTACATTGACCTGCAAACTATAAAAATAAATGTGCGTAACTCAAAACTCAACTTTCAATTAATGAGGATAGATTATTCAATCATTCTAAGTGGTTTTTTTTAATTTGTCATTGAAAACCAGAGCTCCAGATTGCAATTGACTTTCTAGCGTGTAGGATGAACAAAGATTTGAACAAAAGTTCAAACATATTTGTCTTCTATGAAGTTGTAAAACATGCCGTCAGAACAATGGCGATCGGGACTATCATTGTTCATACTGAAAACATTTTGACAAATTTAGACAATTTTTTTTCCTATACCTGTGACGAGTCGTAAAAATTCTGAATATCTGAAGATTTAGCATAAGACTCAGAATAAGTATCAAAGCCTGTGTAATTTATGTATTATCTTATTTGTTGTTTCTTGAGATGTATTCTCGCATTATGTACAGTATAACCCAAGTTGGGTTCAGTCACACTCAAATTATCAAATTAACGGAGTGGTTTAACTTCGTATTCCTGAGCCAGGGAAAGGGGAAAACTGTCTGAGCCACTAGTTAGGATGTAAAACTTTTCTGTAAGGACATTCGACTAAAATATTTCAAAATAACATTGTCTAACTTTGTTATGAATAATAACGATTTTAAATTATAATAATAATCGATTCCGAAGATTAAGGATGAGTGCAGTGGTTCATGTCGCTACGCAAACCCAGTTATGGCCTACATATTTATCTGCTAATCATGCAGACCAAGTCGTTGTCCGACGCTATTTAAGTTTTCTTTTCGTCCTTTGCGCCTGTCGTCAACAAGGGTTTTTCTTAGTGTCTCAAATGTGTGGACAGACCAAACGAGAGAGTAGGCTCTGCAAAGTCATGGACGGCCAGCTGAAGCTCCTGTTTGATGTGTGCAGGAAGGGAAGCAATCGTCCGCATGGAGCAGCCCAGTTGCATGCACGAGGGTGTCTAGACCAAGGTTTTAAATTTAAAAAGATATTATTTCACTATCTAAGTCAAAGTCATTCTTCAAGGTCCAGTGGAGGGAGCACGAAGAAAGTGTCGTCCAAAAGAAAAGCTGGCTGGATAGCATAAAAGAATGGACCGGACTTTCTCTTGATATCCTGAGACTAGCTGCTGACCGGGAAAAGTGGCGGGATTTGGTTACGCGAGCTGTCAAGCACTCCTAGGACGATAAAGAAGGGACAGGTGATGATTTTATCTGTTTTACCCTCTAGGTCTCCGAAAATCATATTTGGCGCATATTATATCTGGACTTATCAAAGACCCCATACCTCAGGTAGCTTAGGGTCTTATCAAGAATAAAACCGTTCCTGATTATTGTTAGTTTTTCTGTTTGTCATCAATGATGTTAGATTTATCAGACTTATAGTACTCTTTTGAGATATACTTTACATCGCTCTACATACCAAGAATTAAGAATATTTTTTAAAACACTCGAATTCTAGATCGACTTTCTATTAAAAAGCAACTTTATTTCTGAGTTTAATTGTACTATTACTGTACTGACCTACTCAAAACTAATTCCTTTCTATCATTAAACTTAGCTTTTACATTTCTAATTCTTTTAAATGACGTCATCGATTTTTTTGTGTCCTCAAAAACAAGTTCAACTATTTTTTTTTTGTTTAGCAAAGGAAATAAAGGGAGTGAACCTACAGTGAGAGCTTTTCTTTTAATTGGATTCCATAATAAACCTCCCCATTTCGTTCTTTAGCATTGGATTGAATCTATTAGCCCAAAACTTGTTCTTTGAAATTTGATATAATTTTTCTTTTTGTTATTCCTGAGACGATGTTTTTGCTGAGGCTTGGCGCGATCCTGTGGGCGGAAATGATGAGGTCAATATCTACGTCAGACCTCGCTGAACCGGAAATGAAACGAAGAGCTAGAGTATGTCGTGATTGAACCAAGGGATTATGCAATCCCCATTGATAGGGATTACAAGCGTGAGGAAAGAAAAAAAACATATTTACATGTGCTTAGGATTTAATGATTTCCTTTTTTTTTTTTTTTACTTACATGTGCTTTACAACAGAATAGAGAACAGGACAGTTTAAAACATATATTGTGTTACAATTTCAAAACAATGTGATTTGTGATTTTCTCAACACGCCTATGACTATAATAGCATTAATAGATGTGCTTATTTATATCTACACCTGCGAAACGTAGGAAGTGAGTGACATAAAGAGAGAAAGGGAGAGGGGGGAGAAATAAAGAGAGGAGAGGGGTTAGAGAGAGAGAGAGAGATGGTGAGGAAAAGAGAGAGAACGGAGACAGAAAGGATATGGTCGACAGACACGCCAGGTCTGTTTTACATTTACGAAAAATATAAGCAAAGCTTAGATAATCTATCAATACACTTTAGGTAACATTAAATTTAATAAACACCTCAGTACACTACGATACGACAAACTACGCCATGTTTTTTTTTGTTTTGACGAATACCTTTATTCAAGTCAGAACTTCATGGAACCTTCTGGAACTTGCATGGACGCTGATCTCAAAAAACGGATCTAACAATTTTCCTAGAAATTTAACAGTTGATGAATATCGCTGAGAAAAGAGCATGGAATGGGTGCCTGAGCTCGCCAGAAAAAACAGTGACTTGGCAGAGTCATTGGTTAATATGCATCACTAAATGCAGGACGCGTAGGACGTAATCATCTTCTTTTTTGAAGTAACGTCTGTATTATATAAGATAAGATAAGGCTTATTAGCTCCCTGGCTACATGGGGAAAACTCTAGTATGACCGTTATGATTTTTCAAAGTAAAAAACAAATAAATATAAATTTGGCTTGAGTACTAGACTTAGATCTAGAGCCAACATCGGTTTTGAAAGGACTTGATAGGACCATCGTTTTCGGGAATTTCCGAATGTAAGGCATTATTGTTTCAAGAGTTTAATAAATTAATGTTCAGGAAAATTTTGCGCATCGTCCTTTGAGTGTCAATTTAAAGGCATATCATTGGAATTCGTCAAAACAAAAAAAAAACATGGCGTAGTTTGTCGTATCGTAGTGTACTGAGGTGTTAATTAAATTTAATGTTACCTAAAGTGTATTGATAGATTATCTAAGCTTTGCTTATATTTTTCGTAAATGTAATATAGATTACGTCTAGAGTCTAGATCTAGAATTGATCTTAAAGAGCTCTTGGTGTAATGAACTTATCAATAAATAATGCCCGGGAATGCAAAAGAAAAAAAAAAGCACAGATCTTAGAAAAAAAAGGGGGGGGGAAGAGAGAGAGAGGAAAGAGAAAAAGAGAGTGGCGAATTAGGATAAAGAGAGAGAGACGGAGAGAGAGAGAGAGAGGAAAGAGCTTGAGCTACAGAAAGAGGGAAAGCGCAAGAGAAGAGAGACGGATAAGAGATAGATATGAGAGAGAGAGAGAGAGAGAGGAAGAGCCAGTGAAGTTAAACACCAGAATATATCTTGTTTACGAAATGACCAATATCTCCGACACCAAAACATTCATTGCAATACAAAAAATAAACCAAACCAAAGACAAAAGCTCAATAAATTATTCAGTTTGTCGTCTTCACCATCACGCGTTGAGAAATAGACATTGAAAAACAGACATGTTTTCATTGCAACCTGATCCTCAAGACAAGGACATTACCTTTGATTGTTTTGTCATGGAATATTATCCAGACACTGGGGCAAAACAAACTCAAAACTAGGACCGCTATGAAAAATGGATTATGTTTTTGTAATTCGGTTTTGTAGAACAAATTGATTCAGATTTTTAATAACAAGATTATCTTATACTTTTCTAACACAAAATTAAAGTCAATAACCGAAATAAAAAAAAGGTAAAAGTTTTCCTGTGGTTCAATCCAACGTGTACAACCATGTCTCTGTCCTGATGATAAATGCGGAGTAACACCAACCATTTATTTCAGTGATTCCCAAAGTGGTGCGAAGTAACACCAACCATCTATTTCAGTGATTCCCAAAGTGGTCTACAATAGTCTACATAGACATCCATTGGTCTACTACGAATTCCAATGAATCTACGATAGTGAAAAAATGAATTGGGGGTCTATGAGGTTTAAATGGAGGTCCACAATAGTGGATCTAATTTAAGCAGCTCAAGACTTTAAATTTTATTTCTCATAAATGGAATTAACTCATACAGACATATCATTGTGAATTTTATCCTGTTATTCTAATTAGATATGTTTTATTTTAAAATGTACACATATAATATTAAGCGTTGTCAAATCGGAAAAGAAATATAGACATGACAGTGTTAATTGTTTCAAATTTGGCTTCATTCCTTTTCGAACAAGCAAATTGCTGTGTCAACATGAAGTTGCAAAATGTTCGCTTCATCATCACAGATAGAAGAGGTTTGCGAGCGTATTACAATGTCCCTACTTATAGCAAAGTCCGTAAAACAGCGAGCTGCAAAATGGATTTGACAGCCATTGAAGAAGTTTCAATAACAGTTATACACAGACCTGCATCCTGCAGCCATTGAAGAAGTTAACAGTTATACACAAACATCTGATATTATGAAAAAAAAAAAACATTGCAGTAAGTAACAATATAGGTCAAAGTGTATTGCTGTAATGGCTTATGACAGCGAATGACATTGAAAGCTGCAAAAAAAAATATTTCTCTATAAATCTGGTGGGCGAGTTTAAGCTTGCCTGGTAATTATAATTGGCATATGTTCCTTTTTTTTTCTTTTAAATATTGTTACGGAGTCCTTGGATGCTTAAGATCTAATTTTTTTTTAAAAAAGTAATTAAGCGGACATGATAGTCTATGGAACAGACTTGTTTCATAAATTTAATGAAATTAACTTGCAGCTACAAGTTGATAAGTTGATTTGGATAAAAATGAAGTAGAAAATCTCAGCATTTCTTTTGAGAATTTCATTCATGAAGCAAGAACACACATGAATATGAAATCAGGGGAAAACACATTTGAAGTCCATGGTGCAGGATTAGCTAAGCTGGGGGTCTACCAAAACCTGGAAAGCAACAGAAGGGGTCTAAAAGTAAAAAAAAAGTTTGGGAACCGCTGATGTATTTAATCTAGTTTAAAATATAGAATAAGTATTAGAGGCAGTTTGCTAACTATTGTAAAGAAACGCAAGCTTAAAATATATGGCCATATTACAAGATCCACGGGGCTCGCAAATACCTTCCTTCAGGGAACAGTACCAGGAAAAAGATGGTCGACAAATCTTTCTTGGTGCCCCAACGGTCCAACAGACAAAGGGATAGGTAAACGGTAAGGTGTTAGAGACAATACTTTCTATTCCGATGACTAAGGAGATGTGTACTATCTCACGTGATCACGCAAAACCCTATTCCGACCTACATATTTTGCCAGAGTTAATGCCAACAAAGCCGTTGACCGCAGGGGGTCTATTTAAGTTTTTTTTTTGTTTTGCTTTCTGCGCCAGTCTTTGGCAAAGGCCATTCTTTCGGTCTCAAATGTGTTTCACGCAACTTCGTTAGAGCGATTCAGCTCTTTCAAAAGCTGCCAGCTACTTTCTTTCATGTAAGCGAGCACTATTATTATTATAGCTTTTATATAGCGCTACTTTCATGCTCATGATTATTTCATGCTCAGAGCGCTTTGGTCCAATCTCATTTGTGGACCGGTTGGGGGGGGGTATCTAGGAGTTGGTTTTCCGTGCTGCCTTTAGGCGCTCAGTAAACGCAACTCTGCCCGAGTCGGGTGTCGAACCTCGAGCCCCCTCCTAGGTGGCCTCTCGACCACGCTTCCCACTAAATGTCGCCTGCCACATTGGTAGCCGTCCATGTAAAAGGGGAACTTGCCTAGTTCAATAAGAGTCTCCGAATCAATTTTTTTCCTTTTGCTAATTTTTCCCAGAAGTTCAACCTAAAGTGTTTTAGAATTTAAAAAAAAAATGGCGGTGAGAAAAATGCTAAGCACCAAACGGCTCACAAAGGGAATCTACTCTTGGAAGTGTTACCGCGTCATCTGCTAATTAGATCCCTTGTCCTCCGAGTTGTATTCCTTGGTCACAGGAACAAAGGAATTGTAACTAAGCTGGTCCTGTTTCCTTCATTAACAGTTATCTTCCTTATATAGTCCCATGTACTAAGTTATAGTCGAAGTATCTAAGAATACCCCACAATAATCCAGAGTTTTACAGACGTTATGTGTAGCCTAATAATGTCAGAGAAATTAGGTGCCAAATGAGTTTCTTATATTAGGATTGAATGAAAAAGAAAAAAAAAATGTTTAAGTGAAAGAGGACCCGGTTTATAAATCTGTTTCTCTGCAATGGTCATGTGACCCAAGCAGTGCTGCCACTGGTTTGAGACCGTCAGGTATAAACAAAAGCGTTGTCATGGTGAACAAAGGGAGAATACACAAATAGAAAATTATTGTTCTGAAATAAACAACATTTACTCTTTGAGAATAATTTTAAAATATGTTTAGTAAAGAAAACGATCATTAAGACTTCCTTGTTTTTTGTTGTTGTTGTTTTTTACAAAGATTGTTATCAGCTTGCATTTTGTCTGTCTGGTAAAAAGTTTGTGCACGTTATTTCTCCCACACCCAACCTCGGATCAAGTTGAAATTTTACACAATTATTTCTTGTACCTGACAAAAGCAGAATCAATAATGAAAAACAACAACAATTAGTTCATTAACTATTGGTAATTAATTATTTTGTTTGGTATCGAACAAGGGAAAGAAATAGTAGTTTAAAGATGTGATGTAAGGGCTATAAGTTGAATTAGTCCCCTTGAGGAGGCTTGAGCCCTGAGCGAACAAGTTTTTTTCTTACACATTTAAAAAGTGATCATGGTAACATTCATCCAGATACCTACGGCTCCTCTCCTCCCATGTTCCCAAACTTGTCCAGACTAGTGATAGGATCATAGCGCATAGAGCATGAAATTGCGCTTTAAAAAAATGATAAAAATATTTCTAATCGCACAGATTGTTCTTTTACATCAATTACAAATGTAATCACATGACTGAGCCAAACTAATTGATACAATTACAATTACTTTAAGCTTTGCTTTTTTTTTTCAAAGTTTTTTTTACGTTTTTCTTGTAGAATAGTTGACAAGTAAGTCTGTGTATAACAGAAAACGAGATGATCATTAAGATGTCCTAATTTTTTGTTCTTTTTTTTTTTTTAATTTCTTTTAAAACGTGATCGAGACCTAGGCCTAAACATTTGACTCTAGAAGCGAAATTTCAAAGCATGAAAAGAGCAGAGCCTCGATGCCAATAAACCCAGAAATGTTTGAGGGAAACAAAAGCAGGCCAGAACGTCAAGACAAGACAAGACATAATGTTGGTATGTCTCAGGTTTCGTGCAAACGATAAATTTCCCGAGTAAGCCTCAAGTCATGTGATGATCCAGTAACATCCGGCAGACGGCCTCTCTACCCACGTGATGACTTAGAGTTATGCTCCCCTGCGTGACGTCAAGGCCAGATTTAGCTTTAGCTCGAGCTGGGAAATATTAGACAGTCACTAACAGCGGATAAGTGAAAGGTGTCAATATCATTGTACAATCAATGACACATCACATTTTATATCTAGAAAGTAAATTATTTAATTAAATTATTCTTGCTTCTTTTAAGTAATCAACACTGTTATAAGCAAGTCTTTATAATCCCTCATTAATCAGCCCTTTTATAATCATGTATTTCATATCCCTAATTAATCAGCCCATACAGGCCTTACATATCCTTAACTAGTCAGCCCTGTTAAAAGCAGACCTTTAATATCCCTAATTGGTCAGTCCTGTTAAAAGCAGACCTTTCATATCCCTAATTGGTCTGTCCTGTTAAAAGCAGACCTTTTATATCCCTAATTGGTCAGCCCTGTTAAAAGAAGACCTTTCATATCCCTAATTGGTCTGTCCTGTTAAAAGCAGACCTTTCACATCCCTAATTGGTCAGCCCTGTTAAAAGCAGACCTTTCATATCCCTAATTGGTCAACCTGTTAAAAGCAGACCTTTCATAACCCTAATTATCTCATCTGATATAGAGAAAGAAGGAGAGAGAGACAGGGAGAAAGAGAGAGAGAGCGGGAGAGAGAGGTAGAAAGAGATAGAGTTGGAAGGAGAGAGATATGTAGAGAGATAAATGGAGAGAGTAAAGAAAGAAATAGAGAGAGAGATACAGAGATAGACGAAGGAAGTGGAAGTAAAATACCCTTACATTTATAAACACTTACAATTATTATTATCATTACAATTTGTTGCTACATTTCATTGGCCACAATACTGACGATTCCTGCTACATAGTTAACTTGCACGCCTTCTCCAAGAAATTTCAGTTTTTAAATGGAAATTGAGCTCTTTTTATTTTCTCCAAATGTTCTCACACCAGATTTTAAAAAATGTTGAGTTCTGCACCAAAAACCGCACAATTGTCCTCTGGTGCCAAACCAGAAATCTTGACTTGCTATTACTTTGTATGGAAGTCTTAACAAAAATAGCACCAATCTTTTCCAACCAATGCGTCTTTTTGGTATCGTGACCAAGCGAATAACTCTTGTCCAGGGTAGACATAATGGACTTTCTAAGTCTCATTTGAATAATCTCCCCTACCAGAAGTCCCGTTACTCCCGGCAGCATGCTAATCATCAAAATCTCAAGGTCACACGTTTATTGGACACCAATGAAAAGGAATAATGATTCAGGGGAAGCAACTCACAACTGTTGTTGTCTGGCCATTGCATCAGCAAGTAGATATAAATCTTCAGATTCGAGCGTTTCATAAAATGAGATCTTCAATTACAACTAGATTTAGCCCTATCTCTGGTTGTCAGCGTTTCTTAAGCTGTGGGACGCCGCGCCGACACGCAAGGCACGAAGGCGGTCTAATGATTTTAACACGGACACGAAAATGTTTTCTATTTGTAATGATCTTATTCATCCATAGATAAATAAGTCGCATTTGATACCAATGTTTATAAAATGTGAAAACAATTGTATTAAGAGAGAGACGGCGCTTCATCTTCAAAATAGGAATGTCATCGCTAGATGTTATCGCTAGATGTTATCGCTAGATGTTATTGGTAGATGTTATCTCTAGATGTTATCTCTAGATGTTATCTCTAGATGCTATCGCTAGATGTTATCTCTAGATGTTATCTCTAGATGTTATCTCTAGATGTTATCTCTAGATGTTATCTCTAGATGTTATCGCTAGATGTTATCTCTAGATGTTATCTCTAGATGTTATCTCTAGATGTTATCTCTAGATGTTATCTCTAGATGTTATCTCTAGATGTTATCTCTAGATGTTATCTCTAGATGCTATCTCTAGATGTTATCTCTAGATGTTATCTCTAGATGTTATCGCTAGATGTTATCGCTATATGCTATCTCTAGATGTTATCTCTAGATGTTATCGCTAGATGTTATCTCTAGATGTTATCTCTAGATGTTATCTCTAGATGTTATCTCTAGATGTTATCTCTAGATGTTATCTCTAGATGTTATCTCTAGATGTTATCTCTAGATGTTATCTCTAGATGCTTTCGCTATATGTTATCTCTAGATGTTATCTCTAGATGTTATCTCTAGATGTTATCTCTAGATGTTATCTCTAGATGTTATCTCTAGATGCTATCTCTAGATGTTATCTCTAGATGTTATCGCTAGATGTTATCTCTAGATGTTATCTCTAGATGTTATCTCTAGATGTTATCTCTAGATGTTATCTCTAGATGTTATCTCTAGATGCTATCTCTAGATGTTATCTCTAGATGTTATCTCTAGATGTTATCTCTAGATGTTATCGCTATATGCTATCGCTAGATGTTATCTCTAGATGCTATCTCTAGATGTTATCTCTAGATGTTATCTCTAGATGTTATCTCTAGATATTATCTCTAGATGTTATCTCTAGATGTTATCTCTAGATGTTATCTCTAGATGCTTTCGCTATATGTTATCTCTAGATGTTATCTCTAGATGCTTTCGCTATATGTTATCTCTAGATGTTATCTCTAGATGCTATCTCTAGATGTTATCTCTAGATGCTATCGCACGAGTGTCCTTCGCAAATTAGTATTGGCTCTTGCCGCCCCCCTTCCTTGTTGAACTTAAATGTGCGCTTTTTTTTTTAATTACTAGGAGAAATAAAACACTCTAGACGCCAGGAGAATGCATGTTCTGCAGCTCAAACTTTTTTTTGTCTATGGCGTTACAGTTTGAGAAGCACTTTTAAGAACAGTTTTTGACAGAATCGCAACCTTGGGACCCTTATTCGCGAAAAACCTCAAGTCAGCCTAACCTTTGTATTTTATTTTCGGTATTTCCCCAAAAGGCCGTAGTGTACACATGTCAAAACTAGCATGAAAACAGGACTGCCTGTACAATATTTTCTTTTCCCCTCACTAAGTGAACTTTTAAAACGTACGTTACGTTATTCCCTCTTCCATTCAATAAAAAACCCAAACCAACCTTAATAACATTTCTAAGATAGACTCTTGGTCTCTTTTCTTTTTTTTTTCCGAGAGAGAAAGAGCGCACAGGGAATAGATATATTGTCATTTCGATACATTCCAAAGCGAGTGAGATAAACAATTACATTTGAGTCATAGAGTGTACGAAGGATTAACTTTTTGTTTTTGTCCGAAAGTGAGGGGGGGGGGGGGAAAGAGTGAGGAAACGGATAAGTGAAAGTGCTACTAGAATTAACAGGCAGTGCAGGAGGGTGTCCAAAAAAAAAGGGGGGGGGGGCTGCTCAGGAAAGAGACAACGGGACATGAAATGTTATGGTAAGAGATACACTTATGGACCTCATTCACCAATCGTAAACAAACAACATTAAGCCACGTGATTCTCTATATATCTTCTATACAAATTATGTAATCCATAAAGGCTGTCACGTGATACGTATTTTCATTGTTCTATCAATATTATGACTTGGCTAAATGTGTTTTTTTCTACGATTGGTGAATGAGGGTCCATTCACAGGCTTTAAAAGTATGTTAGGTTGATCGTAAAATGTGGCCCGTTTATTAAAAGTAAAAAAAAAAGGAGCGGGGGGGGGGGTCCGGCCATAATAAACAATTTAGAGCCGAGGGAAAAAAAACGACCATAGTAAACACTAACAATCCTGGAAAAAATTCAACCCCCATCCCCAGACTACGCCCATGTGGGTAAAAGTTTGATATAAACAAGTGGGAAGGGGGGGGGAGCTCCATTCATCTTTGAGTTTATTGTTTGTTCATGAAATACTTAAACCTTCCGACTTTCCAGAATCTTGCGAGAGTGTTAAAATGTGATTGTGTGTGGTGTGTGTGTGTGTTTATTCTGGATGGCGTGTACCAGTGTTAGTTATTGCAAGTGTGAAAACTATTTATAGCCTACAATTAAATTCGACGGGCTGTCAACATCAGAGCTCCCGGAGCTCTAATTGAATACAAATTTGAAACAAACAGAAAAACAAAAAAATGAAACCCAGTGTGTGTGTGTTTTGCTTGTCCTACTGACAGGAGCAGATAACTGGCACGTCTGCAGCGGCGTCACGTGAGAAGCACGGATAAATTTAGCCGCCACTCCAGCAGACGCATAGCAACGCAGAATCACCCCGTAACTTTCTATAAACAACACCAGCGGCTAGCCTCACACACGACACGCCTTTGTATTTCTGAGATCCGCTCAAGACAATCTCCTCCATTGCAACACCTCTGTTTGAAACTGAATTCATTTCGGTTTCAGTTAAACCACTATGAGGTCACGGCAAAGGTGGCGTCGAGTTAACAATAACTCAGGACAACAAAAAACTAAGTCCTGACTGAATGTTTTCTAACTCCATTAGGGACAAATGTTTTAGAAGCATGTTTGTTAAGATCGCGTGCAACTCAGTACAAAGTCGATGAAATCTCGAACTTAATGTCCAAGGACAAATTTCTAAAAAAAAATAATCTTCGAATTGGTGAAAAAGTTAATGTTCTAGATTATTCTAGAACATAAGCTATTGATAGTCAATACTACAAAAAGCAAAAAGAATTAGGACACATTCCCAAGACTTGAAACCGAAGAACACAACCTTCACATAGTCAAGAACAATCAACTATTCAAACAGATGCTGCCGCAAAGTACAACACCCCTCATGAAATTATTAAAACATTGCAATGCATAAAAAAAAATACATATGACATACATAATACATATCAATATCTATACTAAAACAGTCTTTATACGCGAATCACACTAGTCTTGAACGCAAGTCCGCTAGTATATTGTCCTCTCCTTTTATATATTGCACGTCGAAGGTATAGTCCTGGAGCATCAGAGCCCACCTCGTAACTCGGTGGTTCGTTGAGTTCGTGCACCGAAGATACGCTAAGGCCTTGTGGTCAGTTTGAAGTTGAAACTTCACGCCAGCCAGGCACTTGTCCAGTATTTTAATGGCAAATACGATAGCCAAGCTGTTCTTTTGTCACAGATAGATATTAACATGAACATACTGTAGACATTGATTAATAATAATGAGAATAATAACGGAGACTGTGATTATCAAAGTAGACATAGAAGACTCTCTTTTTATTTCCGTCCAATCCTTTTGGATTCGGGCAAAGCGTTCACAACAAACAATGACGTAATAGGAACCTAGTAGCACACAAGTCTTCTCTCTCGATGATCGAATAGCTCTGCTCCCGAGGCAACAACTTTCGACTCACATACTCGACGGAATGCAGAACCCCATTCTCTCACTGACTCAGTATACCGGTTTATATTATTATATTAGGTTTAACTTATAATAATAATAATAATAATAATAATCTTTTTTGTCCGTATGGAAATTTGTCTTACAATTTGTGCATTACACCAAACAAAAAACATTATAACTATAAGAAACCAAAGTGTCATTCGCATAGACATAAATAAATATAGACTGGAAAAAGGAAATAACTTCATGTAACTTGAAAACGTATATCTATTGTTGTCGGATTTCCGAATTATGAAAAATTGCATGATCTCCATTCTTAGAGATTAAACATCACTATACTGCTCATAAATGCTGTATAATAAAGTACACAAAATTGCAAGTCAAGAATTTTCGTTTCATAAAACTCTTTTATCGGCCAGTCTATAGACCATAAACCTTCTTTTTTTCATTATTAGTACTTGTATAGTTCAGTGCCTAACGTGTCGGCTTTCCATCATATAAAAATCTATTTAAAAAAAAGCGATGGACACAGTGGCGTAGTAAAGTGCCACGTTTGCCTGCTTTCAGTAACAGTTACGACTTCTTGCAAGTACATCAACAGTGTCATAACACTCACTGCTTCTACATATTCTTAAAACCAATAAACGATTATCTTTCAACGGTCCCTGTGTGGGCCCATAGTCATAGGTGGATCGAGCCCCTTAGCGTTATGGTTGTACGCCACTGACCTATATTCCCATCAATAAGAACAGCGTCAAACCCTATAGCCCAGCTGACCCATATGATGCCCATATCTATTCTGAAATTCTTTTAAACCCTGTCAAAGTGACTTTGTAGAAACTGGTTCCTGTGAATGTGTGTGTGTGTGGGGGGGGGGGGGTAATCGAACAAACGGCTGTGGTGCTTATAGTGGTCCTCGTGGTTTGCTGCAAAAAAAATAGAAAAATGGAAGTAAAATTTCATTTTTTATAAACAACCTGTAGAATCCTTGGGGATTTTGTTTTGTTACTGTTCCAGTTGATATGACAGTGATGAAGAAGGAAAACAAACGCCAAAATACATTAGCTTGACGGGGATTGATTTTGGCATGCAGTTTGTCTTCTCGACGAAAATCTGGTTAAAAAAAATACAAAAACGTCAACAAAAAAAAGGCAAGATGCGGCTAGTTGACCAAGATATGATAACTATAGCAACTGTATATCTATATCCAAATGGAGGGATATACATGCATTTTCTAACTCTTTTTCTGCGTAATTATGTACCACATTCTGGTGGAATCAACGTTGGTATCGCCAGTTAGGAGAGAATGAGTTAATGTTTATTAATTTAGCTGATCGGAATGTTGAAATAAATAGAAGATCTGCTGTTGGGAACTGTGTACTCTATTGAAGTGTTGAATTATTGTATTTCATTTTTTTTTTTAAAACATGTTTTGGGTGTTTCTTCCGTTGAAACGTTGTGTGTTCAGATTTGAGTGTTGAATGAATGTTGATGTCATTTGTGATGTTATCAATACCATAATAACTCTAAGCTATCCCAATAAGCAGAACACAATAGGTAAAAAGATTGAGTTGATAAAAATCAGGTGAATTCAACACAAATGACGTAGTTTGTAGGTGATAGGAGATATTTGAAATTCGGACTATTCCTTCACGTGTGCTATACACATGGACGCTATGGTCTTTATGTACAATTAAGCTGTCTAGTCTGCTACAAAGTGCATGATGATAACACTTAATGCTTAATGGGGCGACTAGATAAATCCTTGTAAGCGTCTCCGCTCCAAAGTGTACAAACGTAGAAGACGCTGCGGGCCCGGCACTAAATGAACCTATTTAGCAATGCCAACGTCCAAACCGAGCTCCCCCTGTAGCCCAGAATGTTTTGGTTAGATGACAAAGATTGCCCCCAGTGGCTACAGAGAAGGGTGAGTGGTGGATAACTGCACGTAAGTCACGTGAGTTGTCTGCTTCATTAGCTATAATGGTGTACTCACTCTTACTTTGCTTTCCTTGCAGAACTAAGACCTTTCTGGTTGGCACTACATTTGTGGTTTAAAGAATTTACATAAAACACGTGTATTTTTTTTAAAGGCGATTCCTCCTATGAAAAGCTGATGTCTGTTTCGTAAGAGCGATTCTTTTACTCTTACTCACTAATAAATGATAGATTTAAAATTAAATGGAACATTTTTTTATACGCTGCCCTAATTACCCCCCCCCCCACACACACACACACATACACGAACAAATCATGGCTTGGAAAATGTATAAATCTACTCACAGAGTATATACAATTTTAATGATAAACTTATGGATCTACAATTGGGTTGTTTTTTTAAAGCCGTATTGAAAACTGTCTCTTTGCGCATTTCCTCGCGCATCCAGCACTGCCGATAAAAAAAAAATATTTAGACAATGAAGGATTTTACGCCTGGACCGCTCGCGATTTACCCGCGTTTTGATAAGACCTTTTTTTTTAGTTCTTTTCAAACAGCTTTGTACAAACTTCATTCATTATCAGACAAGATGTTGGGGTAGATAGAATTGTTAGAGTCAGAGATTGGTACACAAATATTTAGTTTTTAATCACATTACTCTAACCAGATATTTCAAGTGCTTCGAGAGCTTGCTTCAAAAAAAAGATTGTAACGATTTTTGACGTGTTAATAAAGTGGTGTGGACGCTAAGTGTGGGTCAAGTTCTTGGCTTCCGAAACGAGGGGTCCCTGGATCAAATCTAGTTGAAGGATTTTGAATAGCGTTCATTTTAGAACGCCCACCGAGATCTTCCAACTCTAGAGGGTATTGGCATGAATCGGGGAAAGTAAAGGCGGCTTGCATTTGTGCTGGCCACTTGACACCCTCGTTAACCGTGGGCCATAGAAGCAGACGACCTTTACATCCTCTGCCCTAGAGATCACACCAACGTCTAACAGGACGTACTTTACTTCTTTTTTTTTTTTACTGTTTATACATTGTTCTAGATCTAAGTTTGAGTTTTGTAGTTGTCATGGAGAATCTAAAACATTTCCTATGAATAACGTTTTTCTTTAGGTTACTTTACATCACCTCCACGTTTCTCCATATCTCTTATTTGTCCATGTAACTGTATTCTTTTGCTTGTATTTTTGAGTCCGAAGCTTAAGGGAGAGCGCAGTATATCACGTGATTAATCGGACTTCTATTATATGCTTATATATTGCAAAACTGAACGCAGTCAATCAAGGTTTATTAATTGAATGTTTTTTTCGGTTTGGGGGGGGGGGCAGTTTTCTGAATAAAAATACGTTGATTTTATTGATAAATAACTAGCTATTTTTATTTTTTCGGATACGTAAGGTGTTGATAAGTTATGTATATTTAAAATATATAATAATTTTGTCAACATTTTTTTAGCTCTGTGAAACTAAATTCATAATTTATTTTGCTTGTAGCGCAAAGAAAACTTTGGGTTATTAAGTTGTCTCTCATTATAGCGTCCTTGACATTGTCTAGTCATCTAGTGTATTATAGTTCTCTCTTCAATCTTCCTGGGTTTTTTTTTTTTTTTTTTTTTTACGTTTTTCTATAAGTTACATTTTATCACCTCCACATCTCTCCATATATATTTTATTTTCCTTTTCTTTTTATATGTAATTGTATGGCTTACGTTATGTAAACCGATCTTAAAGAAAGAAAAACCAAAAGAAAGGGGAGACTACTGTGTCTAAAATGTATCGTATGCTCCAATTAGATTCCAATTAGTGTAACTCAATTTTTTTAAAGCATTTTATTGTTATGTGTGTCATTGTTTTGTTTGGATTTTTGTATTTCAGCTGCTAATCAGCTTCTTGTCTTGTGCCTGGGCCGATTAAAAACAACATACGATCAGCGGAAATCTTTAAAAAATATTTTATTTTGAAAGGAAATTAAAATATTTCAATTATTTCTATTCAATGGAATATTGAAATCATAATTGATCTGCTTTCAACGGATGCACGAGAGTTGACCTCATATCTGTCTGGTGTGGCCATTGAGAAAGGCAGTAGATTCTCCACTCAAAATAGGAGTGGTCGCAATTATTATTAGTTTCAATAGATAATCTTATCCAATTTAGTCAATATCAGTTTGCAATGCAAGACTAGCTCTTATATGAGTCTGTCCTTGCATCTAAAATAAGAAACGTCAGGCTCTGTGCTTCACGCCTAGAAGTTATAGACATTCCTACATTTTGTGTTGCTTTTAGATACATGTGAGTTAACTAGTTAGGTGTCTGCTGGGGTAGTGGTGAAGTTAGGGCGTTGGATTCTCTACTCAAAATAAAGAGTTTGAATCTTGTCTCAGTTATCTTATGGCACTGTGAAATACTGCTATTGCAAAGGGTCAATCCCGAACTGTGTACCCCAGTCATCTATTTGTATAATGCAGTTCTATGCCTACAATATATGTCAGTGTTTATTTCTCTCAAATAATTCTTTCTTTTTTTTTAACAACCTACGTTTTACAATCGTTATTTGATACTCTTTAGTCTTAGTGGAATTTGGAAATTCCTAAGTATTGAAACGATAATTTACAGAACATATTTTTTTATAGAATAAATTTACCCGTCGTACACAACATGGAGATCGCCGATAGAGTGTGTTAAAAACAACACTTTATTAATGCAAACAAAGATTTGCGTAATTAGAAATACAAAAACTATGATGAAACTCTCAGTTACGTGATTTAAAAAAAAGGAATAAAGTCCCGCTTACAATCTATGGGGCGGATGATGTAAAGCTTAAAGAGGGTGTCATGTGGCCAGCACAACGACCAACTATGTCAGGTGCTCATTAGAGCTGGGTGGACTCAATGGCATCCTAAAGTAAAAATCCCAATCTCCACCAGGATTCGAACCCTTAACCCCCAGTTTGGAAGCCAATCGCTTTACCTCTCAGCCACCGCGCCTTCAGTCTCGTCAAACGAGAGTTTTCCACGTGGGGCCAATTAGCTAGTACTTCTTTTCTCAAGATAAAAACTGTTTAAATTTCTAAAAAAAATCCTTAGAGCTGTTTTCGAGATTCATGTTCAGTCAGGTTTTTGTTGGTTTTTTGTTTCCAGACCCCATGAAGAATTCGCAAGCTGATAGAAGGAATTGTAAAATCCCTTTAGAGTACATGGGAGGAGGGATGGGGGTTGGAGTATTACTTTATGTATGTGTCAGACGTGCTTCTTGTGTGTGTGTGTGTGTCTTGTGTATGTTGTTATGCATCTTGTTGCTTAAATGGTACTCAGTGACCTAAGATCTGAATTGAAGTCCTGGGTAGCACTTTAATACTTGGTACTCACAAAACATACACACATAAGCCTAGCCCTAGACTATACATACATAAGCCCATAAGCCCCGACTATCTCTTTCATGACCTCGTCCGGTGGTACAAATATTTGAATGATTTTTTTTTTGTTAGATGACACTTCTCTCTTGGACTGCAGGATGTGAAGAGTCTAACTAACAAGACATTTGGGGGGGGGGGCGGGAAAGGCCAGTCAGGACTAACATTGACCAGTGCCCGTCTGCCCGTGCAGCCAAAACATTCAACTGTATCCGCCCCCGTGGTCACGTGACGGACGACCGCGGCTCAATCCTAATAAATATAACTATGCCCTTGACCTTGGTTGGAGACATTCTAATCACGTTCTAGTCTCAAAATTCAAAAGTCGTCTGCTCACAAAATAAATGCAAAAAAAAAAAAAAGAACAAAAGTGCATTCTTATTTCCGTGGCTAAAAATAGACAATGAAAAAATCTTGAAGACTGGAACTTGAAAACAATTTAATGATTGAAGTTTTTCTGTAAACACATCTCGTCTGCTATGCGGTGACAACGGGAACGAAACGAAAACACAATTTAGTGGGAATTTAGAAGATTAGGTGGCGCCGTTTTATTGAAATATCTCGATGCGACATTTTTTTGTGTGTATCTTTTAAAAAGAATTAAATTAAAAAAAAAAACAATAGCAATCTTTTTTTAAGCTTCTAGTGTAGTTTTTTGAGCTTATTTGAGATTGTTGGTCTAAAACTTACAGTAACTAAACTGTACTTTGGTTACTTGTTCATTTTTTTTAAATTTCATTCTACAAAGCTGACAATTTGCAAGCAAGTATTCATAGGTCATGACAACGTATTGGACATTATTCTCACTGAAATCTAACCAGGCAATCAGCTATTTGTTAGCGCTTTATCCTTTAACATCCCGTTCACGTCCTTTAGATACAATAAGACAAACATAAGAGCAAGCGATGTGAAGAAATGTGGTGGAGATATAATGGAGTCTAAAGAACAAGGCAAGAAAATGAAAAGAAATAGGGAAGTAACAAACTAAAGGAAGACATGGATGGACACAATATTGAGAGATTCTTGTCGCTAACAATTGACACATTATAAAGGCTTATAGCTTTCATTCTACAGGGATGAAAAGTGCGAAAATAAAATGGTTAATTTAAATGCTTCGTTTATCAAAGACTTTGTTTTTCTAAGACTAAGACTGCTTTATTGATCCTTATGGAAATCTGTTTTTATTACAAGGACTCTTTTTTCTCAAATAAAAGCAACACAACAAAAACATTCATATAAATAGAACAGACACAACACAATGAGTTCATTGAGCGACTACATACAGACCGACATCTTGGTCCTTTTCATGTTTCCTGATCAACGTGTGGCGTTGATATAGTCTGACTGAGTAAGGAACGAACGAGTTTATGTACCGCTCTGTCCTAGTCTTGATTGACAGTAGCCCACTTCGCGACGACTTGACGTAGTTATGATGGACACCGGATACACATTCTTCTTCTTCGTTCTTATTTTTATGTTGAAGCTTTCAGATGACTAGACCAATACATGAGATTGACTGCGCAGTGGTTTCCAAATCAGGGAGCTCTCCAAAAAGTTTTCTTTCTATTGGGGTGTTTGGGACCAGCGTCTTGTACGGGCCTCGTGGTAAAGAGAGCAGTTTTAGAGGACATGGTCAGCGTTCTCTGGTGAAACTCCAAATGGGCAGATTTCACTGATTCCAATTTGAGCTTCCGGTACATATGTTGTCTCTTTCTGTTGTGTCCGGTCCTGAGTCGAAAGATTAGACGTTGATCTTGTCGAGATAGCTTATATTAGGCATAATCTTTCTTGTCATTCGGGTGAGAGCTTGGTGGGAAGCGTGGTTGAGAGGCTAAATACGCCTAAACTTGGCTTGGCTTGGCTAACTATGAAGGGGGCTCGAGGCTCGACACCCGACTCGAGCAGAGTTGTGTTTACTCCCAGATAACCCCTCCCACTGGTTCCACAGATGAGATTGGACCATAGCCCTCTGAGCATGCTATGAGCATGAATGTAGCGCTATAGAAAAGCTATATATTATAATTATTTCTCATTGATTTTATTTACTATTAACCAGATACACCAAAACAGACTGATCTTTTTTTTTTAAATCGTTGCTCTTTTAGCTTAGTAGTGTAGCATTCTGTAGTTTTTAAACGGGATTCTGAAACGACTTTTTAACGAAATATTATTTCACCATCAAGAAGTACACAGAAGTCTAACTCATAAATTGCTGGTACATGGGACAAAGGTGTTCACATTAGCATCTCTATTGTTATTGTTACAGTAGCTAGATGAGGTGCTCGCTTGTAGTCAAACTGAATTTCCATTTGATTGAAACAATACAAATTATCTTATCTCATCTTAAGTTACAACCCTTTATAATAGATTTACATTTCTTTGGTGAAATGAAGAAGCCCTGTGTAAATCTGAGTAAATGCCAATACTTGATAAACATATTGATCTAAACATAGAAGTCTGTCTCCGTTTTTTTAGCGGCTTTTTTGTACTTACAACCTGTAAGCTTTGTCTGCCTAAAGATTACTTTTAATTTAGGGATTTTAAAAATAAATCCTGCCTTAGCTCATCTCAAACTGGTTGGTAGATTTGCTGGTTACATGACTGTGTGTGTGTGTGTGTGTTTCTACAGTGACGGTGGGAAGAGGTTAGCCATTGGTGGTGAATGATGCAACATAGGTGGCATTGTCGTCATTTGGTCTTCGTTAGGGGAGACGACTCCAGAAGGTGAGACTGAAAGTTTGTGTTATTATAGTGAGTTAGGTTTTGTTTAAAAATATTATTACTTAAGTCAAGTACATTTATATTATCTCATTTCAACTTGATTTGTGTCCATAGTGTAAAAAAAGGTTATATTTAGTGATGTTCAAAGGGAAGTTATTCAAGTCTTTTGAGGTTTTGTTAGGTAAGATATACGCCTACAGCGGTTTAGTTGTCTACCGGCAGCTTGATGCTACAAGTCAACAACCGGTAGCTACAATGACATCCTCATTTACCGCTAGCCGCTGAAACAGATGACCCTTAGATCAACTGCCCCATACACCGTTACAGTGAAATAAATACTTAAATTTAAAGAAAATACATTCTAATTTCTACTACAGATTGGTCAACATGACCTCTAGAGAAAACTGTCCAGTTGTCTTTCAATTTTTTTGCCTCCAAATAGCCTTCACCTTCAATATGTAAAAAAAAAAAAAAAACCTTGAGTCTGTAGATACACCGTAGCAGAGTAATCTAAAAGAGTAAATAAAGTGGATAGCCTCTCCATGTCTGATGTAAACACCAGAGACACTCTGCTCTAGTAAATATGGAAAGACAGAGAGAGTAAATTATACGATAAGGTAGATACCATTTAGATAACTTCATTTTCTGCTTAGGCGTGGCTGGAAGAATTAAGCTCAACCATCAAGGGAATAAACAATGGACAGCATTAATTAACCTCAAAACACATCGGTGGTGTTTCAGTCGAGTCTCTGTAACAAGTAGTATATAGTGGTTTCTAAAGGTTAATTGAAATTGCGTTTATATATTTTAATAAACTTTGGTTTAGAAATAAAAATGTGAAAGGGGTTCATTCTTATAAGAAGGAAGATATTTATTTAATTTGGAATGAAACATCTGAATAAATCTGAACTTAATGTTAATAATAATGTTCATGTATCTGAGGATAAGAATGTTCCTTGTTTAGAATTTTATGTCCTTTGTTTGTTGGTCTGTAATTAGATCTTACTCAGAATTAGAGAACGGCCTGAACTCCGATGAAATCAGTCTGAAATTCTTAAGCTCGATGGTTCGTCAGCTGGACGCTCGTAACGTTGAGTATTGGTATTATAGATGTATCATACAAAGTAGGGGCCCCGACATTATTTGTATGAGATGTCTTTTTTTTTTTTTTTTGTATGGTTTCTCTAGTCCAGAATATTAATGTAGGAGACCACCCTTCAAATAACAAACGTGGGACCTGGTCTAGAGGTTAGATCACCTTGAATGAGGTCTGTTAAGAATTGGTGACATGTTCAGAATCCCATAAAACTCTTGTTTTCTCCCATAATCCCATTATTCAGGAGGTGTGCGGAGACTCTACTTTCTTTCTTCTGTCTGAAGGTTTCATTGTGGTTCGAGAACGTGATTTATGTTTCCCTACGTCTTGGCGATGTCAACAATGTAAATAAATATTAAACATTGTATAAATAACAACGTTTTTGTAGGATAGATGTAATAACAAGCAAAATACTAAAAAAGAAAATCTTTAAAAAAAAACTAATCTAAGAGAAGAACAGCAAAGTCACTGTTATGTCTAAATATTGAAGGAATAAGCTCCCCTTTTATATAAACATAATAAACCGATAATTACTTAACTAATTGAATATTTAAAAAAAATGGATTCTGTAATGTCAACGACTGTGAGTAATGCAAACATTTCAACTTGATTCAAGAATTGGGAAGGGGGAGAACAACGTGTACAAAACTTAAAAAGGAAAATAACTCCATATACAGCCACATCTCTAAATAAGAAGCATTTATTTCCATTTTTCGATACCAAACAAAATAATTAAATATCAATAGAAATAAACTAAGTGGAACAATTTTTGATTGATTCTTTTTTTTTTTGGGGGGGGGGGGGGTTTAGCTACAACAAATAATTGTGTGAAGTTTCAAGTTGGTGGGAAGTGAGAGAAATTACGTGTACAAACATTGTACCAGACAGAGTTGAGTTGATCTAAGCTCTGTAATAAAAACTTAAGCAGCTCATAGAAGGTCAGCCAAGAAGTGACATTCAACTCCAGTAAGAAAAAGTATCCATTCCTTCTTTCTACAAGCATTAAACAAGAGATTCGGATGTCCAAAACAAAACCACGTGATAGACTCTAGAGAAATGTGGAATGTCAAACTCTTTCTAGTGCGCAGTAGTCTAGAATGTTCCTTGCACCAAGAATGTGCAATATTAATGACCTCCTGAGAACACAAGTCGCTATTGAAATCAAGCCAGTGAACGGAAACTGATCCATTATGATACGAGAGTCCCAGGTGTGTGGGGGATGTCGGTCAATGCGCGTGATGTCTCTAGTGTGTTACAATAAGTCGTTCTCATTTTTTTTTTTAAAATAAGATTTGACGAAACTGTTTTGACCAATAGAGAATGACATCACTAATGGAACCAGAATGTTAAATTAGGTCAGTACTGCCTCATTTAACGAGACATTTCTGTGAGGGCGAAAAAGCATAGGGCAAAATAAGGCGGGGGTGGGGGGGGGGGAAGAAAATGACAATAAAGATTTTTTTAAACGTTTTCCAAAAAAATAAAAAATTGAAAGAAAAAATGTTGCTTACAAAATAGAATAAGCTAATTTTTGTCACGCTTTCTTTGTGTAGTGGTTTAAGACGGGATGGACATGGTAGCAATACAGACTATACGTATGACATAGACTGCCATATAAGCATGCTGTGTATGACTTTGATATAATCATGAGATATATATATATATATATAATATATATATATATATATATATATATATATTTATATATATATTATATATATATATATATATATATATATATATATATTTATACATACATACATATATGACTTTCATATATGCATGTTATATATACATATAATATATATGTATATATGACCTTGATATAGGCATGCTATATATAACTTTGAAATGGGCATGCTATATATGACTTTGAAATGGGCATGCTATATACGAATTTGAAATAGGCATGCTATATATGACTTTGAAATGGGCATGATATATATGAATTTGAAATAGGCATGCTATGTATGACAGATATACTGATGCTATATATGACTTTGAAATGGGCATGTTATATACGAATTTGAAATAGGCATGCTATATAAGACTGAAATAGTCATGCTATATATGACAGATATACTGATGCTATATATGACTTTGAAATGGGCATGCTATATATGAATTTGAAATAGGCATGCTATATAAGACTGAAATAGTCATGCTATATATGACAGATATACTGATGCTATATATGACTTTGAAATGGGCATGCTATATACGAATTTGAAATAGGCATGCTATATATGACTTTGAAATGGGCATGCTATATATGAATTTGAAATAGGCATGCTATATAAGACTGAAATAGTCATGCTATATATGACAGATATACTGATGCTATATATGACTTTGAAATAGTCATGCTATTTACAACATCGATATAGGGATGCTATATATAAATTTGATATAGGCATGGTATATATATGACATCGATATAGGGATGCTATATGTGACTTTGATATATGCATGCCCAGGGTCAGATTTCCCACAGTGTAAGAATGTACAGCCGACCATATTCTCAGATTAAAAAACATAAACTTTTAAAAAGAAAATACATATTCATTATAAGAAAATAATTGAAATGATTTTAAGAATACAATTGCTTTGTTTTTCTATATATATATGATATGCTTTTAGATGTATTATTATTATTAAGTACATTTATATTGAATTTGAAGAGGGTAGGGAACTTCACAAAAATCCTGACCAAGGCCTCCACTTACTAAAACTGGCACTGGGCATGCAATATATGACGTAGGTATATTATTAAAAGACTTTGATTCTTGAAAACTTTACAGAGAACACAATATTCTATTCTATGTTCTATTACACTTTAAAATGTAAAGCCTTCTAAAATAGAAAGTGAGGCATTCAGCAGTTTATTTACATTGCAAGCAACAAAAATAGCAACAAAAAAAAAAGTCAAAGCTGCAATTCTTGTGGGTGGCACGATGTGTCTATGTCAATATGTCTTGGCATCGTGCCAATACTTGCCATATACATGTGTCTTTCTCCGTGGCCGCCAGCCTTTCTGAGCAGATAGATAGATTAGACTAGAGCCTGTCATTTTGCTATCGCAGTCTGTGTTTCTGAAATGTCTATGATTTCATTTTTAACCGTTTACCAAGCGATTTCCGAGTTCCAACAATCCCCTGGAGAAAGATGCAGGTGTTAGATCCTCCTGATTTTATTTATTTATATTTTTTTCTTTTCGACATCACGGCACCGAATTGTTCAGCGAAATGTCAAGATGACAATGTCGTAAATGAAAGAACAAAACCACGAAGTCTCCATGATTGGTTTTCAACCTTCATCTCTTTGTTTATGTTTCTGTACAACACATCTCTAGGACAAAACACAGACATATGGATGAATGGATGGAACGGTGGATAGATAGATAGATAGATAGGTGGATAGATGGATAGATAGATGGATAGATAGATAGATAGATAGATAGATAGATAGATAGATAGATAGATAGATGGATGGATAGGTAGATAGATAGATAGATGGATAGATAGATAGATAGATAGAAAGATAGATGGATAGATAGATAGATAGATAGATAGATAGATAGATAGATAGATAGATGGATAGGTGGATAGATAGATAGATGGATAGATAGATAGATGGATAGATAGATAGATAGATGGATAGATAGATAGATAGATAGATAGATAGATAGATAGATAGATAGATAGATAGATAGATAGATGGTTAAATAGATAGATAGATAGATAGATAGATAGATCCACTAAAAAGTTATTATCAAGAAATATATGTTATTATTATCTTGGAATCCTAGATATTTTTCCCTATCCATGATGTCATTGTGTATCCATGATGTCATTGTGTATCCATGATGTCAGATATTTCGATATTTCATCCTCGTTGTCATCAGTGCATGGTACTAGAATTTTATCAAACTGTCCCAACTGTCTTCGTGTTCTAGAAGTTGAACTTTTATTCTCTATACATTCAGTAAAATTTAGTGTCAATATATAAATAAAAAAAATAAAAGCCAAGTCCTCCGCTAAATACTCCAAATGTGCATAGTGTTCCGCTAAATACTCCAAATGTGCGAAATGTTCCGCTAAATACTCCAAATGTGCGAAGTGTTCCGCTAAATACTCCAAATGTGCGAAGTGTTCCGCTAAATACTCCAAATGTGCGAAGTGTTCCGCTAAATACTCCAAATGTGCGAAGTGTTCCGCTAAATACTCCAAATGTGCGAAGTGTTCCGCTAAATACTCCAAATGTGCGAAGTGTTCCGCTAAATACTCCAAATGTGCGAAGTGTTCCGCTAAATACTCCAAATGTGCGAAGTGTTCCGCTAAATACTCCAAATGTGCGAAGTGTTCCGCTAAATACTACAAATGTGCGAAGTGTTCCGCTAAATACTCCAAATGTGCGAAGTGTTCCGCTAAATACTCCAAATGTGCAAAGTGTTCCGCTAAATACTCCAAATGTGCGAAGTGTTCCGCTAAATACTCCAAATGTGCAAAGTGTTCCGCTAAATACTCCAAATGTGCGAAGTGTTCCGCTAAATACTCCAAATGTGCGAAGTGTTCCGCTAAATACTCCAAATGTGCGAAGTGTTCCGCTAAATACTCCAAATGTGCGAAGTGTTCCGCTAAATACTCCAAATGTGCGAAGTGTTCCGCTAAATACTCCAAATGTGCGAAGTGTTCCGCTAAGGAAAAGTTTGGGAAAAGTTGGGCTAAAGTAACACCATTAGTAAAATCACTAAACATAAAAACATTCTAGGACAAAAGACTGCAAAGTAAAGTAGCAGTGCTACATAAAACACAGAACCAAAACTTACAAATATAAAATACAAACGCAACGTAATAAAATACTCAGAATGACACAAAGACAAAGGCGCATTTCTTTTTCCATATACTAGGACAAATTCTTATAAGTGCTCTTTCTTCCCTAGTGCCATAAGGGGATGGAACGGCTTTGTAAGGAGTCAGCCAGGAAAACCCATGAATAGCAGAGTTTAACTGTCTAATTAACATGCACGACAAGATTAACACGTCACGTAGTCTCGTATGACGTAATGATCTTCTTCTTCAAAGGAACGTCTGTAATTAATGAGATTAAGAAGGCCAAATCTATCTCATTTAGAAAGTATGAATGGAACAATTCTATATCATATAATGTTTTTAGCTGTCGGAATTTAATTCAGAAGCTAGAAGTTACCTAGATCTAGATCTAGAGCAAGAAGCTTTACGGTAAGTAGGCCAAAGAACAGCTCAGATGTATGAAACGCGCGTGGATATTCTCCAGGCTATTCAGAAACATGCAGTACATACGTCAGACGTGATATTTACATCAATTAGCTCCTGAGTGCCGGCTTCTGGCAAGAGTCGCACTGAATAGACCTTTGAGTGGTGAGTTAGGTCAAAGCATTAGGTCATATCTTCCCAAACAATGTATCATAAAGTGGTGCATGAAAACAAAAAAATCAGCATAAAGTTTTTAAGCCGGTAAAATTACTTTGCCAGAACTTATGTGAGTGTGTGTGTGTGGCGATAGCCTCACACGCCCCCCCCCCTTTCCCTGGATTCACCAGTGGATACACTCTTTCCTTCTTTATCTCGGATCTAATGTTCACTATAACAACACTTCCCTGGCCCAAAAACCGGCTTACCGGAAAATGTGTGAGGCTTTATAACTAACAGGGCCGGATTTAGGAACGGGCATGCGGGGCTACTGCCTCGAAGACTCCATAAAAAGGGGCCTCCACCAAAGAGATTGAAATATATCCAATTTTCGACGGGTCAGAAACTGTTACTTTTAAAAAAAAAAAATTTTTTGTTTCACTTTTTTACCGCTAACACTTTAAACCTTACGCCGGCTGGCAACACTGTCGTGATTAAGAAGTGCCCGCTTGTAGCGTGCTTGGAATATGCTAATACTGCTCCGGATTTACGGCAGTTCGTCTACCAAAGGCCTTGCCCTCCACGAAACTATACACTTTTTAAAACTAAAATATGCATATTAAATATTTTTGTTGAAAAAGGAAAATGAGATTAAATGTATAAATACTCTATTTCTTTCTACTAAACTATTTGAAGTTTTTAGATCTAAGTATAAATTATTCATACGTAGATCTTTATTCAAGCTTTGGACAAACAAAGTAGGGACTTCCACCAATATTCTTGCCCGAGGCCTGACAAATACTTAAACCGGCCCTGAAAACTAACAAACAATCAAACAAAAAGTTTCCGATTCAATATCTAAACTTATATTCTATATTACTCATTTGTTGTGAATCTTTCAGTGAGCTCTGGTCCGGGCTCTTTTGCGGAAGAAAGGGGGGGGGGGGGAAGAGGGCATCTCGGATAAGGCTTCCGTGTTGCCTTAAGGCGCTCAGCTAACACGTTCAACTAGAGTCGGGATTCGAACTCAAGTCCCCTAGATAGGTAGCCAAGCTGTTTAAGCTACTCAGCCACCCATCCCAAATTTATTAATTATGGCCATGTGGTCTGCGCTTCTGACGGTCTTCAAAATGGTCCCGAGTTTGAACCTCTTCCACTGTCATCTTCTGCCGTCCTGCAAGAGATTTGGGCGAGTCAATAATCTTGATAGTTTTCGAAGTAGGGGCATCACTTAGTAATGGATAGACTTTTTTTTTTCAGTCACTAATGGCTCACCAGGGTGGAAATAACCACAATCAAAGGCCAATTTTAAGAAAGCTTAAGCTTATATCTACTCCGTCTGGTGAAAAGTTTTAACGTCCTATTTCTCCCACACCCATTTGTCGGATCAAGTTAAAAAAACTTAGCACAATCATTTATTGGCGAAGACAATACATGAAACAATAAAAAAAAAATACTCAATTAATTTAGATAATTATTATTTTGTTTGATAACGACAAGAGAAATTAATTCTTCAGTATTCATAGATACGGCTAAATATTTGGGGTTTTGTCCACTTCGATAATTATACACTTTAGTTCTCTCTCACTCATTTTCTAAACAAGTTCAAAACTATCAACAATTATTTAGTGTACCTAACAAAATATGAATCAATACAAAAATTAATAACGTAGTCAATTAATTATTTTTTATATCGAAAAAGAGAAAATAACTCTACATTATTGAGAGATACTTGCAAATGGGGAGGGAGCTCTTTCACTTAAATAAGTTTTGTTTGTTTGTTTTTTAAATATTTTTACATTATGTCTGTTGTACACATGATGTATTTAAAAATCTCAAGTTTTTAAATTTAAAGAAAAAAAATCTTGAACTTGAGGATTAAAACTGTAGACTTTCAGTCCGTAAATGATTGTGCTAACATTGGGCCACTACGCCACATGGTTTATGGATTTGTTCGACAGGATAGTAGCTAACGACCTTCATGCCTGTCATCTTACTGCATGCTAGCTGTCAGGCTGTCAGTATCGTCTGCTGATTAAAAGCACGTGTTTCTTTGATTCCGATCTCATACATCAATGTGGAGCGTGTGTGTGTGTGTGTGTGTTTGTGAGAGAGAGAGAGAGAGAGAATGTAACCTCAAATCACATAAAAATCTGCCGTTGCTCTAGACTCTATATCTATTATCTGCAGACTTGCCAGGTAGATAGCATCACTTACCTACACCGAGTGGCCTTGACTATGATCTCTCAAGTCTGCTGCACGTAATGCATCGTTCGTCACGTGGTTATTTTTACCTGCAAGGCGCGATACTTTCATGGTTTTTTGTTATAGAATTCACTGTTAATAATTTGTCATCCCTGTCGCGCCACTTGTTTAACTCTTACCAGTCTGGTTTTTTTTTTTTTTGTGATTCTTTTTCGTGCTTTCTAGTTTTACAAAGCTTAAATCAATTCACTCTGTTTGTCTGTCTGTCTGGTAAAAAGTGTTTACGCGTTAATTCTCCCACACCCATTATCGGATCAAGCTGAAACAGTTATTTATTGACCTAGGCATGAATCACTTTTTAAAAAAGTAATCAATTAGACAATTAATTACTGGTAATTCATTATTTTGTTTAATAGAAAAGAAGAGAAACTAATACTTCAGTATTCATATATAAGGATAAATTTGTTGGGTTTAGTCCCCTTAAATGTTAGCACTATTTCTCCTGTACGCATTCTCCGATCAAGTTGATAGTTTTAAACAATTATTTATTGTACCTAGCAAAACATGAATCAATAAGCAAAAACAAAAAAAAAACCTCAATTAGTCAATTAATTATTGGTAATTAATTATTTTGTTTCATATTGAATAAAGAAATAGCTTGTACATTATTGGTAGATACTAGATATGGTTTTATGGAAGGAGTTCTTCCCCATTAGATAAGGGTTTTTTTTAAGGATTTTTTTTCAACGAGTTAAAGACTACAAGGGGAAACAAACATGGCACCGCGTCACTCATTATCAACTAAAGACAATGCTAACACTCAACTGTTTATGCATAAAAAATATATTAATATGAAGGAAGCATTAGCATTAGCTATGACAGTGACCCAACTAAAAATGTTTTTTAATACAAAATGGGCAACTTACTTACCAACTCTAATATATCAAGGACAAGTGTGGCAACGGAGAGGACTCAGCATATCCACCAAACTGAAAGTCTACAGTGCTGTAGTTCTTCCGTCACTTCTATATGCATAAGAGTCCTGGACCCTATATTTCCGGCACATCAAAAAGTTAAACTCCTTCCACCTACGCTGTCTAAGGAGTATCCGTAAGGTGCGTTGGTCCGACCACATACCAGACACAGAAATCTTAAAGCTGTCAAACATGAACAGTATCAATGCGACAGTAAAAAGGTCCCAACTTTGATGGGCGGGACATGTAGTCCGTATGCCAGACAATCGCCTTCCCAAGCGACTTCGGTACGGGGAGTTGTGTGCAGGAAAGCGCTCCCATGGAGGCCAATGCAAGCGCTATAAAGACACTCTCAAGAGCTCCTTCAAGGAATGTGATACTGACATTCACGGCTGGGAAGCACTAGCTCTCGATCGCTCCTCATGGCGTGAAGCTGTGAGTCTCGGAGTCTTGAGATCTGAAGCAAGAAGAGTGGCCAGGGTGAAAGAGTACCGAACCAACAAAAAGCTGAGAGAAGAAGCACTTGACCAAACCCACCCATGCCTCGTTTGCGGTCGGCTTTTTAAAGCGAGGATTGGACTTTACAGTCATCTTCGAGTCCATAGGAAATGAGAAATGTGCTCATCTTCGATCACGAAGGAGGATTTATATTTATATCATAGGTTGCTACGCAAAAAAAAAAGCTTCTACTCTTGAGAAATTTAGATGGCAACATGGATCTTTCAATATAGTGTCCTTGACCTTGTTTGTAGTTTCTATTTGGTTCAAACTCTCTACCAATCTTCATCTTCTCGTTTTTGTAATGCTTTTCTTTTGGTTCCCCAATCTGTACCTCCACATTTCTCTTGATCGCTTTAATGACTTTCTTACAAGCTGTAAACAAAGAGCATATAACTCTGTTTAACATTAATGATAAAAATATTTAGTTGGGCGTCCTAATAAAAAGAAACGCAATGGAACTGTTTAGAAACAACCCATTTATTACGTTGTTATTCGTATTCAATTTAAAGTTACCCATTCAAACCTTGCCATCTATAAGGCAGATGATGTTTGGGTCGTCTGTTTCTTAGGCCAAAGTTTAATGACCAGGATGTTATGTGGTCAACACAACGACCAACCGCCTTTACTTTCCCCAACTAAAGGCAGGTACCCATATTGAATGAAATGGCAAATAATGACAAAATTATTTCTAAAGGATTGACCATGAGCTTGCATGGGAAGGCGTTTTATGTAAGTGTAGTGACCCACCATCACAGCTTGAATTGGTTCTTGTCACACTCAACTTAGGGATGTTGATATTTATGTGCTACGATATATCTACCTGTCACACTCAACTTAGGGATGTTGATATTTATGTGCTACGATATATCTACCTGTCACACTACTTAGGGATGTTGATATTTATGTGCTACGATATATCTACCTGTCCCACTCAACTTAGGGTTGTTGATATTTATGTGCTACGATATATATGGTCGTATTTACTTGTTTAGTCCCTCCCACACCATACAGCAGATAGAACGTCACTTTGTCTCCGCAGTGGTAACGGTTCGCTTCCCACTATTACTCAAATAGTCGTGACCCTGATATCACACTCCCCCAGCGCACTGCTAACTCAAATATTCGTGACCCTGATATTACACTCCCCCAGCGCACTGATAACTCAAATATTCGTGACCCTGATATCACACTCCCCCAGCGCACTGCTAACTCAAATATGCGTGACCCTGATATCACACTCACCCAGCGCACTGCTAACTCAAATATCCGTGACCCTGAAATCACACTCCCCCAGCGCACTGCTAACTCAAATATGCGTGACCCTGATATCACACTCACCCAGCGCACTGCTAACTCAAATATGCGTGACCCTGATATCACACTCACCCAGCGCACTGCTAGCTCAAATATCCGTGACCCTGAAATCACACTCCCCCAGCGCACTGCTAACTCAAATATGCGTGACCCTGATATCACACTCACCCAGCGCACTGCTAACTCAAATAGTCGTGACCCTGATATCACACTCACCCAGCGCACTGATAACTCAAATATTCGTGACTCTGATATCACACTCCCCCAGCGCACTGCTGACTCAAATATTCGTGTCCCTGATATCACACTCCCCCAGGGCACTGCTAACTCAAATATTCGTGACTCTGATATCACACTCACCCAGGGCACTGCTGACTCAAATAGTCGTGACTCTGATATCACACTCCCCCAGGGCACTGCTAACTCAAATATTCGTAACCCTGATATCACACTCACCCAGCGCACTGCTAACTCGGCCTCCTGATTTGTCTAGACTTTGCTGATAGCTGGCCGTATTAAAGAAGTGCTGGACATCTCTGAATTAGGGTTTGAGTTCTCTCCCCTCCCCCTCGCTTTCTTCTTCCAGAAGTTCACGAAATGCCACTAGGATCAAATTGTCTGATAGAAAAACACTTCTGTAATACACAGACAGACACACACACAGAGACCCCCCTTCACCCCCCCCCCTTCCACACACATTTTGAGATATGTCTCTAGTTAGCGCTCAATCAAAACGAACTTTCACGCGAAGAAGTTGAAAAGAAACAACTGCACGCGCCTAGCTAGTCTATAGAAATAATACAACACCAACTGTTGGTACAAGGTGAGCAGTGCTAGGATGAAACATGCGTTTGTTTGCAGAGACCAAAAAAAGCTTTTAACTCATTAAAAAAAAAAAGAGGTGACACCCATAACAGAAATAAACATTTCTAGTCTCTGAGTGCTGCTTGATCTGATCCTTATAATTGTGGATTAGGGGGTGAAGCGGGTGGTTGGTCTTTAAGCAAATAAGATGATGGGGTTAGTGACACCCGTTAACCCCAGCTCTAAGCGTTTTTCTGCATTCTGAACTTCAGACATTCATTTCCCCTTCGCTCCTACAGCGCACTGTTTCTTCCAGTAAGAAGAGCGCAGGTCAAATGAAAGAAGAAGAGGTGGAGTGGGCAGATACAGAAGAGCGAGAGAATTTCAAGGCAGCAGAGAAAGAAAGTTTTAGTGGGGTTGATCTCCGTAAGATTTATAGATTATCCTTGTTTTCAACAAGACGTCTTATAGTGGCCGTGTTTAGTAAAGACCACTGTCTATAAACGGCCTGAACACAGACCTGCCACGTCACAACCTGTGACGTGGCAAAAAAGCCATTAAACTAATACACTGCCCACAGGTTGCGACGTCGCAGCTCGGTGTTCAAGCCTTCTATAACGACTGGTATTGGTTTACGTTGAAAGATTGTTGTTAAATCACGCGAAATAAATTTTGCCGATATGACACGAGAAAGACGGACGGAATCTTGAATCGCATTGGCGAAAACGCATTGAATTTTTTTTTTAACGTTTTGAATCGATCTTGTTGGAGAAGCCTCTCGTAAAAACTATTTGAACGGTCCTGCTTAGCAGATGATAATTCTCAGGGCGGCGGGGAATGGTGGCGGGTAGGGTTCAAACCAGGGTCCATGGAGACGAAAGTCTAGCATACCTCACGGCCATTTGTTTAATGACTGACTGTGTGTGAGTTTGATTGTTTGTTTGTAAAATGTTTGACATGTTTTGGATGTTTCTTCAGAGTGGAAGATAGTTTACAGGACGACGGGGATGGCAGTAGGCAGGGTATGAACTTGGTAACAACGACAAGTTTCAACAAGAGTCCAGGGCACTCCACACGACCAGGCAGCCACCCTTGACAGTACTGAAACTGAAAGTTTGGTTAACATGAGAAATAAAGGGTGCAGTTGAACAAATACTTAAGGACATCTTGACTGTGTACTAACCTTGTAGTACAGCACCCCTCTTGGAAGACCTCCTCCAGTTCTCGTGAGAAACTAATGAAAAATAAAACCTATAGAATTAAGCTTACAGCCTCTTACCTCTTTTTCTCTTATAATTGGCTTGTTATCCAAGACAAAAATCTAAGACTGTGGGTTGTATTTTCTACGTTCGCATCCACTTGGCTCAGATGTGGCTAATCTCTAAAGACAACAAACAATACTTTGTGCGGGGAAATGTGCTTTAACCAATCATTAACTCAACAAAACAGGATGTGTGTGTGTGTGAATATATGTGTGTGTGTTTGCACCTGCAAGAAATTGTGACTGCGCGTCGCCATTGTGTGTGCAATAAATTGTGCGTATCTGTGTTGTTTGCAACCAAATGCTCAGCACTCTTTTTTTTTGGGGGGGGGGGGTAAATTAAAATACATTTAAATGATTCTAAATAAAACACCCTTATACTCCCAGTAATGCTTTTCAAAGGATTTGATTCAGGGTCGGATCTACGGCGGTGGAGGTTGTGAGGTTACCCAAGTTACTGCACAAACTTAAAAATATAGTTTTTAAAATGCATCTTAAATATCGATAAAAAAAAAAGAAGGGAAAATAAATGTACTAGGTCTCAATTTTTTTCTTAACAAAACTAACTAAAGTTTAACATATACCAATATGCAGTTTTCGACGCTTTCGACAGAGCCCACACAAAAATCTTGCCTAGGGCCTTCACTTAGGTAAATCCAGCACTAATTTGATTAGTAGTCAGTTCGTTAGACCCACTTGGAATTTGTATGAGAGGCCAGTATAAGTTATTCACTGAGATCTATCAAACTGTAAGCCGGTAGCTATAGCAGTAGCGTCTATTACAATGTTAAATATCTTTATGTCAGATTAGACATAGCTTGATTGTCACATTAAGGCCAATCGTCATTCGAGAACTGAACAGTTATGGTTATATTACGTTATGGCTATGTTAAGTTATGGTTATGTCAAGTTATAGTTATGTCAAGCTATGGTTACGGTAAGTTATGGTTATGTTAAGTTATGGTTATGGTTATTGGTTATGTCAAGTTATGGTTATGCTAAGTTATGGATATGTCAAGTTATGGTTATGTTAAGTTATGGTTTGCATAACAAAAAAAAAATGCACAAGTGCCTGCTATGGTTGAAGTAAAGTCAGTTTTCTACTCACTTCTGAAGACCACATCAAAGCTCTGGGCTTGCAGTTTATTTCAAGATAACTGTTGATCTATCATTGCTCATTGGTATTTGTTCAACTCCGTCAGATATGAACTCACAGACAATGACTTTTTTTTTGTCGCTATTTCTTTGGCTATTTCGTCAACAAAGATCACGAAACGATATCACTCATGTTCATCTCATGAAAATGTAAAGAAAGAAATCCAGATTCTTTAAGAGTTTTTTTTTTCCAGGGAATGTGTTGAACTTTTGTCTTAAACATATTTCAATGTTATTTTTGTTTCTTAAGAATCTATGAACATTAGAATATCTTTTAATCTCTCTGTCTCTCTTGTCTCTCTCTCTCTCCTCTTCCTTGTATTCGAAAGTATCACTATGAGAATGTGAGACTACGACTAAATTATGAGTTTCTCTCCGTTTATCTCTGAGTGATTCTTAGCGTGTATGTGTTTGTGTGGGCTCGTGTGTTTCTGTTGAATGCATGCCTGTCTCTATTTCTGTGTGTCACACTCTCGCTCATTCTGTGTGTTAAAGTGTGTGTGTGTATGTGAGAAAGAGAGAGAGAGAGAGAGTTATAGTTATAAAAGTCATAGAATCCTGTGTCTCAGAAAAAAAAAAAAAGCAAAAATAAAAAGTTTAACGAAACAATTCTGTAACCTGACCAATTAATTCAATATATTTGTGACCAACTGCTTAGTAAATGTTTAGCTGACACAAATTTATTAAACAGATTCACGCTTTACCAGAACTGATAGCATCTCTTGACAGATATCCATTACATCTGGCTGTATTCAGAATAGTTTTTCGATTCTGGATAAAACGCGTATATATTAAACGTTTACGCTTCTTTGGCGCCTCCAGCATGGTTTATTAGCAATGTTAATGTGGTTAAAAACTGAGTGTACAAAGATGTACATCATTATACATTAGACCAGTGTTATTCAAACTACGGCCCGCGAACCAAATCTGGCCCTAACTTAGTGTTATCTTGCCTTAGTAACTTCAGACCACAGTGCTAATAGAATTCGTATAGGATCGGTTTCATTTTACTCGGTGATGGGTTTTTTATCGGTGATGAGGCCCATAACACTCGACTTGGAATTTATATGGCCCTAAGGCCGAAAAAGGTTTAGAACCGCTGCATTAAACAGTCTTTGTAATGTAGCACATAATGAATCATTGCCTCTTTCATTATAGTCAGACGGCAATCTTTTTCCTACTCGCTGCCTTAAAAGCTACACGGCCATTTAATCAGCTGACAAATGGGAAAAAAAAATGACCTCGTTTCCCGTCTAAACAATAAACCCCAAGGGCTCCAGCTAACTGAATTAAACTCGGGAAAACCCAAACTTTTTTTCACTGACTAGAAAAGATAATTTGAATTATTCAAAGCTAACTAGATCTAAATCAATAAAATTTTCCTTAAAGAGTAAATCAACACAAATGCAACTACACAGTATGATACTTAGTTCTTCGTTATCTATCAAGTTAAATGACAAAGAAAATGAAATAAAAATACAACTAAAACCAGAATAATGGAACACCAATAAGAAAATGGGCGAGTCCCAGTCCAATATATTTGCCAGGAGTTCAGTGTAAAACAGCGAGTCCCAGTCTAATATATTTGCCAGGAGTTCAGTGTAAAACAATTTTTCGGATGTAGGCCATAATAAGCCCTAGGGCCCTGAGACAGCTGTAATCGATGGTTGTATCATGTGGCAGAAGACTAGGAAAATAAATCAAAACGTTTCCCTGATGGCTCCAGTGTCCTTGTCTCTGCCGTGGGGCTGCCAAAAAGTTGTCTTACAAAATGAACAAGAAACAAAACGTAGGGAACAATTGCTTAAAACTATGTTCATTTATCACTCGCCAACACCAACAACTATCTATTTGTTACACGTCTTCTAGCGCGCCACCGAGGGAACAATTACTTGTATTACTGTATTACTTCTATTGCACTTTCCTATAACATCAAAAGCGCCTCATCTTATCTTATATAATACAGACGTTACTTCAAAAAAGAAGATGATTACGTCCTTATATTGGATAAGCCTTCAAGACTTATGCTACATTAGGTACATATGAATTATGTGTTTTAATCATAGACATTTATACATTATCTAGACTGGACATGGAGACTTTTTTAAACTACAAAATATGTCGTGAAAATGTTTTAGAACGTTTGATTAAGGCGTTGTTTTGTAAAGTAGTTAAAAGAAGTAAAGTTGTTTTTTTCAACACTAACCTATGTAACATATAATTTAATTTTTAGATCTAGATCTAGTAATTGAACATCAAAAATAAGAGTATTCTCGTCTCATAATTATTCTTTTGCAATGTTTAGGTACATAGTCGAGAAAGATCTAGGTAATCAATCTATTTAAATGTACACATAAGATGATTAAAATCAACATGAATTATTTCGATCTAGGATTTTTGAAGCATTATCTCAAACAAACAGGAAAGGGCTTTGTCCCATATATTTGCGTGAATATCCAAGAAATGATTTTGCATTATTTCTAAACTTTGAAAACTAAAGATCATTACTTTTCTAAAACAGAAAAGATTGATTGGGGCGACTCCCCTTAGCGCTTAAAAAAGAGTTTACGTACATAAAAATCCCTCTCTCTATATATACAGGGGCGGACTGGCTATATGGGCAAACGGGCAAATGCCCGGTGGGCCGGTGCAAAATGGGCCGGTCTGGTCGCGACCAAAGAAAAAAAAAGATCAATGCAGACAACTTTAAAAAAAAAAAAAGTGACAGCAGCAAGACACAAAGGCCCGAACACGTTTTCTTTTCTTTATTTTTTTTTAATCCTTATTACAATTAATTTTGTTTGAAATTCAACAAGAATATCAACAAAAAAAATACACTGTACGTATTATCATTTGCAAAACGTTAGACCGTACTTTCTGCTATGCACGAGCGGCATGGACTGCTTTGATGTCTTCGAAGTTGTGTTTGGCCTATTAATTTTGCTGGTCGGCATGGGCCTTTGATGGTACTCCAATTTTTTTGTTCCTCCTTCCTTCCCCCGTCTTTTAATGGTTCCATTGAAATTTAACCAAAAAGAGGGATGAGAGAGGTTAAGTTAGAAAACATTGATATAACGCAGCAAAAAAGATAGGCGCGACAATTAGCTCTTTAACAATACTTAATAGAAATTAACTTTAACACATACACACAACTGCGACATTGCAACCCACCCAACTTATTAACAGCTCAATATGGGTATAAAGCTCTACTTTCTGCGATTTGAAAAGAAAAAGTTTCTTTTTGTTTATTTTTAATAACATAGATCTAAAAATACCACATTTAAGGCTAAGGCTTACAAAAAAAAATTATTAAAAAATAAATATAGATCTAAATCAATTTTTATACAATTATAATTAATGACAAACTTAATGCTTAGTAGGAAGTCATTAACGATGAAAATAATTACAATAATTTATATAGCGCTGCCACATCCGATATTTAATGAAAGGAGATTTATATTTTAAACTAGCCTGACATTACCCGCGGCCTGCGGGTCTAAGTTTGTGTTTACTAATCTAGTGGATTGGATTTAGATGTATGTTAAACTTAGCTATTGATCCTTTCAAGTTTTTTTCTCTTTCGCTAAGAAAATAAAATTAGTTTTGCGAAAAATGGGTTTACCCGAAGCCGATACATTCATATCTATTAAAAACGAAAAGAGCGATAGCTTTGTTAAATGAATGGGATTATTAAGTGAACAATTAAACGAAATAATTTTTAGTACGTGATTCATGAATGATTATAGATCTAGGCCTATCACAACTCGCTCGGCTTCGCAGCTTTCGTAAACGAATGTAGTCTCTTAAAAATGCTTTAGAAAACAAAATTTGAATGTTTATTTGATCAAAATATGAAATGAATGGACTATAATTAGTATGTTCATGTGTTAAAGTATAAAACTATATGTGCGAAGAGAAGTTTCATCATCTTAGAGTTGAATTAGAGTTTTAGATCTAGGGATGGGATTATAAAGTAAACAATTAAACGAATTAATTTTTAGTACGCGATTCATTACGGTATTGTCTAATGAAAGAATGTTCGCCAGGAAATCTGTAGTCACAGATATCAGGAACTAATTTATGTAAAAAATGTTTTTGAAACACAAAATTGAAGGTTTATTTTATTATATAATGAAATCAATGGATCTTCTTTTGTATTTTCATGTGTCAAAGTAAAAAAACTATCTGCGCAAAGTGTATTTCTTAAAATTAGATCTAGGTCTAATCCTTTCTATCTTTTCTCATGTCAACATTGTAGACATGGCCTAGATCCATAAAATACTATAGCTGTAAAAGAGTCGGACAACTTTTTTTTTTTTTGAGGGTCTTAAGTTTGTTTTAGGGCTACAATACATACACTACGGTCTAAGTTAGTACCCAAGGAACATTCCTGCCTAGTTTTATCAAGATTGGTCAAGCGGTTTTGATGTCTATAAGTAACATACATACATACATACATACATACATACATACATACATACATACGCCTCACATTCTACTTTATAATATAAGAAGAAGATAATAATGGGTCATGGTATATTCATATACAAATCGCGTTTTTGAGAATGTACTAGGAGGAAGCAAGAGCTTTTCACATTAAGTATGTGCCTCTCTAACCGTTCTGCTTTCTCATATCTTTTAATGGAATGGGTTGCCTGAGTCAGCCAGGAAAACAATGATTTAGCATATTTTAAGTCACAGATCAACATGCATGACTAGATTGACACACGAAATGTGTAAGACGTAACAATCTAATTTTTTGAAGAAACGTCTGTAATCTATAAGTAATACCAAAAAGATTCAAACTCATTGGGCTGCTATTGTATTGTTTATAGTTTTCAGACTACATACATGTATAAATAGAATACATTATGTAATCCTACGAATGCATACATCAAGTTTTCGATGTGTTATCAAACTTTATATATTTGTAGAGAATTAGGCTTACACCTATAATATAACACATGGGCGTAGTCGGGAGGGGAGGGTCTTCAAACCATCACTTGCCTCAGACCTCATTGTCTGAAAGGGAAACTTTACTTACTTCCGCAGTGCAGCCAACGTAAGCAAACTACAGTTTCCAAATTTCATGAGCGTAGTGGTTTCCCTTTCCCCTCCAATACAAAAACTAAAGAATTTTACCATTTTCTACCAGTCGCTGGACTCCATTGAATAGCAGATTTGGTTTTTTAATTTTTTTAGCGGAAAATTAGCAGGCTAATTGCACTGTAGATACCTCAGAATATGCATTTTCAAGCTTAAAATAACGGAAATAATGCTTGGTTCCGGGCTTCGCCCCGGACCCCGCTAGGGGGGGGGGAGCTCCTATCGCTCCCCCGGACTTTCTAGCTGCTTTTTGGCGGTGTGTACTGTCTTTCCACTAATTATAGGAAGAGAGTATTCTTCTAGGGTAGAAAAAACGTTTGAAAGAATGAAAGATCAGAATGTAATGACGATTAATTACATATACACACACACACTAATATATATATATATAAATTGCGGAGTAGGGTAAAAATCCCCCCCCCCACACCGAAAATATATGACATGCCATTTGTGGGCCGGTTTATATGGTAATGCCCGGGCCGATTTTGATACCAAGTCCGCCCCTGATATTACGAGTGCATTAAATTAGTTAAACAGACCCGCAGGGTCCTCCTAAATGTTTGCATGTGGCACAAACTCCCTTTAATATTTTGGTAATATGGCTAGATCTTATTTTATTAGTTCATATCTACGTGAGTCAGCCAATGTGCTCATTTTCGAAAGACTTCTGAATAAGTGCAGGCCTGACTTGCAAAAAAAAAATTAACTCCATTTTGCGATGTTCAAAGAAACCTAGATCAAGCTGCTTTAACCATAGTTTCCAACAAAAAGCATGGGCATTTTTTTTTACCCGTGACGTCAAAATGTAATTTTGATCTTTACGTTTCTTGTGTGTGTGTCTCTCTCTCTCTCTCACACACACACACTTTTTTCTTCTATCCAACGTCAGTCGGTCCCAAACAATTTGTCTGACGGGTACTTTCATGGTACAAGGACATTTTAGCTATGTCCCAGGTCGTGACCTCTATTTTCAACTGACCCGAGGGAAGAAACTGTTATAGCCAGTAAATCAACCCCGCACTATTTCATGGACCATTGTCCTTGACGTCAGTGGGCCAGCTTCCAAATATCTGTAATAACGTCGAAAGAAATGTTTTGTAGTCCTCCCCAGAGTTTGCATTCAATTTCCGTTCGATATATGTAAACTACTGGCGACACTGTTGGAATAGACTCTATATAATATATCTCTCTCTATCTGTCTCTCTCTTTCTGTCTCACTGTCTCTCTCTCTGTCTTTCTATGTCTCTCTCTCTATATATATATCAATCTCTCTGTCTCTCTGTCTTTCATCTCGATCTGTCTCTCTCTCTGTCTGTCAATCACTCTCTATGTCTCTCTCTGTAAATCTCTCTCTGTCTCTGACTTCTAAAATCCGTCTTAGCCATCTTTGTTGAGCCACATTTAGTCTTTTTCTATTTTGGCAGATGACTATTCACTTTATTAATGTAGCCCAGTCATTGGCAGAAATTTGTAACCTCTCTTGGTTACGCACTTGGAATTAGGTGACTGTAGTTTGCTTTAGATTTTAAATTCAAAAACCTCTAAGCTAGGCTCATAAAATTTGGTGACTGTAGTTTGCTCTAGAATAAAAATGAAGAGAGAGGCTTTCAACCCCAAAACTCTCTGTATGGAAGTATTTAAACTCAAAATCATCAGGAGGGGTTTTAAACTTTGGCTTGGTTACGCTCATAGCATTTTGAGTTTGTAATTTACTTTTTTTTTTTTATATTAAAGAGATATTTTGTAGCTACAAACCCTGCTGGAGGGGGGGGGGGGTAAACTTAAAAACCCATATGGCAACGCTCATAGAATCTGCTGACTGATGTATGGATAGTCTTATATTGAAGACGGGTGTTAATCGTACAAATTTCGGAGTTTTTTTTTTAAATCAAAATCTTCATAAGCCATGCTCTTGGAATTTGGGATTGTCGTTTGCATTGTTTTTTATTTTATTTTGTTTTTATAGAAGAGGGGGATTTCACTGCAAAACCCCCCGGGTAAGGGGTTTTAAACTCAAAACCCCCTCTGCTGCGCTGGGGCAAGTGATGGTTAAGTATTAAAATCTCACCTGAAATAAACAGAATCAGAGCAAAAAATCATTCATAAATTCACTGAACTCCCCCCCCTCGGCTACACCCATGGTTCTGGATATAATTGTTCATATATATGAAATATTTATGGATGTATTTGTTCATTTTCAGAAGAAACAGTTGCTTTAAAATAATTATTTAAAAAAAAAAACAAGAAAAAAAAACTAAAAAGTATTGAAAAGGATGAATGTCATAGTGCTACACTGTGAAACATGGTGAATAGTATAACCATTTAGGCTACTATCTCTTCTATGTCTTACCCTCCCCACCTCCTTACCTCTCTCGACCCTCTCTCTCTCCTCCATCTGTCTCACCCTCCCTCTCTCGCGCTGTTTCTCTCGATCCTCATTATTTATCTCTCCAACCGCTCTATCGCCTTTTTTGTGTATGTGAAATCTGACAAAACATTTGGTGGAAGGCGTCAATGACACCCGGGCGTCAATAGAATTTGTTTCTTTTCTATTTTCTTTCTGAGTATTCAATTATGTATCTAGTTTCTTCCAGTGGCCAGATTTCTGGGTACAGACTATCACGTACGCAGTTCACATTCAGAGGGCTCCTGTCTGAGAATAGCCTGTTTGTTACGTGTAGCGAACATCATTAAACACAATAGAGGGAACATTTGCACATAACTTGATTACCTCATACATTTCGTTTAGGAATTTGGCTATAATTTGATTAAGAAGTTATATCAAATGATCTATAAAAAAAAAGGTGGATCCAATGTATTTATACAGACATATTGCCAGAGAGATAGCCACGTAATCTTTCACTTGGATAGTCTAAAGATTTTACATAATAAGTATCTTTTGTATCTTTTTTATTTATATGTGTCAATGTATTTATCTTTTTGAAATCATCATTATTATCTAATCTTGTCTTATCTTAATATTTACAGAAGTTTGCCTTCACCTATGCCTTAATCTGTTGAACCGTTGGGGGCACCAAACACGTTCTGTTGACCTTCTTTCTTCATTCTTCTCTTTTTAGCCTTGGATAGAACCTCTTTCAATGACAGGCCTGTCCACTCTTTTATTTTGTCCTCCCATCGCTGTTTCTGTTTGCCTCTTCATCTTTTTACTGGTACTGTTCTTGAAGGAAGGTCTTTGCAAGCCCCGAGGACCTTGCAATATGGCCTGTCACGTATTACGAATTGAATTCTCTATCTATTCTAATTTTAATTGGCTTGCCTAGGGGATCGTGACAATAGAAAAAGCAGTTGTGTCACTTATCTTAAGTCTGAATTTAACCAAAGACTTACACTGAATAACAAAAAAAAATGACACAAGAAATCGGAAGGTAAAATATCAACTTAATGTTTAATAAAATATAAATCAAATAGTACTTTTAAATGAATCACATAAAGTTACAAGCAAGAAAAACAAACATTTACTCACTACAGAATTGATGGGTTGACCAAACCCTTTTACAAAAATGGCATGTAAAAATATTACAATTCAAGAGTTTTAAAATATAACTACAAATACAAGCAAGGCCTTGAAAAAGAAAAATCTTAACTTACACTAGCAATAGGTATACCACGCAGGGGTCACGCAATGTCTCCGCTATTCTGTCTCACGGCTGTCTCCGTATGTCCTGTCCTCGTCAACGTTACACGGGCGGTCTTTATATAGTCTACCGCGCGTCGAGATCAAGACAAATCTAGTAGTTTCTAGAATACTATTCGAGAACAAGTCATCAACAAGACAGAGCTAGAACCCTCTCCAAAGAGACTGAAAAAAAAATCACCCTCCTTTTAACCAGATACACACATAGGTCAAGGACCGGTCACACTGTCTGTGTTGCTTGACTCGCCGCCGCTAATAAAATAATTAAAAAAAACTTATTACACAAGGGGCAGACAACCTACCCGTCTCTCGACCGCAACAGGTCAAGAAAAAAAAACAATAGTAAATAGGTAACAATGCCTAGCTACGTAACAGGCCATAGAGTTTTAGTATATATATATATAGATATATATTTGGTTTAGACTTTTTAAAAATTCTATATTACCAGTTAAATTATATCTTGAAAAGTTTATATATATAAACTTTTCAAGATATAATTTAACTGGTAATATAGAATTTTTAAAAAGTCTAAACCAAATATATATCTTCTAGCTAAAGAGCTTTTGTTTGAAAATAGTGTATTCATCATATGGATTACATTTGGTCAATACTAAAGGCATCCATAAAAAAATACTTACATAAGTTTGATAGTCAAGAACAAATGAAGCACAAAAACCTATTAAAGAAGGTCAGAATGTTTTATTTTATTTATTTATTTATTTTTTATCTTTTGAATTACAGCGACGGAAGAAGCGGAGGCGAACTTAGCGCGTATTGCGCAAGACTGAAACTGCGTTCTCATTAAACTATCGGAAGACACAAACGGAGTATCAAATGGGTGTCTTTATTTGAATGGCCTGTACTTATCTTCAATATTTCTGACAGTCTTGGTATGGATTTTACAGGGGCGGACTTGCCATGTGGGTAAACGCCTTTTGAGCCAGCGCCCAAATAGGTCGGTTGAAAGATATAAAATATCATCATGTTTTCTATCTCTTTTCTAGTTTTTGTGATCTAAACGTTTTCAAGGCCGGAGTTAGACCTGAGCTTCATGAGCTTCTTTTGTGTTATCAGCCTAAGGTCATTTATTCTTTGCTCCTTTTTCAAAATGATTGAAAATCTCCCTGGAGCCATTTTTTTTTTTGGGGGGGGGGGGGGCGGCCAAACATGTGAGGGTCCTTTGCTATAGCTTCTGTTTTCAACAGGTAAATCCAGCAATCATTGTTTTCCGTTGGAAGTTGGTCGTGACATATTTCTTCCAATGTGACCAAGCCATAACGTCTGCAGGCCTTTGACTCTCCGGACATTTCATCAGAGTTTCTTCGACCTGAGAAACCATTTTTTTTTCAGTTTACTTGACCTTCCGGGCCTTACAGTTAATTGACCAAATATTTATGTTTATTGGAGTCTGCGTGACCGGCTAAAAGTATGTGCAGACTCATGCCTTGACATTTTCAAAAGAAGAGGAAGCATTAAGGCAGTGTTTCCCTGACTTTCTCTTTAACGGAACACTTCGCACATTCTAAGTATTTACTGGAACATTTTGCTTATTTTTTTATAGAGATAAATTCACATGTCGGCCTACTAGTTAACTATCCCAGTAGTTCGCGAAACACCTAGTCAGGCATTGCGGAACACGAGGGTACCACGGAACACAGATTGGGCAACACTGAATTAAGGAAAGAGTTGAATGCAGCTAGTATTTAAACAAGGCAAGCGAAACATCTCAAATGATAGACCTGTTCTCTAGCATGACAAAAGAAGGAAGTGCTGGGCTTTCAGGGTCATTTCGACCCCGTGCTGTCCTATGTACCAGTCAACAAAAATAGCATGAGCGCAAGAGAAACATCTGGGTTTTTTTTCGTTAACAAGTTAAGTGAATGTATTTTATGTATTTTTAAATGTAGATCAAGTTTAAACTGGATTATATAGGCTAAATGTTGCAATCCTACGCATAAGTCGGAAGTCGTGAAAAGAGAAATGGGTCATTTATATGGGTCAAGATTAGTGTGTGTGACCAAATCCTTCCGGAAGTTATACAGAGGCCCATCTGAACTTGCAAACGGCACGTGACTTTGTAAGATAAAAAGTGTAAATGATAGCGTGAACAACACCACGTGACAATTTACAAACTGAAAGTTGCAGGTCATTTTTTTTTTCGTTTGGTACAATGTTTTGTTTGGGTTAAGGTTGATTGAAAGAGACAGAAAGACAAAGAGAGAGAGAGAGAAGGAAGGAATAAAAAAGAAAAAGACAGAGAATGAAAGAGAGAAAGAAAGAGTAAATAAAAGACAGAGAGAGATTGTAAGAAAGAGAAAGAGAGAGAGAGAGAAAGAAGGAATAAAAGAGAAAATGAGAGAGGATGAAAGAGAGAAAGAAAGAGTAAATAAAAGACAGAGAGAGAGCAAAGGTGAAAGAGAGAGAGAAAGAGTGAATAAAAAGAGAAGTAAATGTGAATGAAAGTGAAAGAATAAGGGTGAAAAGTTCAACAAGACAAACATACCAAGAAAATGAGGCTGTCAACATGTGCCTCTTCCGAGTGATTTAAAGCCCCGGCGATCGATTCGTCTCCCAACTTGTAGTGTTATTAACTCTTTAACTCTTAGTAAAGAATTTGTCTTAATAGTCATCTTAATAGTGCTCGTGTTGGCCTGGTGCCTGGCTAAGGAAGAAAAAGGTTAGGGTTAAAACCATCCAAAGTAATGATGTTTGGGGAAGGGGCGCTGATACGACCACAGGAGGTTGTGAACTGCTCGCATGAATTCTGTTCAAAAGTGTGTGTAACTTTTTAAGTTGATTTTGTTTATTAAGAAAAAGAAACTAGCTAAAATAACGGTTTCGTTTTACTGTGCGCGCGCTACGAATAAACCTTACCGCCAGAACAGGCTCATACAAACTAGTAGCGTTCTATTATTAATCATGTTCAATGTTGTACATCAGTCAAACCCAGCCTGCGGTCCACGGGCCATATCCGGCCCGCTGAAACTTTAGTCTACACAGCAATGAATAGAATGTTCAAAAGGAAAACTAAATGAAAAAAAAAAAAAAAAAAAAGAGTGTTGAATCGAGGCCGTGATACTGTGTCGGAAAGTGATATAGTCCCGTGCTGAAAAAAGGTTTGACATCTTTGCCGTTGATCTGTATGGAAATCTTTTCGCCTTGTCTGATAAAAGAAGTTTACTTCGCCCGCTGTTCACTACACTAACTTGACCAACTCCGATTCCACAGGTCAAGGGAAGCCACTTGCACTTGTATGCAAACATACAGCACCAGTGTATTTTTATCCAGAGGGTTTGAGTTTGAGCCTCTCGAGCCGTAACTCAATACTAGTTTGGTGAGGATTACGAAATAATGAAGTCAGCAATAAGGATGGCTGCCTGGTTGTGCGGTTTGCGCGCTGGACTGTCGTTCAGATTTATCGATGGTCCAGGGTTCAAACCCTGCCCGCTCCCATCCCCCGTCGTCCTGATGGAGGTTTGGACTAGGAAGTAATTATCTTCAACTCCTAAAGAACATCCGAAACATGTAAAACATTTTACAAACAAACAATAGTCTACGTCAAACTGAGTTGTTATTGCAATAGTCATTAGCGTCAATATTGAAAAAAAAAAAAGATTGCCCCAAACTAAACGACTAATTAGCGCTCACAAACACAAACCTGAGTTGATTGTGCACAAGTTCCATTTTCATTTTTTCACACCTGCATATTGAGACGCAAAAAAAATATAATCTCTTTCCGCCGACAGATGCTGAGGACGAAATGAAAACTTAAATTGAACCCTGGTGATATTTTGGAAGATTTATCTTCTCTAAATTTAAGAAAAAAAAATGCACATTTCCAGACATAATTGAGAACCACTGAAGGAAATTACTGGAGGGTAAAAAAAAATTTGGGAATCAATTAAAACCTGCTTTTGGTTGTCATAGTTACCAGTCCAGTGATATATTTGCTGTTGACCGCCCCTTCCCCTTTTCCACACATCACCATTTTTGTGTTACTTTAGGCATATCATTAGCCCCTCATAGGACTCTTTGTCTCTCACACGTCAACTCTCCCGAGACAGCCTCTCCTTTACCTCCCTTGCCTATACCGGTACTTCCTTATCTCCTATAACAATAAACTCTGCGTGGCTCTCCCAGGGAACAGATAAAAACGGAGGCGAGATTCCAGAGTTTGTTCTTTCTGCTCTTCTAGCCACGGTCAAATAGTTTGTCTTCATTCGGAATTAGGGCATAACCTAACTCAAATTCAGTGCCGGATTCGCTAAGTAGAGTCCCTGGGTATGATCATTTTGTTTGCAGATCTTGACCGTATGCCCAATTCGGCCACTTGCCCCATGAGTCTACTTTAGCCCAAATTAAGTCTTTAGGACTCCAAGAATTTCATTATTTCTAAAGCAGCAAGTATTGAGTTCAAACAAACAAGGGGAAATAACTGGCTTAAGAAAAGTTATCGAAAAGTCATAATAAATTGCAAAAGTAATTGTTCCCTGATTTGTGTAAATTCTACACTGAAAATCAGTTTGACTTATCTGTTGATGAACTCTGGGATCAATAGAATTAACTATATGGGTTAGACATTCAAGGAATAATTGTACAAACTTATGGCCGAAATCTTGCAGATTTTAAACCTCCAAAACGCATTTATCCACTGTTAGTTTCTTGGGCATTGGATACGTAGGTGAATGAATGTTGCTGGTCAAAGGAGTGAGAGTGTATGTAGCTGGTCAAAGGAGTGAGAGTTTATGTAGTTGGTCAAAGGAGTTAGAGTGTATGTAGCTGGTCAAAGGAGTGAGAGTATATAGCTTGTCGAAAAATATTATGTACAAATGGCCATTGTTCACCAGAGCTGTTTTGTTCTCAAAGTCTGTGGTAACCATTTATCCCAAATGTGTAGTTTCATGCTAACCAAAGATCTTTTGTATTCTTTGGCAAAGAATATACTTCGTTTTTTTCCCCATCTAGCGGACAATCTCTTCAAGAAAAAGCTTTCAATTGTTTGATATCTACATACCTTCATGTCAAAGTCATTTTGGAAAAGTTCTCTATGAACAGAGATATCAACACAAAACTGATTGGTATAATTTGAAATCAAGTTTTAATTTAATACATAGGTATTTACAGCAAAACAGGGAAATAAGATGTAAAAGTACGATGATCTCTGACAGTGTACTACATAGAGGACATTAGTCACAGCCTACTTGAACACACACACACTTTGATGACCAAGAAATGAAGACCACCACCAACTACAATGAGATGATCACAGAGAAAAGACAAAAGTTGCTGCCTCGAGTATCACACTAAGTAGTAGAGTACAAACAATGGTCTGTACTTCCAGACACACTCACAGAAAAGAGTCAAAAGATTGTCACTGGGACCCAAAGGGGCCAGGTCACACAGTTTTTTTTTTTAAGAGTAGAAAACAAAAGAAGGTTTAGAGCTTTGGTCTCTATGGAAATCAGAAGACAACTCCTCATCTAGAAATCAAAAGATTTTACCTCTAACATGTATGGAAAATATAATACAAAATAATTTAACATATAGATTATTCATATATAGATTGTTTAAAAGCTTACTTGAATCATAACAGCACTAATTAAAATACATATATATACTGTTTGTAAATAAACATTCTTATTTAGTATCAGAAAATGCAAAGATTCTTACAGCTATTTATTTTTTCTTGTTTAATACTGAAAATGTTTGCATGTCTGTGTGTATTTGTTCAGAAACAAAAAAAAAAAAAACAAGACTGTAAAAGCTCAAGTTTATAAAAAGAATAAAAGAACACATTCTTCTAGATCAATGACAAGAAAACAGTATCAAATGTATCAACCAATGAAGAGACAACACATAAACAGTATCAAATGTATCAACCAATGAAGAGACAACACATAAACAGTATCAAATGTATCAACCAATGAAGAGACACAACACATAAACAGTAAGCACAGACACATTTTGAAAAGAAGTTAAACTAACTGAAGAGAATAAGAAATTCTTTCTAAAAAAGAGACCAGTGGCATAGCCTGGGTGGGTGGGAAGTCCAAATTCGTAAATCCCCCCCTCGGATCCCCAAATGAATGTCCTAACTTTATTTTACATTAAATATTAAAGATTACACCACTGCCATGTAATCTTGCTATGCACCTTGAGTCAAAAAATACAAGACAGCATTGATCTAGAAACTGTTATAGATGACCTTTGCTGCACAGAAAGCACCACGTGAGGCGATAGGAAGTGATATTTTGTCACTTGTGCACCATCTCACCACTTAACAATGGTGTTACTTATTAAAAGAGTCTTAATGATTATTTCTTGTTAATTTTACTTTCATCCTGTAGCGATTGGAATTTAGATGCATATTTATTAAGTACATTATTTCCTGTAATGATGTTGAATGCCAAATTGCAAGGACGCCTAAAAAGGTAAACTCCTGAGCTACGCCACTGAAAGAGACTAACATTTTGTAACATTTCATAAACCCACACATATACTTCTGTCGTGCATACAATAATTTCAATGGTATAGAAACAGAACAGGAATGCCACTAACAAAAAGATTGAAATGTCAACAAAAAAAAAAGGGGGCAGTAGAATTGAGATACATCTCTTCAAGAATTACATTTGTCTTGCTGTTCAAAAGATGTGAAGACAAACTAGTGAGAGCTAAACAGGTGGACACACACACACTGGTCAAACTTTAACAACACACAATTCTACACTTCAATGCCTTATAGTCACTTAATTGTGATTTTTCTACTCAACTGAGGCCTAGGCCTTATATATACATGCTTTAATGTGTCCAGGTCAAAACTGTTAATTTCACAGCCTTTGAGAAAAGAAAAAAAAAACGTTTCTTATAATGATTTATTTCTAATTCACTTTTTTAATGTTATTTTAAAATCTATTTCTGACACCTTACAATAAAATTTAGATGCACTTTTGATACATACATTTTTTAAATCTTTGCTAAGAAGAATGAATTTGAATCAAGATCCAGTATAATTTAGAATTCAAGGCCAAAATCCTGTTTGTGTAACAAACTGCCAAGAAATTTAACAATTCATGGCAAATTCAAAGGAAAGACAATCCATCACTCCTACTTCAATCAAGCATTTTATGGTCCTTTGAAGCCTAGGTGGTCAGATACATACTGCCAAGACAGAGTGACGGTTTCAGCCTCATTGCAAAAGTTTTAAGGTATACCAACATTTTCATTTAGAAGTACGACAATAAAAGTAAATAATAGAACAAGCATAAAAAAAAAAATAACAACATGGGAAACAACCATAAAAAAAACAACACAAATTGCACTGGTGTCTGGCCTGTGTGCTCCTGACACCTATAAACTAAATCTCTAACAGCTTGACTCACCAAAACAAGAAAGTCAAGTATGCATATAATTTGGGGTTCAAGTCAAACTACATCAACTTCAAATCAAAATAGATCTCTATTTACAAAATTTGTCAAATATACATGAAACATTTCTGGCACTAAATAGAAACAAGTCTTGCAATTAATTGTGGATTTGAGAACAAAGTTGGCAATAGAAAAAAAAAAAAACATTTCACATCAATTGAGAAAATAGATCACAAACAAAGCAGATTGATTGATAAACTATTGAACAACTTGAAATACAATGTACAATAAATAGAAGTAATGAAACAAATATGTACAGTGGGGGTTCAAGTCCTTGGCTGGGTACACATTTTCATTTGACAGAAGCTCTGATTCAATACAAGAGTGCACAGTGTGTATTTTTTTTTTTCTGTGTCAATCTTTATATAGTTCAGGGACCAAAGTTGTGGACTAATTTTAATATGTGGGTTTGGCTTTAAAAAGGACAAAATTAAATTTTACAATGCATAAACAAAAAAAACTCCTAAAGAAAGTCATAATAAATACAGAGAGTTTTTAATTTAATGAGCATATAGATTCTCCAATTTCTACAACAAACTAACTTTCAATTGCTACTAAACTTCTTCCAGACTTGAAGAAATAACATTAAAATAGTCTGATTGCTGTTAAATTTAGAACATCTTTTAAGAATCGAATACAAATGATGATTCATTCCTAATGACTAGAAAATTATATACTATTATCACTGCTATGTACATGTGGTGGTTAGTAAATGAAGACCCACAAACCTTAATTCTAAGAAGATCAAATGTTTTTTGTTTTATTTTTAAAAATTGTTATCCATTTGTCAATACATTTTAAATTCTTTTTTTCTCTCAGAAATTACTGTATAATTTTATTAATTTTATGCATAAAACCTATTAACAATTAATTCGATTTTAGATGTTTTCAACAATTGAAAGATTACTGAAATCATTTCATGAAATGACATGTTCTTCCTTCTGGTGACTTCAGTATCCTCCTACGGGGTATATGTCTCAAACGTCTATGTTCTTCCTTCTGGTGACTTCAGTATCCTCCTACGGGGTATATGTATCAAACGTCTATGTTCTTCCTTCTGGTGACTTCAGTATCCTCCTACGGGGTATATGTATCAAACGTCTATGTTCTTCCTTCTGGTGACTTCAGTATCCTCCTACGGGGTATATGTATCAAACGTCTATGTTCTTCCTTCTGGTGACTTCAGTATCCTCCTACGGGGTATATGTATCAAACGTCTATGTTCTTCCTTCTGGTGACTTCAGTATCCTCCTACGGGGTATATGTCTCAAACGTCTATGTTTTTCTCTTGAAAACCCATTTCTTAATGTTAGAATGACTGTTAATAATAGCATCAACGTATTGGTATGTCAATGTAGATAAGATAATAAATAATACAAAGTGTAACAAAAAAAAAAGTCAGCAAGTCTATTGCCCAATGCTATACATACACAACAAATAGTAGATACAGTTGACATAGCTGTGGCCATCAAGAGAGCATCTACAACACATAACATATGGCCAGATGTAACAGAGTGTGCATAATAGTTCCATAACAAATGACAAGTTCAACCTTACAATGATGAATGTGGGGTCATGTTGACCTCATTGGAGGTCATCTGAGGGATAAGGATGTCTTGAGATTTTGATATTTTATAAGGAATGCCTTCATCACGTGGGTCCTCATGCAAATGCTTCCGTTTTTTAGTTTCAGCTGAATCTGCCTCGTTGACTGTCTTTTCAGCTATGGTCTCACTATCACATCTGATTGGGTCACCTGATCCATATGTAGTGGGAGGCACAAAACTAGCTTTACAATCCAGAATGACTGTGCTGGGTGGGGAGATGCATTCACCTAGCTGCATAGCAGCAGAGTTTGGGAGTGAGCCGGATTCAGAGGTGGACATGATTACATCCACCTTCTCATTAGAAGGCTGACTTACATGAGCTATTCTCTGCACAGGTGTAACCTCAGCACTAGTTTCTGTTTCTTTGTCTAGAGGTAAGTTAAAGCCATTAGTGATGCTTGGTTTTTCATCTATATTTTTGGGGGATAAGTTATCTTTGTCTCCAAGTGAGAGGTCATTTTTGTTTCGCTGTGATGTATCATCATTGTCTTTACATGAGGGTTCATCTTTACTTTCTTTGGCCTGACCATGATGCAATGACTTAGTGTGATCCTTTGAATGGCATGAGATTCTATGCTTATCAGATCTATGTTTATCAGATGAGGACGATGGCTTGGTTTTATGATCAGAACTGGACTTCACTGAATTGTGCTCACTCTTCTTTCTGTCACTAGACTTTGAAGAAGTGCTGGAAGTCTTACTAAATTTATCACTTGAATGTTTGTCTTTCTTGGCTGGACTTTCTGGCTTGGTCGTCTTACTGGAGGAGTCTTTCTTGGAGTCACTTCTGATAAGTGTCTTATCACTGCTGCAGTTAGTTTTAATAACCTTCTGGGTTTCCCGATCTTGGCAGTTTTGTTTATCATCACTGCCCAATTTTATTTTAACATGCCCAGAAGATTTGTGATCTTTGATTAAGTCTGGCAGTTTGTGCTTGGCTGATTTGTCTGATAAAGACGTACTCTCGCCATTGGTCAGCGTCTTTTTCTTGTCAGAATCAGATGAAGTTTTGGATTTGGATGAGCTATGCACCTTATCTGATCTAGATGATTGTTTATCTTTCCTGCTAGACTCTTTGTCAGTCTCCTTGCTGCTTTTTGAAACAACTTTCAACTTGTCTTCATTAGAGACTTTCTGCTTTTCAACATGACTGACTTTAGGCTGCTCTTCCTTTGTGAATTTCAACTTATCATCAGGACTAGGTCTATCACTTTTATCTAATTTCTTGGTGACACCATGATTTTTGTGTTTATCTGGGGTCTTTAAGTCAGATAAAATAGCTTGTGAGTTGGTTACAGAGCTTGCTCCTTTATCTTTAACTGGTGAGGAATGGCTACGAACAATGTCTTCCTCAAGTTCACATTTAACAGGTCTGTCTAGTGTATCCTCACTGACCTTGGTCTCCTCAGACTGTAGCAAATGTTTGTAGTAGGTTTTCAGTCTGAAGGAAGACAAAAAAAAATGTCGTAAACAAAAATAAAAAATAATAATAAATAAATAAAAAAATAATAATAATAAATTCTCACCTATCTAAGCCAAGAGCGGAGAACTTTATATTTAAGTTCACTACAATGTATGTATACAAAGTCGTATAAAAAGGGTTTCATTTTTCCCAAATGCTTCTTTGCATTGACTTTGTTTACTTATCAAATACAGGTAGTAGTAATTATCATTTACTCAATGAGTTTACCACAAGTGTTAACAGAGCTACAAACAGCATGGAACAGAATGTTGAAACGATGGGCTTCTGACTCAAATTTGGACTGGCAACACATAGCATAGTGAAAAAAGTAGGAACAACAAAGCCAACAATAACAAGTAAATATGTAGGGAACTACTTTTATTGCCAAGTGTCCTGGGCTTAACAACTGTTCATGAAATCTTCTATCAATGAACAATTTAATTTTCAAGACCAAAAAAAAAATAAAAATTGAAAGTTACCTAATGTGCCAAGCAATACTGGTGACAGCCGAGACAGATCTAAACTGGTGTATGACATTGCGGGGAATAAAATAGATGTCATTGTCTCTCAACTGTATGCGTGCATAACGAATCCCATCACGGCTTAACTGGTTAAGCTTCGCTTCTTCTACCCAAGTCACACACTGCAACAAAGTAAAACAGAAACTAAATGACTTTGACTCGTCTATTTCAAATTTATTATCAATTTGTACAATCCATAAAATAGCCATAAATTCTATACAGAAAATATAGCATACACAATATATATATATTGTATAACACAAATTAACTTGCTTTAAAAAATAAAACCAAAAACAAAGCAATTGGCTTGTGTGTAAAGAATGATTATGTTGCAGATATATTAAACTATGTCTACTAAAGTTTTACACAAAAAACAACAACAGACTAACATGAAACCAACCTGTGAAACTGGAGGCTCATGGAGGTCAAGCTGGAGAAGGTCAGACAGCTGGAGAAAGTCCCCCGGATGAAAACAGATGACATCCTTGACAACGCGACCTTCTGGAGGATGAAACTCATCACTTGAAGAGGAAATAAATGAAATAAACCAATTGATGTTAATGTTAATTAGTCGAATAAATATTTAATGTTATTAATATTAGGAAATTTGTTCATTAAAATTAACCTTCCTCAACCAGAAAACAAAAATCAGGGAACAACACACTAGTTAAAACAATAACTGTTGTGTCATCAATGGATAGCAAAACCAGAATACTTGTGTTATAATTGTATCAATGACAGACCAGATGGGTGTGGGGAGGAGAAAAAGTGACTGGTCATTGTTCTTGTCTGAAAAAAAGGGATGATACCAAGTAACAACCCAGAATAGCCTCTACTCCTATGTTTGCTCTACCATTTGACCACCTATCCCATCCAGTGTGTGACCATCATGAAAAGTAGCTTAGTATTAAACAATTTTCTGTTGTTTTCTGCAATGAGTGAAAGTGTTTTTAAAATTCTCCAATGTTTGAATTTAAAATGTCAATATAGTGTCACTTTGTAGCTGAATTCCAATGTACTCCATCACTGTGGTACAACTAGTTCATTGGGGTAATGTTAAAAGGTCAACAAGTGCTGAAGAGCAAAGAACATTTAGTGTTGTTTCTTTGAGGGGGATAACTACCTAGCTCAGTTTGAACTTTTTGCCCAGTTCTTACTCTGCCTGGCTCAACAGAAATGTTATTCACTGCAAAACAACATTTGTCTCATGTCATAACTATCTCTTCAGAGTTATATAACACAGATTTTGATGTTAGCATAGTGACACAACATAATTGAAAGCTTTTTATCTAGGATTTTTTAAATGGAAGAATAGAGCTTTTTAAGCCAAAATTTGTATGATGATTAGGATAAAGTACTTACTTATCTCCCCTTTTATAAACTGCTTTCAACATGCCAACAGCAGCTGTGGTTCTTCTCTCTGGTCCATGATCAACATGATCAGCGTGACATCTAGTGCGATCTTCAAAGAGAAACTCACGAGGTTCAGATGCACGTGGTAAATAATGCAAATTTTTTAATTCGTTAGCTCCCCTGGAATGTAGAAACAACATTTTAAAAAAAAATGTTTAATAAAATGTGTGAACAATCATTTCTCTCTTCATTTTAGTGTCCAAACATTTAATGCAAGTTGGGAGTTTAATGACTAAATAGATCTATTAGATCCCCCAAACCACATTCTCTCCACATACCAGAGTTCAATAGGGACAAGTCCTCCACTTTCATTTCTTTTTAAATGACATTTGTTTCATTAACTAGTCCATCAGTACAAAACAAAACAAAAAAAAAAAAAAAAAAGCCAACACAAAAGAAAATTAAAACTAGCCCTGTGTACCAATTGCTATTGCTATAAACCATACCTTTTCCTTTTCAAGGGAGATTTGGACATTTCAGCAGGTGGTATCATCTGTTCACCAGGTCTGGTCCATAAAATGGGACCATCATCACTTTCCTTACGAGATGCCATCTTTACTTTAGAAAGACGACCCCAAGGTGTCACAGCTCTAATGAAAGCATCTGATTCAAGTGTGTCAAGTAGCTCAGGGAAAAAGTCACCAGCTTCTTCATTGACTTTCCCGACAAGACTGACCTGGTCAAGGCCACCACCACGAAACACACCTCCCTTGTAAGTTTGATCAATCTGGAAAAACAGATGCAGATGTATCAAAACTTTTTAGAGCCACAATTTCTTCATATTGCTGTAAAGTTGTTATTTTTCAACCAACAAAATGAGTTACCAAGTACTAACTCCGAAGGCGCATGAATGTAGAATATCAACATTTTGGGTTTTAGTGAACTGTCATACATTATACACAAGTCTGGATTTTTAGATTCTTAAAAAGGATTTTCCAATGTTGCAATCAACATTTATATTCATAGTCCTAAAGCTTAAATGATCCATTGGTGTAATAAAACTGGAAGAAAGACTATTGGCAGAAACAATAATTAAAAGAAATTTAATAAAAAGGAAATTAAATATTTTTTTTGGGGTGGGGGGGGGGGGGTTAACCTCATTAATCATTCCATTATACTATCTTAACTGGCTCTGTGTGTGTTGACCAAAATCAAAAAATTAATTTTGGTATAGTAAAGGGATCCCAATGAATGTATACTTAGCTCCAGACTGACAATAAGGCCCATTTATGTACTTCCGAAAATAGGTTCAACATGGAGTTAACTATTTGTTTCAATCATAGTTAGGTGAAGAACAACATTATTTAAATACAGTTGACTCTTGAGAATTGGATGGTTATGGGACCAGAAGGGTGTTGGATATAAGGGTTGGCTGTACTTCAAAGAATTTAACCATAATATATAATATATTATATAATATATATATGTCAAGAAAATTCTATTTAAGATGAAATAATATATTCTCTTATAAATATATTTATCACTTACAAGACTATAGAACAGGGTCTTCAACCTTTTTTGGCCTACCGCCCCCTTTTCATTTTTTTCTTTTAAAAAAATCCGCCAGCACCCTCCTCTAAGGAAAACAGTTATAAAGAAGCGTGAGAAGGCAAAGTTGAACAAAATGTCATTTATTTATTATTTTTTTTTGCTGTCAATAACACTTATTCAGCATGGGAGACGACCGCATGCCTGAGGTGATCTTCTTTGGCGATCTTAAAGCAGGATGGAGTTACAGAGGTGCCCCCCGTAAGCACTAAACTGATGCCCTCACTGGCATAAAGGAAAGTAATTGGCAGCATTCTCAGGCAGCATATGGTCTCTGAGAGAGACAGTTGGAGAGCTCTCACAAAAGCTGCAGGACAAACATTTGAGACTCAAAGAAAAGCCATTATTGAAGACAGGAAAGAAAACTTAAATAGACGACAAGCAGACAACGGCTTTGTCTGCACACAATTTGGGAAAATATGAAGGTTGCAACTGGGTTTGCGTAGTTATGTAAAACACTGCACTCAGCTATAATCTTCGGAATCTAAGGCATTGCAAATATTATCATTATACAAAAATTATGTCAAATAATTTGCAGTGATTACATGCAAAAATTATTCTGATTTTCATGACTTTCTTTCAAATGCTAAGAATAGACCCCTTTTAAATTTTGGAATATTAGGGCCTACTGTTTTCAGGTTTGATTGTAAATTTAGTTTTATTTTTAATATACACATTATTATTGCTGATTCACTACAAACTGAAATTAAGCTGTGGGAAACAGTCTGACATTATTAGAAACCTCAAAGTTTTAAATTAGTCAAAGCAAGGCGAAGGTCTTCTCTAGTAGCTACATCCAATTTATTTCTTTGCTTATTCATTAAGTTTGTTACGCACTAAATCTAGGTTTATGTTGAAGGAAAAGCTAAAACATAATTCCATTTTCGACCACAGCTTTGGAATTTTACTGAAACATTCAAATGCAGCCACATCTCTGTTGTGCCTTCTATCATGCTATGTTAACATTCTTTATACTGAAGCCATAATTTTGTAAATCTATTTTTTCCTGCAACTCAATTTGAACATCAGTAACAGATGTTTAATAATTGTCATTTTTATTTTTTTTTTTTTTATTTACATCCTAGAAGCAAATTGTCATTTCTTCATAGAGCATTGTTGTGTGAATTGCATAGATATCAATGTCCTTATGCAGTAATTCATTTGTCAACAAAGAAGTTATATTTATGTAAAATTCAAAACTCTTTCAAATAGATATAATATCTCGATTAAAGAAAAATGATATAATCAATGAAAGTACATTTCTTTCCTAGCAGACGGAGGTTGGTTTCATTCATTTGCGTTAGATGCCTACCATGTAAAACCTTTTTTTAGCCTGCTTAAGTCACCGACAACCGTTGAATCTTCCTGTTTCTAAAGAAAAAATGTATTTAAGAGCTTAACAAAACAAGCAATAACAAACCTCTTTCGAAACTTCAGTTTACAATTTAATAAGGTCTAACATCTTTTTCATTATTTGTTTCACAAAACTGTTGAAAGATGAGATTATTTTCTGGCATTTTCGGCATGGTTTGTATTTTATTTATAATTAGATTCAAATAGAAATTAAATTGCGGGCTAAACTGTTTTCTTAAGATGTTGCCTGTGTATCATAACTCACAAGGTGAATAGTGAACATATCTGTTCTTTATTCTATAATACTTTTGAAGCCATTGTCCAACCACTGATGGTTCCCTATATGTCGTCATAAGCTACACAACTAGACAATTCCTAATGTTGTTTCTGTTCTTAAATTAGAAGCAAGCTAACAATAACTTGTCTAAATGTAGTTTGCCAGCTTTTATGTTGAAGTTTTTTTTTATTTGCTAGTTTAGTTTCTCCTTTCCCTCTTTATGCCCATCGCCCCCTATTGTGTCCAGCGCCTCCCTACCGCCCCCTAAAATCTTGAAAACGCCCCCCCCCCCCCCCCAAGGGTGCGAGAGCGCCCCTGTTGAAGACCACTGCTATAGAATTATAAACAATAGATGAAAAAGAAAAATACTTTAAAAGACATTTTTAAGCTTTCACATAAAATTTAAGCATACATTAAAATTAATTTCATTTATGTCAGCACTGCATGGGATTACTGAGTATGTTGGATTATGAAGTGTCAGGCTATTAAGAGTCAGCTTTATTTCCAAATTTACCTTGATTAAAATATAATTATCTTTGATTTTCTGACATTTATAATTATAATGATAAGAACAATTAAAAATTAGAAACAGACACTTTTATGAGTTAAATGTTAGTCCCTGTCCTGTCAATAAAAGTTTTAAATCCAGAATCTCCTAGTCTTAGATTATAAAATAATTATTTTTTTTTCACAGATTACACTTGTATATCAAGACCGGCCTCTTTAGTCACAAGAGAGGTTGCAATGGGAAAAAAATCATAAATTTCCTAAAAAAATAGTCTGCTATCAAACCACATTTTTTGGATAAAAATAGTTCAAAGATCATGATGCTTTTTGGTTTAAAGATCATGGCATCAGACATACATGCTTATTAATATTTATAATGTCTAATTACCAGAATATAAAACAAATTGTTAATCTTATAAAAAAAATGTGAAGATGCATACTTGGTGAAAACTAATTTATAAATGGGTTATGAATCAATAGAAGAGAAAATCATTAGGTCTCAGTTGAATGAGATGGTGAACCTGGCTTTTAAAAGTCTAGAGAGAATATTATAGAATCACTGGGATTTTAAATGTTAGATGTTAAATTATAAATTTTATATAATATTCAATTTAAGTTAAATTGAATAGTTTAAAAAATAATGTTTTGACATCACAATAATTTTATATAGACCTACATGTGTCTATAGATAAATATGTTGTGTGTGTATGTTTATAAAGAGAACTTGTCAACATTTAAGAAATGTTAAACTGAGTAAACAATGGTTTATGAACATTTTCTGGATTATGCTCTATTTTTAGTTTGTGCACTAAATATTTGACATACAAACCTTAATAAAAATTCTTTTTCAAGTTAATTTTTAAGCACTAAAAAATTTTAACCAAATGATTTTTATCATTAAACTTGTGAGTTGTGTTTTAATAGGTTTTTGTTTTAAAGGAGTTTTTTTTTTTTTAATGTTCTTTAAGTTGCATTAATTTTCAATACAAAAGAAAAGTTGGATTTTAAATATCAAAATCAACATTTAATGTAAATTTAATAAATCAGAGACTTAGGAAAAGCTGTTTATATAAATCTGACAGTGTTATTTGGTGTATCAATCATATTTTTGTTCTACTTTTCTTCATACCTTAATGTTACTTGCTTCTTTATACTTGTGTATATATTCATCAAATATACATTAAAAAAAAAATAAAGACATAAAAAAACAAAAACAAATGTTAGCTTCGCTTTAAAAAAGAATTTAAAAAAAAAGAAACAACTTACTTGTTCTCTGAATTTTTCTAAAGTTGTTGTCTCTATATCAGACTTTCCTTTATTTCCAGTTTTGACTGAAAGATGTGGATAATGATCCACCAAATAATCCAAGAAATCAGGCATAGGCCTAGAAGCACTGTGAACGATTCCCATGACAAATCTGCTTTCTCCTTCTACCACTTCTCCAAATACAAGATCAAAATAATGATCTACAAATTCTTCTAAAGTTTTGCTCTCCATTTCGGCAAGCTCATCGTGATAAGCATGAAGCACAAAAGCACCTCCATTAGTGTGCCTTTCAACGTACATATACTTTCTAAAACGTGGTTGAATAATGTCAAGAAAATAGTCTGTGCCTGAGTTGAGGCGATAGAGCGACTGGGAGTAGGTCATTGGACCTTCTTTAGGCATAACTGGATCATGTGTTAAATATGAGTCTGTCTGAACACCTCTGCTTTCCCTTGACCTTGAAGATCTATAGTTTGAATGCTTATGATCTTTAGAGGTCTTTGACGAGTGTGACCTGGATGAAGACAAGGAGGATTTCGTAGAGCTATGCTCTCTGCTTAAATTAGATTTGTGCTTGTCACTGTGGTGGCTGCCAGATTCACATTTGGACTGTTCTGATTTGGATGATAAATGTTTATGCTGCTTTTCTTTATTTGAAGAATCAACAGGTTTGTTGCAAGCATGTTTTGAATCACCGTTCGACATTGATGCTTTTATTTTCTTATCATCTGGTTTTCTGTTCATTTCACTTGAGTGCTGTTCTATTGCTGCAGTATTGCTTAATGAATTTTTACATTGGCTGGCTAGCTGCTTGCTAGCAAATGTATCACATTTGATCTCAGCAGTTAAACTACTATTTTGAGAATCTTGTACTTCTAGCTTAACTAAAGTCTTTTGTTCATTATTGAATACATCTGTTTTAATTGCATGGGAGTGTAATTTATGTAAGGAATTAGAAGTGATGTCACTTACTGGTTCTTCTTTAAAGAACAGTTCTGTTTTAGTTTCTATGATATGTCCACTGGGTTCAAGTGGGATCATTTTCTGTTCTTGGCTCTCATCAAGTGAAACCTTCATTCCTTCTTGTGAGCCCAGTGGATTGTGAAGGCTAAGCTGTGTGGGATTCTCTACCTGATTTTTATTCTCTTCTGAAGGTAATGATTTTGGAGTTTCTACTTCTGCTGTGGAATCTGAAACTATACTGTGGTTGTGTATATGCAAAGCACAATCTGCATTTACATTACTGTCTGCAGCAGTTGCATTATCACTTATCCTGCTGGCAGCACTCGATGTGCAACTATTGCTTGAGGTATGATTCGATGAGTTTTTCCCCTTGTCATCCACTAAGCAAGGACCAGCTGATTTTGAAGCTGCTTTCAAAGGATCCCGAATCAATATTTTTAAAGGTGAGAGCTGCAACAGTTCACGCTCTCCATCCAAGTTATCACCTGGAGATTCTTGCTTTTTAGCCGAGTGCTTCTTATGATTTCCTTGATGATGGTGATGGCTGTGATGATGATGATGGTGGTGGTGTTTCTTGTTGTTTATGGGTAGCTCTGATAAAGTCTTGTCTGGTAGATCATTATTGCTAATAGGTAGCTTGTGTGCCTGAAGACTAATTGCTTTAGTCTCTATTTCTTTAACTTTCTCAGCCTTGTTTATAGCTATAGAAAGAAAAGAAAAATTGTAATTTTAAAACTTCACATATTAAAATTTTCTACTATAGCTAATTATACATTTACCAGATGATTTTTTATCCTTTTTGAAGTATCGCCAAAACAAATTCCTCCCAAATAAAAGATGCATAGATACAAATACAATAATGTGCTGTAAGCAGTGTAAAACAAGGGTGTGCAGTAGCAGTGTTTCCTCTAGTTTTTTCAATATACTTGATTAGGGAAGCGTGGTCGAGAGGCCAAGTGCGCTTGAACTTGGCTTGGCTACCTAGAAGGGGGCTCGAGGTTCGACACCCGACTCGGGCAGAGTTGTGTTTACTGAGCGACTAAAGGCAGCACGGAAAACCAACTCCTAGATACCCCCTCCCCCACCGGTCCACAAATGAGATTGGACCAAAAGCGCTCTGAGCATGCAATAAGCGTGAAAGTAGCGCTATATAAAAGCTAAAATAATTTACAGTATACATATATATTATCTAAAATAATAATAATAATCGCGCACCATACTACCACGATTATCAATTTTAAAAACCATCAAAATAAAGACTAATTGATAAAATAAGGTGAGGTAAAATGTTTGTAAAATGTTTTACATATTTCGGATGTTCCTTCAGAGTTGAAGATAGTTTACTTCCTAGTCCAAACCTCCCCCAGGACGACGGGGGATGGGAGCGGGCAGGGTTTGAACTCACGACCGTTGATAAATCCGAACGACAGTCCACCGCGCAAACCGCACGACCAGGCAGCCATCCAGGTGTTCAATATGGGAGGCAAAAGAGGGATGTTCCACCATAAAGCAGCTTTACTCCAGTAAAATCTAGCCTCAAATGCAGCTTTACATCCAATTTAAATTTATATTTAATTAGGAAAAACAGTAAAGTATTGTCAATTTTACTAGAATTTAATTAGGCTAATAATAGAAAGCCTACCTATTTGCTCTGATGAATGTAATGAAATTTTTAAGCTTTGCACTGGGGATTTTGTCCTAGGTGAGACACTTTTGCTTCTTCCTGGAGAAATCGGTAAGATGTCAGCATCTGTGGGTGATGTAAAGCGGGTATCTTTACCCTTTTCATAATCATCAACATAACCAGAACTTGACAATCTACGATAATCATGTTGAATACGCTTTCGTTTACCTTCTGGGCTTGGGTTTTCACAAGTTTGGGGAGATACTGCATGAAATGAATTGTTATTACTATTGTTATAGAAACATATTTGAGGTATTTGCAGTTTTAAACGTTTTGAGTTCTGCCCTGAGAGTATATTGTTATCCTCTTCATTATTGTCACTGTTGAAAAATGTCTCCAATTGACTTCTTTCGTCACCTACGTGACTAAACACATGTCTCACTTTGGAGGAATCGCCGGAGGTTTCGGAGTCTGCTGCCAGTGTTTTTGGTACACATTCTGCAGTATTATTGACAATAAATTCACCTCCTTTTGATAAATAGTGAGTGTCTTTTACATTATCTAAAGTAAATGAAAGGTCATCATTTTGTAAACTGAAATCTTTTTGTGAAATCGTGACACTATCAAATGTTGTTTTATCGTTTTGTAAACAAATTTTTTGATCATCGGCCATTTTGATTAGGCCTGCCAAATGTTGGTCAATAAACACAATAAGAGACATTTTTTGATTGGTCAAAATATTTTTTTCCTGGGAGGATTCCCCAACCTGGTAACCAATGAAAGAGGTTATCATAAATAATCCACTTTAAAAGATACACTGAAATGCGCAGGCGCAATATTTTTATTTCATCCGCCGCGGAAGCTTAAAAGTTTTTCATCTCTTAAGCTTACCGACAAATTTTAAAGTGCCAGACAAGAGTCCACACTGACAGTGGTTTAGACTCAACTGGCGCAAATAAATTAGATCTAATCTATCTACGTACCAAATGAATTTAAAAAATTCTCCTTATTAAAAATTTTTGTGCAAAAAATATATAGGATTAATTAATCTATTTTCATTGGCATGACTTATAAAGCATTTATAAAATGATAGAACTATATATATTATGGCCGATTTTATTTCAATAAGCGAATAATTTTTCATGAAATAACTGAGCCTATGCTTGTAACTAGAAAATTAAAAATAAAAATGAAAAAAATCATGTTTTGTTTTTAGCTATATACTAAACAATGTAATTAAATAAAAACTGGGGGGGGGGTATATTAAATCATTAGCATTTTAATTAATTTTACGACATGATGATTACAAAAAAACTTTTTTCTTTAAAAAAGTAAAATTAATAAATAAATATATGCAAAAAAGTAAACACATTTCAATGATAAGATAAGATACATGTATTAAGAATTCAAATACGTTTCCTCTGATTGTACCTGGCAAGCTTTTGTTGCCGCACTATTTCAGTCTACAATTTGGCGTATGAAAACTAACGAGGAAAAAGTAACGAAAGACGAGAAAAAAGGAAGTGTAGATAGCAGTGTTTGTGCTTTCCTTTTTTCCATTGTTTTGTAGTGTACATTGTAACTTGGAGTCTAGAATTTAGATCGAGACTAGCCTAATTTGCATACTTATCATACTTTTAAATAAGTCATTAAAATGCCCGCATCTAAAGCGAAAGAAGCCAAACTGGAAACAAATGAAAATAGTTTAGATGTCAGCGTAACCCAAACCGCACTTGAGGATATTGACGCTTGTCAGACAGACATCGACACGCTGAATGAAAAAGCAAGTGAAGAAATCCTCAGCGTCGAACAAAAGTATAACAAACTGAGAAGGCCACACTACAGCAAAAGAAATGAAATGATTCAGAAGATACCAAATTTCTGGTGGACTGCAGTATCCTTTTTAAAATGCTAGATCATTTGATTATTAGATCTAGATCTATGATAATCTATCTGGATTGTACTTTTCATTAGTAGGTCATTGAATAGTATTGTCAAGTATTGATTGTCATATTTCAATTTGTAATATATCTCATGGCATGATATATAGACTCTATATATATGACTATGTACAATCTGTTCTTTTTTATTGCTAGATCTAGAATCTAGATTTGTAATTTTAAGGTATATAATAACAATCTACTTATCTAGACTAGTAAATCTAATGATCTAATTTATTGACAAGTATTGAAATAATTGACTATTGGCCTGAAGGAACAATGTCACTTACAGAGGTGGCAAGGGCAAGTAGTTAGCAGCATCTTTGGACAGGATAAAAGTTCTTACCATTGGCAGACTAACCACCCAGCAGAGAAGGAAAGCTGTATATATCGGAAAAGCTTTAGGAGCCTGTGACCCTTCATCATCATCACTCCTTTGAGTTCCTCATGGAACATAGGGCCTCGACAAAAACACGCCACTCTCCATGGTCTCTTGCTAGTTTATTTATGGTTTCCCAGCTCTTCCCAGTCCTCTCGGCTTCTTCAAGTACACTGCGTCGCTTTGTTCTTTTTGGTCTTCCTCTGCATATTGTTCCCTGGGGGGTTCCACTCTAAGGCGTGCCTAGCTTTGTTGCTGGTATCGTTTCTAAGGGTGTGACCAATCCATCTCCACTTCCTCTCTAAGATCTGCACTTCTATATTTTTCTGTCCACTTATCTCCCACAGTTTCAGTGACCCTTAGCTTGCCTAAAAGATACAGCTTGCAGTACACAGTGCTACACCCTGGTAGGTACTTCGATAAAAATTTCTAAATGATCACAATGCAATGGAACCTATTTAGTTAGATAGAGCTTGAGAAATTGTTTCCAATGATACCAATTTTATATTGCTGAGTTAATTGTGAGGGAAGTTATTAAATTTTTAGTGGCCAAAAATTAGCCTTCTTTAGCCTTTGTAAAGCAAAAAAAAAAATCTGTGACCGAAACAACTGACAGTTGAACTTAAATTAACTGTATTATAAAAAGTCTTAAAGATATGGGGTTGAAACTTCACACTCTTTTACATTAACCAGTATTCTGTTAAAATAAATTCAAAAATTAAGATCTTTAACAAAAAATAAAAATATATGTGATTTTGTCATCATGTGAGCCCAAAAATCACAAATAAAACAAATCAGAGATCTGTATTGTGTTTTATTTTGTTTAATTATAATTCTACTGTATTTAAATAGCTATTTATGAGCATCAGATAGATAATTCATATAAATTATAAATGAAAATAGCACTGCGCAGAAAAATATTTCCTAAAATTTAATGACTATCTATAAGTTTCATAAACTTCATAAAAAAACAGTTTTAACCTTTTTGCAGAGCACTGGCAATTAATCATTTTAAAATGCCTGAATTGAAATGCTTTAAAAATTAGATTGTAAATGAAAAAATTCTTGCATCGGACAATAAAATAAAAAGAAACCTTGCGATTTTTTTTAGAAGTTATTAAAAGATTTTTTACTTGAATTTTTGTGCAGTAATAGTTCATCATTTTAAAAGTATAATGTACTCATTTATTAACTATTAATTTACTTGTATACAAATAGAAAAAAACAACTAACGGAAAAAAAAAAGTTAATAGTTCACTGAGCTAAAAATATGAAAAAAAATTTTTTTTAAATATTTAATATTATTATTTTAAAATATTTATTTTTACTTTAAAATTTGCAGATTACAAAGTCGTTTTAATAAAGACACATTCCCTCTCCATAATCTAGCATTCAAACACTAAAAAGTTAATCTAAATGAAAAATTCCTATGTGTGCTTCTAAAAATAGTTTGGGATAGACAGAAATTGACCATTTCCAGTAAATCACAGTGTTGGTTGTTACTAAAAATAGATTTTAACCATCAACTTTAATTAATATCTAAAGAGTGCGCCAAGCTACAAAGTTCAAACTTAGCACACAGATATATATTAACATGCTAAATTCAATAGAATTAGTGAGATTGTTGTAACTATATAAACACTTTTATTTTATTTAGGAAAGAAAATTTTACCCTTCTTTGTCTTTGTTAATTTTAATATCAAATATCTTTAAAGTGCGCCAAGAGAATTTAATGAAATTTGAAATATACACATTTCATAATATGATAAATTATTGTAGCAAACAGCACTGTTGTAACTTTAATAGGAAAAAAGTTGTAAAAATGTCAATTTTCACATAAACTTTTGTTAAGAAAAATTTAACAGATTGGCTTCAAAAGGAAATAAAAATGATCTCTGATATCTTATGTTTACAAAAAGTAATCATGATTAGTCCTCAAATCAAATACAATGTGCTAAAACTTTGATGGAAAGGACAACCCCTAAAAAAAAGGTTAAAATGTGCTGACACACTTTTCAGCCAATTTTTGGGAGATAAAAAAATGGATCTAGGTCAGTTTATCGAAGTACCTAACCCTGGCAGAATGTAGCTGATTCCAAACTGTATTAGCACTCACAATTATTTTATCTTTCTACAGGGTTCGTAGCCACCTTGAAAACACTTTGAATTTCATTATTAAATTCAAGGCCTTGAATTTAGTATAAAAAAAAAACGCAGCAAAAGCCTTGAACTTTAAAACTGGACCTCGAGTTTGTTCCCTCCCGATACTATGTGTTTATTTTTGCTATTTATCACTGCGGTAACCTTCGTTTTTTTCTGTTACATTGAGCTGACCAGTGACGACCCAACTACACCGCCTTTCACCCGCTTGTGAAGCGCAACCTTGTGATTGAAAACGGCCTTGGCTTGAATAAGCATTTCCCTAATGTGTAGTAGGCTACACCACTCCGGGCCCTCCCTCACTGAAAATCTTCTTTTGTAACAGAGTGACTTCGCATGGGAAATCGGTATATCATCTTATGTCCTACGTGTCATGTTAGCCAACGACTTAAATTCTGCAAGTCACTGGTTTTCCTGGCTAGCTCAGGCAACCCCTTCCATGCTCTAATAGCACTGGGGAAGAAGGAGCACTGGTACCAATTTGTACTAGTCCATGGAACGAGGAATGTGCCTTTATCTTTGTGTCTTTCTTAATATTTTATTAGATTTTGTATTTGGAGATTATGGTTCAGTGTTTAAGTATAATTGCTACTTTACTTTTGAGTCTTCTCTCGATCCTTCTCATCTAGTTAGAAATAGTATCTAGATCTAGTGAAGATAATTCGCGCTTAACCTGAAAACTCCGTGAATTTTAGTCAATTTAAGGATATAGATACATCTAATGTCTAGATTTCTCTAGAAATATGCTAAATCTAGATTTACGCTAAATCACTAGAATCTAGTGAAGATAATTCACACACGGCCGTAAAAGTCCGCGAATTTGAGTAACTTGGATCTAGAGTCTGGATTTAGGGTAGATTCAGTGAAGATAATATTCGCGCCTAGCCATGAAAAGTCTGCGAATTTAGTGACTTAGATCTAGACTCTAGATTTACAATTTAGGCTCAATCACTAGAATATATGAAGATAATTCTCTCACAGCCGTGAAAAGTCTTTTTTTCAGTACTAATTTAATACATATAAATATATATTTTGTTCTATTTACATATTTGTGTCATCTGTATGTAAATATATATTCATATATATTGCTTGCTATGGTGCGATGCATACCTTGGGAATCTAAAATTCTACCTTAAATACCTGGAAAATCATTCATGAAATTGGCTATGAACCCTGTTTCTAGGTTTCTGTCTACTGTAACATAGTACTAAGTGTTATCATGGGAAATGCTGAGGCAAGCTTATCATGTAATTTAATCTGGTCATGAAAATTATTTAGGTTAATAGAAGTTAATACTATTTCTATTTTTAGCTAATTTATGTTTGTCCAACATAATCAGATTGGAATAATTTCATACAATAATAACTATATTTAAAATATTCTTTTTTTTAATTCTCTTAAATAACCCATAGATTTGTGAATATTAGTATGCTTGTCTTCTATTATTATTACTATGTTGGTTATGTTTCTTGACTGTGAATTAGTTCACCAATCATCCACAAATATCAGCCATCTTGACCAATGAAGAAGTAGACTGTATCCAGAGCTTAACAAATGTAAGTAACGATATTCAATGATTATAGAATGAACACAAGGGACAGATAGGGCAAGATATTTTATCTACATTTAATGTCCAATTTAAGACTAAGACTGCTTTATTGATCCTTACGGAAATTTGTTGTGATTAGAAGGACTCTTTTCTCATATAAAGACAACACAACAGAAAAATATACACAAATACAACAGACAACATAAAGAGTTCATTCAGTGACTACACACAGGTATCTTGGTGCATTTCATGTTCCCTGATCAATGAGTGGCGGTGATAGAGTCTGACCGAGTGAGGTACAAACGATTTTTTGTACTGCTCCGTTCTTATTTTGATTGACAACAGTCGCCCACTTCGCGACGACCTGGCGTAGTTCTGATGGAGCGGGTGGCCGTTGTCTTCCAAGATTTTTTCGATTTTTCTTAGGCACTTTTGTTCAAAAAGTTCCTTTAAATGTGGTAATGTTGTAAGTGTAATTTTTGATGCTTTTTTAATGATGTTTTCTAGACGTCGCAACAGTTAGATGAGGTGTTGCCTTGCCAACAAGTTATTCCGTATGTTTGCAGATTTTGTATAGTCGCGCTGTAAAATGTCTCAAGGATCTTCTTGCTTAGTTTAAAGCTATTTAAATTTGATTTATTACATTTGTGAAATAAAAAAAAAGTTCATCTAAGGGAAAGAACTCTGCACCTACAACTCTAAAAAATGTAGATATATCCCTTATTCTATACATAACACAAAATTTATTACTAATAATTAATAGACTAATTGGTTAATTTTTTAATTGATTTAATGTTTTGTTTTGTAAAATAAATAATTGTTTACAGCTTCAACTTGATCCGAGAATGTGTGTGAGAAATAATGGGTTTAGTTATCTTAAGGGAGAGTCAAAACCCTTCATATTTAGCAGTATCTGTCAATACAGAAGGATTAATTTCCCTTGGTATAAAAAAAATTAATTACCATTAATTAATTGACTTGTGTTTTTTTTTTTTTATTGATTCATATCTTGTCTATACCAATGAATAATTGTTTCAACTTGATCTGAGAATGGGTGTGGGAAAAATAATGTGTACAAACGTTTTACCTTTACCAAACAGCCTAGTTCAACTTTTGGAAGTAGGGTGAGCTTGCTGTATAAAATAGTCTTAGAAGTTGGTTATGATCTTAGTCATCACATCATAGCTTATTCGATTGTGCTCTACGTTAAAGCATTTTTTTATGATTATATTTTTTTACAGGTGGATGTTGAGGAGTTTGAAGATATAAAGTCGGGCTACAAAGTAACATTTACATTTAAACAAAACCCATATTTCACTAATGAGAAACTTGTCAAGGAGTTTCACCTAGCCAGTTCAGGGGAACCACAGTCTAAATCAACTGAAATTCAATGGAAAGAAGGGAAAGATCTTACTAAGGGAAGTGCATCTGAAACCAATGGGCGCAAAAGAAAGATTGAGCCAGCTCTGAGTTTTTTCACTTGGTTTACTAACAATACAGATCCTAATGCTGATGAGATAGCCGAGGTAAAATTTATAGAAATAGAGTTATAGCTAATAAGATATTTCTATTGCCTTTGCCAAGCTTTGTGGATCTCCCATTTAACTCTGTAACGATGATCCCATAGTTGATTTTAACCAGCTGTAAAGCTCGGATCAGCACTGGCAATGTGGGTGTTTTAAAATTTATTTATTCGTAGTTTTGTTTTGTACCATATGTAATATGTTTTTCTGTGCTTAAAACATTATCTTGGATAGTTTCCCTTTGCTTAACATCCTAAATTCCCTTCTTTTAATGTGTTTTTACAGAGATTTTTTTAAAGAGTGAAGTCTTAGATTTATGTTCTGTGTGATAGTGATGTAGAATAAAAAGCTCAGAACAATCATTTTATATGTTTCATTGGTTTTTATATAAAGTTCTGTGGAAATATGAATAAGTATCATAAATAATAATTTTTTTTTTTCTACTTTGGCTCTTAATATATTTCCTAGATTATATCTAATCTAGACTTGACTTGTCCATAGTGATCAGTTTTCATTTTTCCAATAGTAGTGATATGGATAATTAGCAAAAAATGTCCATTTTATGTGTTTTAGTTTTCTCTATAAAGTTTTGTAACAATATAGATAAATATGATAAAAAAAAACTATTTATATTTCCAATATGGATCATAAAATTTGTCTAAGAACAGGTCTAGATCTATATCATGGCTTTTTCGCAGTCATTAAGTTTTTATTTTAAAATTTCAAAAATTAATACCAGTATTAAATAATTATTTATTTTTTTATTACTTTGTGCTATATAAAAATGACGTGCATTCCCCCCTTTAATTCTTTACCAAATATATATCATTTTCTAATAAAACAACAAAAAAGTTATACAAGTTTAATCAAAGCATTCTTCTCACTCCAAAAGGGTGAAAACATTAATTCCACCCAAGTGTGGAAAATAATTCAGAGTCAAAGAGTTAAGTACCTCAGTATTTAGGTAGTTACTGACCTAACATTCTTTTCCATTGATGAGAATAAAATCTTACTATTGCTTTTGTTTCTGGTTGTAGAGATTTATCTTTAGCTGAATAGGTCGGTGAAGTGCTCTACCGGTTAACTAAATAGTAGTTTCAAAATGTATTTTTTAGGTGATTAAAGATGACATGTGGCCCAACCCCTTACAGTATTACTTGGCCTCTGAAGGTGGAGCAAGCAGTGATCACGGAGAGAGGTGAGAGTTTGTTTGTTTTCTATTTATGTTGCTTTAATTTTGCAAAAAATATACCAATATGCTCAATATGAACTGGATATTGTTTCATTGACATTAATAGTGATGAAGAAGATGAGGATGATGAAGAGGATGATGAACAAGATGGATCAGCTGTTGTTATTGGAGATGAGAGTGAGGAGGATCAAGGTATGTTTAAAATACATTTTCTCAGTTTTTGGTTACCTGTAGTATCTTGAGGTAAATGCTCTTAAGACTTCTGTTTGCTGACTAATTTTAACCTTCTGTTGCTGATTGCAGATGTTTTATTGATGTACACATTCTAATAGTCCACGTACTAGCGTAATAGTAAAGTTCATTCTTTGTTTGCATCAAAATTTATTTTTTTCTGTGTGTTTTAATCCTAATTTCTATTTTGCATTATTAAAAATAAATTGTAATTATGTGATACAAAAGGATGGTAAAAAGAGTTATTGATGTAGTTTTGTTTCATTCCAGAAGTCTACGTTGATGAAAAAGATGATGATGATGATCCAGAAGGAGAGGAAGAAGGTAAGATTTGCTTGTCATTAGACAAACTTTAGTGCGATGTGCTTCCTTTACTTGACAACTTCAGGTCTATATGGGAGTTAATAAGTCAAACTCTCTGTTGGTGTTATTGCAAATGTATTCACTCCACATTACTAAATGTTACTTACAAGGTATATTTTTCTTAGTCATTACTTTGAGTACAATTTGATATTGTGACAAGTAGGCTTTGATCTTACTGTAATACAATTAAAACTAAAAAATGTATGAGCAGAAGTGAAAAATTCAGTTAATATTTTAACAGAAATTTAAGTTATTAAAATCTGTACACATTTTACTGAGGAAATAATGTTCACTAGATTTAATTCTCTCAGTTCTCTCCCTTTTCCTTTTTAAGATTCAGTGTATGGATTCTTACAGAATTTGATAATTTGAAAGACCTAAGACAGAAGAAATGATTCTGTATAGGTTATAGGAGAAAAAGAAAGTTCCTCTTTCAGACCTTGCAATCTATAGGGAAGATAATGTAAAGGTTATCCCTTTCTGTGGCCAACGCTACAACCAACCACCTTAACTTTTCCCCAACTAATGTCTGGTACCCGTTAGAGCTGGATGGACTCAGAGGCATCCAAAGATCCCCAAATTAAAACTCCCAGTCTTCAGAAGGCAAGCTCTTTACCGCTCAGCCAGAGCACCTCCATATAGGTTATAAACTAAGTCACAATAACATTCTTATAGTCAACATGTTTTTTTTTAACAAGCCTTCTTTGGTTTTAATTGTTAAAATATGTAGCATCAACAACTTAAAGTGCTTTTCAGTTCCTGCTATACAGATGTTTTTTTCCATAACTCTCTATAGGTCATTGAGTTTGCTAAGTAATGTTGACGAAACAGCCAAATCGTTTTATGTTTTGAAAAAAATTATATGGGAAAGGCGGGAGGAAACCCTAAGGTCCAAAATTCTTTTAACGTCAAATAAAATCCTTTTGTCAAAATGCTTGAGTTATGTTCATAACTTGAGATTTGACAGCCAGCAAGACAAAATAAGTGTATGTACTACTAACATTCTTTGATTGCATAAATTATACTTACAAAATCCTTACAATTATTTTTGTGCATGCATAAAGCTACCGGTATTCAATAATAACCTTTTTTTTTTAATGAGGCTTGGTCCAAGAAATCTTTTTATTTTAATAGCCAGAAAAATACTTTATAAATGATAGGTTTGATTTCAACTTTTTTTAAGCAAATTAATACGCAAGTATAATATAAAAATATTTTTTAAAAACAACAACAAAGCTTACATGAGTGAAACTGTATCAATTATTTTGAATCAGTCATGCAATTAATTTTTAATAAATCTAGACAAACAATAATAAATGTATGCGGTTGGAAATATTTTTAGTTTTTGTTTAATGCAACTTTTATGCTTTTAGCATGCTCACTTTGGGGGGGGGGGGGGAGTATCTCCCCTAAGCTTGGCACATTTCCAATAGTTAAAAAAAAAAGCAATTATGACTATTAGCTGAACAAGCTTTGTAAAAGAAAGTTTTTACAATTATTAACTGTATTATCTCATACATTAGTAACATTACAAAATGTTTTTTTATGTTTACAGATGAAGAGGAGGATGGAGAATAAGCATGCTTGGAGAATGTTTGATCTGTATGGAGATTCTGGTGTAGCTACTGTTGTTGTGTATGTACATTTGAGGCTGAGGCTGTCACACATTGACTGTGTATGTCTACAATGTTGGGAAGAATTTTTAATGATCAAGTCAGGCAGCAGAAAGTGTTTGAATTGTATGAACACGCTAATGAAATTTGTAAAAGCACTTGTCAATGTTTAAGAAGCCATTGGTATTATTTTTATTTTGAATTCATTTCATCTTTATATTTTGATCATCTTTGTATTTTTATAGCTAAACCATTGTGTCTCAAGTGGTGTGTTTATAGACACAAGTGCTTTGTTGTTGGCTTTATTTTTTTTTTAAAATATAAACATGTCATTGGTAGAAATATGAATAAAACAAAAAATAAAAACCCAGCTAAACCTAGATGTGTCGGGCGCTTATACTTTTATTACACAAAATGTTCTGCTGTTTGCTTTAGACCAAAACTAATCACAGGGTGCCTAATTTATATAATATATTTAAAATATCACTTAACAGCATAAATCTTTAAAAATAATTAGCTTTTTTTTTTTTTTTTTTTTTTTTTACAATTTATTTAGTTTCTCCACAAAATTAATAAATTACGTTAATTAAATTGCATCGCCCCTCCCTAATTTTATTGGTCCAAACTATTGTCCACCTCAGCATTACTATTAAGCCAATAACAATACAGGTGCAAATGCACACACAAATAAACAACATTCCCACAACCAGTGCTTCATGAATTGAGAGCCTGTGTATTTCTTGACTGAAAAATAACCTTGAAACTTTCCGGCTGAAAGTGGAATACAAGCGTTGTTCTGCCAACTGTCGCGTTTAATGGAATGCTCTTTCTCACTTCTATGAAATTTAAACTGCATACGTTTTCATTACATTACCGGGTGCATACATGTTTTCATTACACTGCTCGGTAAAAGGATCCATTTTGATGTATGGGCAGCCTACAAGGGAATCATCTATTACAGGAGTGGGCAACCTTTTTGTATCGAGAGCCGCAAAAAAAAAAATTAGAAATGGGAGGGTCACATATATATATACCATTACAAAAAATTTAGGTATGACGGGGCCATATATATATACTGGTACGGTAGCTAACTTAGTATACTGTATTACACATTTCATTTTCTTACACTCTCGGTTACAAGAATTCGCAGTTTCTGAAACTGAAATATTTGTTTGAATTTCGTTATTGCCTGTTTTACATCACACACAATTTCTGTTGTGTAGTTGTACCTAATGTGAAGTGTTTGATTACTATCGCGTATAATGTTGGAACTATTTTATTAGTGGTTATCCGTGTAACTGCACTCAGTTGTTTGTGGACCCAAATAATAAGTAAGTTTAGCATCAACCTTTTTTTAAAGTGTGGAAATACAGTTTCTGGTACCCATAAAATTCCCATGGAAAGACTGGAGCATATCAGGTCATAATTTGCTTGGAGGTTTGTCCTCTGGAGCTGAATCAGCTTCTGCATTAAATGGTGAGCCAAGGGTTTTGAAAATTGGTTACAAGTTCTTGACGATTTAAAATTCGCTTTCTAATTCCACAATCCAACCATTTCACTAGAAATAGTTTCACCATTCAGCATAGGGAAATGACAAAATCTGTTTTCACTTGCTTGCCTAGAGAAAGGCGGGTGGGGGTAGCTTTGTTTGAAAAGATGTCACATGCACGTACGTTCCCTGTGCAACCAACCCACTGCAATACTTTCGATGAAAAAGATAGTGTCTTTCACTCTTCATTAGAAATATTAGTAACAAAGTGTGTCCTTCAAGGAACAGAACAATTTCTTCCTTGAGATCCCATATTCTTCCCAGTATCTTGTCAATGCTAAGCCAGCTGATACTACTGTGGTACCGAACATCAGAATGTTTTGTTTCCAACTCTTCAAGTACTTTTCGGAACTGCCTGTGCTTAAGACCCCAGGCTCTGATAGGTTTGATCACTGATCATACTTGGGTCAACAATATGTTTGATTTTCAATGCAACTTGGCGCACACTTTCCCGTTCACTCCGTTTCGAGTTTATGGTTTGAATTAGTAGGCCTACTCTTTTATTTAGTACAAAAAAAAACTTTGCCAAAGCTCGTGCTCCATCGGTTGTTACACTTGTTCCAAGCCAACACTTTCAACACAGTTCTTCAAAGCATTAACTATATACTTGCCTGAGTTTGTGTCTTTGACTGATTGTTTCGACATCTTGCCAATAAGAATAATCTTCGTTTACATTCATTTTTTTAAATGACATGACATTTAGCCAATTCCTCATAAGTGATAAGAATAAGAAGTTTCAATAATTTATATAGATATCTAAAATTATTTATTTTTAATATATTTGCATTTTAATATGTGTAATCAGTGGGCACACCTTATTTCTGTAGGTGTCCGCGGGTCGCAATTTGCCCACCCCCTTATCTATTAAGATGTTTTGCCCCCATAGCAACGATGTTGTCAACTATTTGAAATCTTCTGTATATGATTCTCTACGTCTCCCAACCATGCAGGACACCACGCAGACTCTCTAACCCTCGATGAAAAAGTCATGGAAAGATAACTCTTTCATTTCTTCAAGTCGGACTAGAGTTACCGGTACCCCACGTAACTTTCGCGGCGACAGAGAGCGCGGCTCAGATAAAAAATGGGGGGGGGGGGAGAACAAGTAATCTCCGTTTATAACTATACGGACACCACGCACACAATGTTTGCCCAAACCCACTCCATTTGGACAACTGTGTCTTTCAAGAAGTGTTCACCAGTCACTAAATAGCGGCTATGATACGCAGCGGGTTGGCTACTAAATTTAATTTCATCACATTCTTTATGACCCAAAACTGTTGAGTCCACAGCAATTACTTAATGAAAAAAAAACAAAGACCAAATTGTTAAAATCTATGTTTTATTGATAAGTTGCAAAACATCCACAAATAAACCAAACAACAACACATGGCTTGAATTATATAGAACTGCTTCAATCCTATTGCATCAGCCGTGGAACCCTTCAGGTGGAATGATTTGATTTTGACTAGACATCTACTAGACACACAGCCACTGATGGCAACACATTAAACACAAGTTCTAAGTTGAAAATGATTTGATGACATTGAGAGTCGGTAGAAAAAAACAATTGACAGTGATTTAAACGAATGATCTATCTATACTTGACAATGTCCTGCTGACACTATTCAGAACTTAATTCATTTGATGGATGGATGAATGAGAAAACATTTAATGTGGACTCATCAACTGTGAATTATTTCTTTAGACAATAAACAAAAACAAACTCTGTGCAAATAATAATGATGCAGAGAATGAATAAAAAAACAACTCTTTATATAGTAACATGTACATAAATGGTAAAATGGTATGTATTTTATATATGCAAGTGATTTAAATGAATTTAAAAAAAAATATTTTTGTATATTCCCGCTTTAAAAGAATTAAACCATATTTCAATGTGTCAAGCAATTTTTTGAATGATAAAACTGGGCACTGGGTAAATTCAAACATCTTTTGAATGATGTCACTTTCTGATTGAGTTCATTAATTCTAAATTTATTATTTTTTGAGTATAAATAAACATGTAGAGCATAGACACATGTAATGGTGGTCTGAGGGACAATAGCTTTGTATTTGAAACCCAGAATCAGCTTCTGATTTGGGATTGACATTATTATTCCTAACAGGGTATAGTTGAACTCAAAATATAACAATGAATACATGTATATCAAAATTACAGGGTAATAGCCCACAGGTCCCAACACCCATTATTCAAATAAAATTTCTCCCCTTTTGAATCTAGATAAGTTAATTAGTAGCTGCATATTTAATTTCAAAAGAAGATTTATAAAAAAATAAATGAAGACATTCCACATATCTGGCAAATATACAAATGGTTTAATCAATGACATTTACTAGTTTTACCACAACTTACAATGACAAATATTGGTTGACATATATACTCTAAACCATACTTAAACGATGACTCTATAACCTACAATAGTTTGGGATCATGTTAACATGAAAGAGACGCCCAGGTTTACAGTACACTAAATAACAGAGTGGTTTATTTCCTTCAGAACAAAAAGTTGACTACAAAATGATAACAAAACACCCCTTTAGAAAAAAAAAACACACACAAAACAAATACCTAGAAAAAAAATCCATTAAATGTTGCAGTTCTAGATATACTTGCAAGTAACAACAAAAATATGTAAGCAAAGATAAATTTCTTGTGTTACTTGAAACAAATCACAGCATCAAGAATTAAACTTTCTCAAAATTTTTGTTTTACTTGTTCATAAATATAATTTTTGTTAGCAATTAATAACTTCTTTTTTATTTTTAGTTAAAAATGTACATTTATAAGCTTGTCATGAAGACCTAAATGTATTCATACCAATTTAGAGTTAAAATTCAAGAAGAAGCTGTTGTTTCCTGCTAGTGATGGTGATCTTCTCAACTTAAAAAAAAATAAATCTATTCTTGTCGTCTTCAAAGTTGGCAGTATGTGGGACAGTGAAAAGCTCAAAGTTGGCATCAAGCAGTACAATGAAAAGCTCAATGATAACCTGGAACAATGTATAGGAACAGCCAATGAGAGAAACAGCTTATTTCTAGCAATAAGAACATAACATTTTGTTTCATCAGACATCAAAACCAATATATTCTGGTGATAGCAATTTTTAATTCAAATAGGTCTATTCATTACATAATAGTGAAAAGTAGAAACATAGAAGGACTATTCAGCTAACATTAACTAGATTATAGATTATAATTCTACCTGTTCATTACAAAATTAAAGCTTCTAAATTCAATAACCTGATCTTTTTAATCATGTTAAAATAGAAGAAATGTCTTAAAAATAAATGCAGCACCATTCTTACCTGAATAAAGCCATAAAAAAAAAAAAATTTAATGCAGTAAATTCATGTTAATACAAAATGATATGTATCTGTAAGGACAATGCAATATGCAAATAACCTGATAGTGTAAAAGCGTGCCATTCGACTAGTCTAGAAAAACATTTAGTGTGATCATCAAAAAGTTTACCACATTTTGTATTATGTTATGCACTATCAAGGGGTCCATCACATATGGGGACACTAAGCAGCCACTACATTTAACTTGCTCCATCTACCTGATCACAGTCCACCACTAAACATTTGAACTTTCAAAATCAAAGATGTCTGTCCTCTGCAATCGCTAAACAGGTTTTATGGGAAAAAATGTTAATTTCTCTTTAGATTTGATGTACTGCAAGTTCAGAAATATTGGCCTGCAGTCTAAATGTAATGCAATAAAACCTTCAAACTTTAAAATGCATTTGTTTCTGTGTTAGTAATCATCCACTTTAGTGTACATAAAAACAAAATGACTAAAACAGTATAAGTCACATTAGTTCAGCTTTTCATGGTAAGTGCTGTGTAGGGAATAGATGGTGAATTTCTGTGCATTTTTTGTAACAAGGGCCTTTCAAAATAAAAAAAATATATGTACGATTCCTTTATGATTAAAAATAAAACTCTAAATAGTGTCTCAATATTTGAAATCAATAATTGAAAATTCAACCAAAAAAAAAAATTAAATTAAAAGACTCTTTCACATACCATTACTTCAAACTTAAAAAGAACTACAGTTGCCCCCTAAAAAGGGTATACCTATGTAGAATAGTAGTTTTTAAAAGATCTTTTTATCATAAATTATAAGTTCTCTAATTAAATTTACTATATCAGCTAATACCAGTGTAACATGACTATAGGGGAGCAATATAATACCCAGATGGTTCAAATATAAAAAAAAAAAAAACTTTTTTAATGGGTTATATAATTTAACTTCTCAAATTAATACATTTATTGAGACTCCTAAGTGGTAATTCATTCAAAACTATAGGTTGGAAAAGAAAATGAAGAATTGCTCAATTTGTTACTTGCAATGTCCATAGGTTATGTAGATCTATACTTTAATTTTAAGAATACATTTACAAGCAATAGAGTTTATTTTTTTAAAAATATAAGCCATATACCAATTCCTTTTTTAAACTCACTAAACCAACCTTTTGACCATGCAAGAAAGAATGAACTGTTTTTGACTTGAATAACAAAAAAATATTACAGACTTTTGCCCAGTACTTATTTTGTAAGTAGGAACTGGTCCAGAAAAACAAACACAAGTGGAGGATAACCAAAAGACAAACTCTACACAGAAAAACAAACACAAGTGGAGGATAACCAAAAGACAAACTCTACACAGAAAAACAAACACAAGTGGAGGACAACCAAAAGACAAACTCTACACAGAAAAACAAACACAAGTGGAGGACAACCAAAAGACAAACTACACAGAAAAACAAACACAAGTGGAGGATAACCAAAAGACAAACTCGACACAGAAAAACAAACACAAGTGGAGGACAACCAAAAGACAAACTACACAGAAAAACAAACACAAGTGGAGGATAACCAAAAGACAAACTCTACACAGAAAAACAAACACAAGTGGAGGACAACCAAAAGACAAACTCTACACAGAAAAACAAACACAAGTGGAGGACAATAAAAGACAAACTCTACACAGAAAAACAAACACAAGTGGAGGACAATAAAAGACAAACTCTACACAGAAAAACAAACACAAGTGGAGGATAACCAAAAGACAAACTCTACACAGAAAAACAAACACAAGTGGAGGACAACCAAAAGACAAACTCTACACAGAAAAACAAACACAAGTGGAGGACAACCAAAAGACAAACTACACAGAAAAACAAACACAAGTGGAGGATAACCAAAAGACAAACTCGACACAGAAAAACAAACACAAGTGGAGGACAACCAAAAGACAAACTCTACACAGAAAAACAAACACAAGTGGAGGACAACCAAAAGACAAACTCTACACAGAAAAACAAACACAGGTGGAGGACAACCAAAAGACAAACTCTACACAGAAAAACAAACACAAGTGGAGGACAACCAAAAGACAAACTCTACACAGAAAAACAAACACAAGTGGAGGACAACCAAAAGACAAACTCTACACAGAAAAACAAACACAAGTGGAGGATAACCAAAAGACAAACTCTACACAGAAAAACAAACACAAGTGGAGGACAACCAAAAGACTAACTCTACACAGAAAAACAAACACAAGTGGAGGACAAAAAAAGATAAACCAACAACTAGACATAGTTCAGGAATAAATACAAGTTCTCTTTAATCTGTTTTGTTTACACACACTAAATCAAATATATTGAACATTGCTATGTAGTTAATACTTGACATTAGCCTTTCTAAACATGACATTACAAAAGCAATAGCAATAGTATAAGTTGTATACATTAGTAACATAGAATATGAACTGGACTGTGTTAAAACAAGGAATGGTAGAGGTAACAGAAACAAAACAAAATTTGAAGCCCATCTTCAACAAAAGCTCCAAATGAGTAATGAAGCAATCACACAATGCTAACAGTAAATCATGATGAGGCAGACATGCAGACACATGCACAGCAAGGGGGAGTATCAGTATCTAATAGTTCTAAAACTAAAAGACAATAAAAACAAACAGGTTTCAGTAAATTGATCCCCTTTCATTCCTTTGTTATTTTCACAATAATTCTTTGGAAAGATTTACTGAAAAGTATGCTCTTAAGAAAGAATGAATTCACTATTTTCTTAAATACCATTTTAAAGTGTATACATCTGTTAATAAAATATTATTAGAATTTAGTATTTAAAGATTTGCTTCTCAGGTCAGCAAACTAGCAGAATTTTTTTTATTTCTACAAGAACTCTAACATACAATAACAAGAAATCACATCTGAGGAAATATGCAACATTTGTTTCAAATCAAAATCTAATAATTATTGTAATAATAATAAATCAACCCACATAAAACTAAATTTAAATAAAAACAACCCAAATATACAAAAAAAAACAACAACTTTTTAGCCTGAAAAAACTTCCAAAAAACAAAACAAAACACAACCAATCACCAAAAAAAAAAAAAAAAAATCAGAAAAAACAAAATTCAACAAAAGCAGGAAATGTCATGCAACAAGATCCAAAAAGCATTGAAGCAAATTTTGATGTTTTGAAAAAAAATTTAACTATAATAGTCTTTAAAGTTTGTTGTATTTTGTTTTGCTTAAACCGAAAAAAAAAGTGAGTGTTTGCAATTATAAAGATGATATAGATTTATATAGAGTTATTTTATCTTAATCTTGTAATGGCAATAAATTCTTGAAATGGTATTTAAAAAAAAAACTGAGGGAAGGTGGGGTGAGTAGAGTTGGCAACAAGTGATTTACTTACACAAGATATGGGACGTCTGCAGACAGTTGACTTTACTTAGTAGTTATTTCCAGAGATAGGACTATGTTGGTCTGAGGGGGGAAATATAACATCATACATCATAGCATTGTCACAGTCAAATAAAGGGACAGCATCATACATGCTGCACGAGAGCGTTGAGCCCAAGTGGGACAGAATTCAAGGCGGAAAAAAAATAAATATTTAAAAAACGCAAGCAAAAATCCACACTTACCAGCAATTTAATGTTAGCACGAATACAAAGTAACATTTCAAAGGGTTCTCAAAAAAAGATACATCCCAACACCTAGATGTTAGTTTAGAATAGTGCTGTTCAGAAATGTAATGCCTTTAATACCTTTAAATCTTCGGACCAAAATGTCCAGAATAGATCCCTGACATTGCATTTAAGTTTTTAAACCAAAAAACTCTAGATGGATTTCCAAATGACTGTGTGCATGCCCAAGATAAACAGAGTTGAGGAGGATCTATGTCTTAAAGGAAGGGGGAGGGTGCTCAGCTGCACCTAACAACATGTTTTTCAACAAAAAAAATGTTATTTAAAAAGTCAAACTTCCTTAGAAAACAATCAGCTAGTTTTTTTTTATATGCCTTTTTTTTATTAGCTCATGGAGTGAGCACATCAGCAGTTGAAGAAGATAAAATAAAAATTACCAATTAAAAAGACTAATAACTAGGTGTTGGTCAGATCATGAAATACATTGAAAGAATTGTTGCAATAAATCAGCAACGTTAGAAAGTGGAGAGAAAAATAATTCATTGAAATTTTTGGTCAAATGTAAAATCTCAACTGTTGAACCTTTGAAATGTTAGCAATCAATTTTAAAAAGAAAACAAATCTTTGCATTACAATCATAATGAAATTCATAATTTAGTGATGATGTATTTATAATGTAACAGACAAACAGTAGTATTCTGTGGAGACACAAACACACAGAGACTAGTCTAATGCACACATGCCACACATGCCTAAGTCCTCCTCAAAGATCGTAAAAAAAAGGGTTGCCTCAGATGTGATTGATGCTGCTGTCTACAGACTGGGGGGTGCTGGCTGATGTAAAACAGAAGAAAAAGGGGTGAGTCCAGAGTTTTATGATTTTATATGTTAAAGTACAATGTAACTCATGATCTTTCAACTGGGTCAATGTCCTGTCTTGGGCCTGGTTAGTTTCATTTCACCATAAACTTAAAGCATCATCAACAATAAGCAAAACATAAAATGCATTTCCATTAATTCTGCGAAAGAATGTAAGTCTTTGTATATCCATAATGAAAGAGACACTTATCACAGCCAACTTAAAACTTTGATTGGTCGTAGAGAATTTGCCTATAAATATGTATTTCTATCACTCACTGTTTAAATAAAAAAAAGAACTCAAATAATGGACTAAAATTGAAACTTATCCAAACTTCTGTTTAATCTATGTATAAAAAGAAATGTTTTATTGAAAAATTTGTTATGGACAAGAGTAAGAAGACTTCACATTCAGATATTTTAAGCCATCTTATTAGTTTCCTCATATTGTTTCCTATTAGTAGCAGCTTATACAGAAAGAGAGTAGCACCACATGTTACAATGACAACATTCAGAAAGCAAAATTTTGCTGAGCTCAGAAATATCTTTTGGCACTCCTTCCCACCCCACATGACATGCAGTGATGATTTCAGAGTTCTATGTGCCAGTGATCACAATTCATAGCTCAGAGCAAGAAAATCTATTCACTAGACTGTAACATCTAATAACAAATATTTAATTTCCTGAGTATGATTACAGAAAAAAACAAAAACATAGCTAGTTCAATGAAATAATAGTCAAATATTGCCGGTGGATTTCTGTCTAGGAATCTGAATGATCTGTTAACAGTCTTAGTAAGTGCCAAAGAGAACTAATACAAATTAAGAAATGAGGTTTAAAGCTGTGGAATTATGCCATTTCTTCGGAGCAAGGACAAGTCCTTGTAAAGTCCATAAACATATAATCTAAATCTGCACACACACACACACATACATATTTGTAAGTGAATCAGTTGCAAAATAAAGCTGAAGACTGATGAACAATATTATGAGCATACTTAAAACCATCTAGATGCTATTACTGCTTTATTCATTATATTCAAAGCTTTTTAAACCTTTCATCTATCACTGACATTAACTATTTAAAGACTAAAGCCTAAGTGATTGGGACACTGTAACTGAATGTGCATGATCAACTGCACTTTGCATTATTATGTATCATTAGATATAAGAAGTAGTGAGTATTTTTTTTTTCTTTTAATGTGTATATCTTTTGTATAACTTTAATTGTTTTTAAAATATAGAAAAAGGAAATAAGAGACACATAGATGCATTTTGTCTAATTAAATCTCAAGAGATTGTATTTTTGCCGGAGTTTAAAGATATTTAAAGATATCTTTAAACATTAGCCAAAATTTCAGTTCTGTTCAATTATAAAACTTTCTTGTTATTTCTCTATTTCATTTACTGACAGATAAGCTTTAAAAAAAAACTGCATTTACAAATAATTCAGCCGCTGGTGCTATCTATTCCTGAAGTCGAGTGGTTTTCTTGCAAAGCTATAGAAAGAGGAATGTGCCAAGACAATGATAATATATTAATAATATTTGCATAGCAAGATTCAGTGACATACTGAGAAACAGCCATCATTTGCTGATTTGACCTGACTCACACAATCATTCAAAAGCTAGTCTATCCATAGAACAAATCACACATATCAACATCACAGAAACAAGTTCAATGCTCACCTACCACCCCTCCTACATCACAAAAAAAAAACCCACAGTCAACAGCAATGCAAACAAACTAAATTAGAAGTTATTATGACCACTGTCCTCAGTACACATGCGTTTTCAGTGGCTCAAGTCAGCAGAGCAGCAGAAGAAAAGGACAGGCGTTAGACCTTTTGTGGGTCATAGTCGGACACAGTACCTGGCTCTGTAGGTGGTTTGCTTGTCAGTTTAAACCATGGAGTCTCCTTGTAGATGAACCACAGGTTCCCAATCCAAACTCCAAAGTTCAGAAAACCAAAGATCTAGAAGCAGAAAAAAATTGGTAATTGAAATAATCTACATATCTATCCAAAATGTTTAAAAACAGAAAATAAAACTTCAACAAAAACATAAAACTAGCAACATGGGAAAAGAAGACTGATGTGTAAAGCATGGGGAATGATGGACCCCTAATCAGTAATAAAAGATATAGCTTCTAATCTGAGGCATCTCCAGCCAGATTTCAGTTAATGCTGTGGTAAGGATTTTGGATTTTAAAGAGATTCTCTGAGTCAATCAAGCTCTATTGAATATCTATTTGAAAAAGTAAAACCAGTCCATCATACTGATGAAAATGATGACTTCAACATTCTCTGGCCCATAGACCACTAGGTCTGAAAGCAAACTTTACTAAAGGCAGATCTGACCACTGTTCAGGCCATGGCCGCAGGTTCTAATCTGTGTCTGTTTGATCAGGGCATTTCAAAATAAAAACCTTTTAATATGTCCTGTAATCAGCCATCTAAATAAATAAATAAACAATGAGTCTTGTGCTAATCTATCTAACGTTTGTAATATAGGTCAGTGAGTTTGGTTTTCCACAATGATTTTAAAAAATAACTTCTCACTCTAGGTACATATTTGCATTCAAAGTGATTGTAGACAATTTTGAAGATTTATCCTATGTTGATACTCCAAATCTCAAAATTATGTACCATGTGTCAAATTAATCCAATGTGTATTGTGTGAGTGTCTAGAGTACAAAAGTCAGGCTTAAAGACCAATAAAAATAAATATTATATCAAACTACTTAATAAGTTGTACGTAAAAACATAATAAAAAAAAGAAAACATAATAGTTAGCTTCTATACTGAAGAGCTATAAGAGACTGCATCTATGGCAGTGCTTTTTTTCTAAAAAAAAATAGGTGCCTGTGCTCAGTGATTAGGTGCCTGTACTCAGTGATGAATTGCCTAACTTTTTAATTACTAATATATGTTAAAATATAAGAAAAGTAATAATTTTTTCCCCACATTGAAAAAGGTGTCGGTATGCCATACAGGTGCGTACGTCACAAAAAAAAGGCCCTGATCTATGGTACATAACTATTTCTGGTGTACAGAGTATAGGAAATGTAAATAAGCTAGGTATGTTAACAAGTATGTAATTTCGTAAATTTTTTTAGTAACATTTATTATTTAGTTAGCAAGAGAGATCTTTAAATACCAAATCCTTGACATTGTTTAGTGTAACTATTTTATTCTAAATTTCCACCCATCTTCCTCGTTATATTTTCTTCTATTTTTTTCTCTCTGTAGGTTAAGTTATCTCCTCCTTCCCACATTTCTTCTCCATCTATTTGACTGTATTTTATTGCCTAAATAATACAAACTGGGATAGTTAAAATGATTAAAAGTAAAGTGAAGTTCCCCTTTCAGACTTTGTGATCTATAGGGCAGATGATCATCTGTTTTTGTGGCCTACGGTTAACGAGGGAGTCTTGTGACCAGCACAATGACCAACCGCTTTAACTTTTCCCCAACTAATGTCAGGTATCTTTTAAAGCTGTGTGGTCTCAGGGGCACTCAAAGATCCTGAAGTAAAAAATCCCAGTCGTCATCAGGATTCAAACAAAGGACTGCCAGTTCAGATGCCAAGCGCTTAACCCCTCAGCCACTACTTATTGAAATGTGTTCATTTATTGTGTAAATCGTCAATGAAAATATTTTGTAAACAAGTAGAATCTATACAGAAATTTTGTTAGTCCTTGAGCCAAGAAAGAACTTAAAGACATTATACATTTTAGAATTGCATTTAATTGAAGCAGTTTTTGAAATAATATTATTCAAGTAGATTTACATGCCAAGTAAAATTTATATATATGAATATAATAGCAAAGTTCTAAGAAAGTGAAACTGTCTTCACCAGTCTGTTGATTGTGTAAGAGTGAAATTGCATCATGATATATTAGTGAAACCAAAATCTCACATGCAGATATAAAAAAAAAATAACAAGCATATTATAAAAAAAATTAATTAAAAAAAACACAAAAAACCCAAAGCTTATCTAAGGGACACATCTGTAAAATCACTGTCAAATATCTCAAAACTGCAGGTATAAGCTCCATTTTTCTCTATAAAACCAAATTAACTAATTAACATGAATGTTTTATTGATTCAAGTGTTGTCATTGATTATCAATAATTGTGGCAAAATTTGAACTTGATCAGAAAATGGGAAGTGGGAGAAAAAGCTTGAACAAAATGTAATAATAGAAATAACTGAACAAATAGGGCCACAAAAAGTAGCATTTATTTCCCTTTTTTGATACCAAACACAATAATAAATTACCAATAAATAATTAGCTAATTGTTGTTTTTTTTCACATTAAGTAGGGTACAACAAATACATGTGTAAAGTTTGAACTTGATCTGAAAATGGGTGTGGGAGAAATAACGTGTACAAAATTGTACCAGACAGATAGAATGAGATGATATAAGCTTTGAAAAAAAAAGCATTAGTATGTCAAGCGATGGTCAATTACTTACTAAGGAAACATTAAGGCTAGCAAAGTTGCCTAAACTCTTGACCTTACAGAGGTCCTTCTGGCATTGGTCACTACCAAAAATACCTCCTTCCTCTGGGTCAGTGTATGTTTTCACATCACTCACTCCTGCTGCCCAAGCAGAGGAGGCAATAATCCATAATAGGGTCAGAACAACAGAAATGATGAAGTCCTGCAATAGGTATTGTTCAGGTTAATAAAGGTGATGGTAACAATAACACTAGTAATAACACAATTGTAGCTCAAAGCGTAGACATTTACTATTCAAGATTCAGTATTTTAAGAATTTAAAAATTTATTTTATTTAAATTTCTTTTAAACATTTTATAGAAGTAATTAAATACCCTCCTCAAAAAGAAAATTAAACTAAATTCTACAAGCCATTTCTCCTTCTCTTCTAAACACTACTCTCTTCAATTAATTCTTCATTATCACCACAATTAATTCTTTTTTGAATCTGTATAAACTACTTTCAATCTCCAGCAGCTAACAACAAGCAGGACTTACTACAATGACCAGCCTCGTGTTACGTCTGTACAAGTCATCAAAGAATATGTAGAGGACCAGTGCTGCCAAACAATACAAGAAGACTATCACACCCACAAACACATAGAATTCAGCTGATGACTTGGAGCCAGACAACAGGCAGAACTGTTTGGCATCAGTGTCACAAAGCTTGAAGCATTCACTCTCTAGACTGAAAATACACAAATTGACAAACATTAGCAATGAAACTGAGTACATTCACAATAACTTCAAGACCAAGTATTGAGGAATAGAATCTTCAATAACCAGTGAACATACCATAGTGTTTCCTACCTAAAGTTAGGTGAAAGTCAAGATATTTGTAGGGACTACAATTAAGGTGGTCATATTTGACCAACACAACAAATCAATGGGCTCTGACTCCTTGACACCTGACACCTATCACTTAGTCTGTTGGACCGTTGGGGCACCACACAAGATTTGTCTACCCTCCTCCTCCATTCCTCATGTCTTTTGCTTTGGATAGAACCACTTTTAATGGCTTTTATTTTGTCTTCCCATTGTTTTCTCTGCCTGCTTCTTCTTCTTTTTCCTGGTACTGCTCCCTGAACTAAGGTCTTTGTGAGCCCTAAAGACCTTGTAATATCATCTCAAATGAGGGAACCAATTGGTTCTCCTTTCCACAAAAGATGTCACATAACCATTATAACAGCATGGGCTAGGTGAAGGTATAGGTCTCAAAGACTAAAATCACTTCCTTCATCTCAGCATATAATAAGCATTCTATTTCCCTAAATTTTTATAATTAAATATGCATTATTGGTATAGTTTTCTATGTTATGCAAAAAAAGGCACACAATTAAAGACTTTTAGGTTTCAAAGATGTATGAAAGGATACCAAAACTAAAAAACTTTGTATATGAAATTTGACTGAAAATTTTCCTCAAAATTTATACAGAAAAAATATTCAGAAAAAAATTGTTCTGAACAAAAGCTTAAGAAACAAATATTAACAAGGTTACAAAGACAGTTTGTGTGGAAACACAAACTCAAAATCGGCCCCTGAAGTGGTCCACCTAGAGTCTTCATCAGGATTCGAACACAGGACTTCCAATTCCAAGTGCTTTACCACTCAGCCACAGCATCTCCAAATATTCATTTAGCGTACACTTATATATATTATATTTTTTAAAATGATTATTATTAACCTTATCCATGCATTCAAAATTATTAACGTTACATGTAATAAAGGAAAACTAAAAAGATTTATTCTTCTTACAAAATGAGATAAAACAAAATTCTTGACCTACTTTAGCACTTTAGGTAGAGTAGATGTATACAAAGGACTTGACAAGCAAGATTTTCCCCTCGCAAATAAAAATTAATATCTCCATTGTCATTTGTCATACAAACTAGACAGATCTAGCTAGATCCAGAGCTAGTTTAGATTTAAATCTAGATTCAAGATCTAAGTCTAGGTCTAGAACTATATTTTTACTATAATCTATATCTAGACTAAGTAAGATCTAGAAATAGATCTAAGTCTATAGTCTATAACTAGATCTAAGTTTAGATCTAATTATCTAGATCTAGAACTAGATATAGAATCTTGATTTAGAATCTACTATATCTAGACTAGAACTCGTATGAATTTACACATTTAATTTTAAAATTACTAGACCTAGGCCAATGTTATGACTTATGATCATGAATAGTAGGCCTTTTGTTTTTTTAAAACAACATTTGAATCGGTATTCTATTACATGATTTAGTTAATAAATGGAAAATCTATTTTATAATGACAATTGATACTTTTTTCCATTGTGACCTTAGATGCAAATTTTGTGTACCAACGCGCGAATCTATGAATGAAGCTTGAATTATTAATGAAGAGGTCTGTGATCTTTTTAAAAGATTTACCTCCCCTGAAGTTATTCATTGAAAAGTAGTGTATTGTATTGAAAAATCCGCTTGCATAGATAATTTTAAAAATTAGATGGTTCACTTTCGGAAAGAAAAAAGTAGACGCTGCATCAGAACTTTGAATGATCTAAAATATCAAGATGTTCGATTTTCATTTTCTCTTCTAGTTTCTGAGATCTAAATGGGACGGTCAGACGGACAGACAGACAGACAGGCCAAACAAAACTAACAGCTGTCTTTTCCCCTTTCATGGGCCGCTAAAATAAAAAAACAACTACTTATAATAAAAGAGATAATATTAGTAACACACATACACAGACAAATATGTTTGTAGGAAGTAAGAGACTAAACATAAACTACAAGACTCAAAGAGAGCATGAAAAATAAAAGTCATAAATCACAAGGGCTAGAAAGTAAAGAAAAGATAGATCAGATATTTTTAAAAAGCAAGAGCTATAAAAAAAAATAAAAAATTGACCCCTTTTTTTTCACCAAGATGTCAGACACCTTTCTTTTTTATAACATATATCCTTGCATCTAGTCAATGATTCCTGTTACAAAAAGAAAAAAAAAATCTTGCATGAGCACAAGATAAAATATTGCCAAAGCAACTTCTGTCTTTTGTTGTATATTAGAATGCAGACTTGATTCAATAACAATGTCTGGCCCAGGGTGGTAACTTGGTTTTCCCTTTCAGAAAGGTTTGTGATAACAGAATGTACAGGAAAGGGGTGGGGGTTGGGTGATGTGCATTATGTCAGGGGAAACACAGTTTTTTCTGAGTTTCTAATGCTAACATTTGTTTTGCATGTTTTGTTAGACTTTATGATAAATAATAATAATAATATTTATTATCCATGAGAAAATGTGTCTTATAATTGTGCATTACACAAAACAAATCACTATAAGAGCAAATAAATTATATTATAGCACAAATATATGCGCACAAACTATATAGTCATACCACAGTTTCTCTTAAACATTACATTGGACATTTGCATCAGAAATCAGTGTTTCATTCAATGATGTAATTGCCAAGGGAACACAAAAGAGTTCCTGTATTTGTTTTTGTCATCAGTCTCTTTGTATTACAACCTTGACCCAAATTATGCATAAAATCATTTTATGCTTTCTTAACAATGTTTTTCTTGAGTAGGTGACCGAATGCGATTTTTTTGTTGCAAATGATCTTACTAGTAGCATTTAGGATTTTGTGAAATTTGTTTTTATTTTTAATGTTCAGATTGCCAAACCAGGCCGACAAGTTAAAACATAAAATACTGTAGATGTGATTATTCAACTGCCTCAAAAAAAAAAAAAAAAGAAATTACAGCTTTCCAAGTCCTAACTTAGTCAACAACTTGTATATATCTATTAAATTTACTACAAAATAGAGCATTTTCTATATTTCTGGTCAAAAAGGCTTGTGAGTCAATAATAAAATTCACACTAAAAGTGTGAGTAGATATAGAAAAATTAAAGAAACCAAGGCAGAAAGAGTTTACAAAAAGTATATAAAAATTAAACACCTAACCCAAAAAGTAAGCAGACAGCTGCAGAGTGAATACATAAACAATGTAATATCTAAAGATAACAACAAAAACCTATGGTCATACATTAAGTCTAAGAAAATGGAAACAACAGGCATAGCGCCATTAAAAGATGAACATAACATAATACATAATGATAATGAAACTAAAGCAAACATCCTAAACAAATACTTTGCATCAGCATTCTCAGCCCCAGGAGACAAAGACATAATTCTTAATTTGAACCAAGTAGACAACATAGAAGATTTAGTAGTACAAGAAAATGGAATTCAAAAACTATTAGCCAACACCAAACCAAATAAAGCGTCTGGACCTGATGGTATTCCAACTAGATTACTTAAAGAACTAAGCAATGAGCTAGCCCCAGTGTTCAAAATACTCTTTCAGGCATCGCTTAACCAGGGCAGAGTACCAAAGGACTGGAAAGAAGCTAATGTCACCCCCCTATTTAAAAAAGGAGAAAAATCTGACTCAGGATACTACAGACCAGTATCACTTACCAGCATCACATGTAAAATCCTAGAACACATAATATGTAGCAACATCATAAACCACTTAGACAAACATAATGTCCTCACCCCATACCAACATGGCTTTAGGAAATATAGATCATGTGAAACACAACTAATAGGACTAATTGATGATTTTTCAAAAGGTTTAGATAATAGTGAACAAATAGATGCTATCTTACTAGATTTTTCCAAGGCTTTTGACAAAGTTCACCACCATAGTTTGCTTAAAAAATTAAAATATTTCAGCATTAATGGTCCACTGCATCAGTGGATTAAAGATTTTCTGATAGGGAGAGAACAAACTGTAATAATAAATGGCTCTAAATCAACACCAATAACAGTAAACTCAGGTGTACCTCAAGGAACAGTCTTAGGTCCACTACTATTTTTAATTTACATAAATGATTTACCAAATTGCATTAGTTCAGGAACAAAAGTCAGATTATTTGCAGACGATTGCATAATATATAGAACAATAAAAACAATACAAGACACAGATATTTTACAAAGAGAATTAGATGAATTACAGAAATGGGAATCAAATTGGAGCATGTCTTTCCACCCAGAAAAATGTCAGTTGTTAAGAGTAACAAAAAAACTAAAACAAATTAATTCCACTTATATTATTCATGGCAAACCAGTAACACAGATTAAAAACGCAAATTACCTAGGTGTTATAATAAATGAAAAACTGTCATGGAATCCACATATTGATGAAACTATAAAAAAATCAAACAAAGCATTAGGGTTTATTAAAAGAAATTTCTATAAATCAAATAAGAACATAAAACTAAAATGTTATTTAACCTTGGTTAGGACAATAATAGAATATGCATCCACCGTTTGGGACCCCTCAACTCAAGAAAACATTAAGAAACTGGAACAAACACAAAATAGAGCAGTGAGATTCATAACAAACGAATATTCTAATTTGACTAGAGTAACACCATTAGTAAAATCACTAAATTTAGGAAGCCTTCAGGACAGAAGACTCAAAAGTAAAGTAGCAATTATACATAAAACACTGACCCATAATCTTCAAATACAAAAACAAAATCTAATAAAATACTCTGAAAGACACAAAAATAAAGGCACATTCCTCGTCCCATATGCTAGGACAAATTTGTACAAATACTCCTTCTTCCCTAGTGCTATTAGAGCATGGAATGGGTTGCCTGAGCTAGCCAGAAAAACCAGTGACTTGGCAGAATTTAAGTCATTGGTTAATATGCATGACTAAATGCATGACATGTAGGACGTAATTATCTTCTTTTTTGAAGTAACGTCTGTATTATATAAGATAAGATAAGACATATATATGGCCTAATGAGATGAATGTTGGTGCAGCATTAGCATTATTAAACATAATGACTATAAATCAGATCTTGAGTGTCAATGTTGTTTTGTAAGGTGTGCCAATGTCTATGATTTAAGACTCAAACTTTGAGCTATCATTTTGATTTATAATAGAAAATATGAATAGCTCAAAGGCTGGTCTGACATTTTTCTAATCAGTAATAGCTATATGTTTGAGTGGGAAGTTTGGTTTTAACAGAGCAATAGAGAGAACTGGTGAAGAAAACACTTGTGATTCCAAAACAGTTGGAATGACTTAAGAGGTTATTTCCCCAAGTGTCAGGTATCAGTTGCCCTTTTCAACTGGTCAAGAAAACACTCGTGATTCCAAAACAGTCCAAATGACTTAGGTTATTTCCCCAAGTGTCAGGTATGAGTTGCCCTTCTAATCTTAGGCAATTATTTTGTAAGTATTCAAGTTCACACTTAAGCTCTTTGAATCTATTTTGATTATTGTGCTGAAATTCTCTTAGTACTAAAACAGTTGAGCTGTAGGCACGTAAAATGGACTTGCCTCAGTGGCTGAAAAGGAAAAGTGGAGGAATTCAGATATGCGAACTGTCACAGCACCCCAACAGCGTAAGTCAAGGGACAGAAGATGATACTCTGTACAAACACTGTGCTGAAGCATACTGACTCCATCGCCATCAACAGTGCATAGGATTAAATAGTTCTAAAGTTTTATAACTTACTCATAGGGGTAGCTGTAATAGAAGGTGCGGTCTTTAGGTTGTGTTGCATTTGCACATGTGATGCTGAAGGTGGTGGAACTCTTATGGCTAGTGGTTGTAGCAAAGGCAAATATTGACAAGACCTGAGGAAATAGTAAAAGGAATAATGACATTAGTATACCCTCACAATATCTATTACAGAGATTATCAACAATATGCACACATAATTTTGCAGCATTCAAATGGTGACACTAAGAAATTCTGGCTTATCATTATTATTTGATAAGCGAGGAACTACAATACTTTCTTAGATGTTTTATAATGTAATATTTATAATTTAAAAAAATAGGTCAGGTAATCTACACATTTTGAGATGTTTTATTTTTTTTAAAATCCTCAAGATAGAAGCAGCTAAGGCTAATTCATGATATATCACTAGCACTCTTCACACAAGAAGACATAAAATAAATGCAGCTATAAAAGCTAATGCAAATCAAGGCATGGGACATTTATTCCTTTTTTTTTTAATCTTCATTTCGTTGACCACAAATTAAAGTGTAGAACTAAGAAATAACAAAACAATGCATTACGGTGAAGGGGACTCAGATTGAGGAACAAACTAATTATGTCCAACAAAAAAAAGATTTTAAAAAATAACAACATGCATTTTGATGTTTTAGAATAGTATTTGTGAACAAATCAAAACCTTATGATTGAACTGTATATTAGTTCTAAAGTACCAAACACTTGATTCAAAAGACTAGAACTACTGATACATCGTTCTCCACTATGAAGAGATGGCATGCATTAGCAGTGACAGGAGAAAACAAGATGCAAGGGAAACAACAACAAGCCTGCATGTCTTGGTTATTAAATCAGAAATAGAAATTCTCATTTTTAATATCATTTCATTTCCTAGCCCTAACACACATACACACATTTCGACACACACACACTGTGACACACTCACCCACAAGCCCAGCAAATAAATGAAAGCCAAAATAATGCTCACGTCTATTTAAAACCATGAAAGGGTCACATGACAGTTGACAAAAATATTTTGACATGTATTTCTTTTTTTTTTTTTTAAAGGAACTGATACAAAAAAATTGTGTTCCGTTTCATTAAGTTGAAAACTAGAGCTCAGAAAATTAAAGAAACAAAATATGAAATATTTTTGCTGGCACAAAAACTGAAGACAGACAAAGAACTAGTTAGAAGTAGAGAGAGTCTGAAAGAGAATTAGAAACTTCATTTTCAAACTTATTGTTTCTGCATGTATACAGTTACTTCTACACTCAATCTACTACAGAACTCAAACCAGCAGGGACACTTTATACACAAACCAAACAGTAGATGGAAAGTGACGATTTGTTTCCCACATGCTGGTATGATGTTTGCCATCTTATTCAACAAACACCTAACCACTCCAAGATGCACAACTGTTCAGATCCAAACAGACACTTTGTGTAGCTCTGCACTGCACGCAATACACTGGAATTCTTCTTAGAATTTAAAAAAAAAATAGTTTGGAGAACTTTGTAGGCCAGGGCAATTCAAATTAATTTTAACTTTTTAAATTTTACATTATGTTATCCTAACCCCAAACCATCTTTAGTCCAAATTATCATTGTAGACTAAAATTAGAATTTTTATAATTAATTAACAGCCAAAACGTCTTCAGTGCCACTGACATCATAAAACCTTAACATCAGACACAAGTCAAAGAAATATTCCTAGAATCAAAGATGCAGCCGCTACTTTTCATCTTCATGAACCTAATAATCCCTGGACTGAGGACATCAGTTTGTTTGTTGTTGTGTTGTTCTAATAGAATCCCATTTTCTAAAAGCACTGTCTGATACAAAATGCTTTTCTATACCCAATCAAAAGTCTAGAAATATAAAAATAAAAAACCTAAACAGCACAAAGAGAACAAACAAAAAAAAAAAAAAGACGAGGTTTTTAAGAATCAGAATATAATCTGGAGCCTGGAATCAACATCAGGACCCATTGGGAGGGGGGGGGGGGAGGGAGGATTCTGTTACCAAACAGATCACAAGAAAACACACACAGTTTGTTCATTACTGGATGAATAGATTAAAAGGAACATGAGCAGGGACTTGTGTTTCATCACTCTGTTGACTTGAGTGTCAAGAGATGGGAAGATAGGACGTGGCTAGAGTTATCTCAACACTCAACTGGTTTTTATTGACACTGCATGGACATATAACAAAAAAAAAATGTAATCTCTCTTTATCTATGACTTGTGATATATTCATTGCATCCCTCCCACGGCCCTATATGCCAAAGTGATGAGAGTCAGCTGGAGTCACATGGCTAAAGTTCCTGATGTCATCTAATGATTATTGATGAAACGTTAGTGTGACATCTCTGTGGTATAATGGGGGCAAGGGAGAGCCAAGTGACTTTTCAAAGGATAGCATTTTAGCAGTTATTCGATGAATTATGAATATCGCATATGTTTAGTCAACTAAATACTACAGAAGCTTCACCTACGCCTAAAAGCCTCACAGAAGGTCCGGCCTTAGGCCGATTGCTAAATTGGACCCCGCGTCTGGCAGGGGCGCTCGCAGTTTTAAACTTAGCATATCACTGTCATGTCTCTTGTCACAGGCCAAGATGTAGGACTTAAAGGGTTAACATGTTCGATTGAGAAAGCTTTATTTAACCCACTGGCGCCCATTAAGTTTGAGCCGTTTTCTATGCATGTTGTATGTTAAAAGTTTTTATATAACTATCTAATTAATACTAATAGGGGCATCGCAAACATCCATTAAAATGGGCCCCGCAATTCGTAGGGCCCGGATTGTCAGAGAGAAAGAAGCAAATATCGGCTCTTTCAGGCTTCACTACAAAATAGGAATTTCCCGAAATTGGTTATAGAAAGTATTTTTAGATCACAGCTACGTTAAGCTACGTTCCATAGCAGAAGCAACTATCTAGTTTAGTAATTATACTAGCTTAGTCAGTGACACGTCATTTTTAACTAACTATGTCTCAATCGCCAGTCACTATAAGAGACAGCGTATCAGTGAACGGCCTATAAATATGTCGCTCTAACCGTGAACATGACAAAACAGTGCACGCTAGTTACAAAATCTAAAGCATACAGATTGTTCCCCTTGGCAAGGTTTACCCAGTTCAAAGCATGGTAAGCTTCTAGTTTGTATTAAAACAGTGCTGCACATCTCTAGTTATTTAGCGTCAGATATGTGTTGATTAGTTTTATCTAGTGCAAATATTTGTAACAAAAAAAAAAATAAAAAAAAATCATTGATGTAGTTAGAAGGGGGCAACTAACTTATGTAGCAAGCTACGTTCAAGTAAAGTTACCTTTTCAGACTTTGCGATCTATAAGGCAGGTGATTTAAAGGCCACCTGTTTCTGTTGCTAACGGTTCACGAGGGTGCCATGTGACCAGCACAACGACCAACAGCCTTCATCCCAAACTAACATCATGTACCCGTTAGATCTGACTGGACTCAGAGGCGCCATATAGATGAAAATATAAAAAAAAAAATCCCTTACCAGGATTCGAACCCCGGTTCGGAAGACAAGCGCTTCACCACCCTCCTTCTTTAGGTAGACCGGAGCTAAAGAGTTCCACTTTGCATAGAACTTCTTCTCCGCTCTCTTTCGTTTGGACACACAACACTTCTTGGAAGAGAGAGGAGCGGGGATTACGTTGAGCTTTGTACTAATGGCATACTGACAGTGTCCCCAACGCTTCAAAGTCCAGTCAATCAATGTATCAACAGGTGATACCAATCGAAAGTCCCCTTCAGGTAGTGACAAACTGGCGGGAAATCAATAACTTGTGTACAGGGGGGGGGGGATGCCGATTCTAGATGTTAAATAAAACTAGTGCTATAGAGCAAAGGTCTGTTCAAACCGTTGACCTGATATTGTGGACATGTACCCACACAATACACGTTGAGGAAACAAAATGACACAATAGATAATTCCAATGAGACAAACATCTAGATTAGTTCCCAGTGTGAATGGCAGACATTGATCTAGAGACATATTGAAGAGGACAATGATCGAAATTTTGAAAAACAAAGTAAAGTAGAGACCTAGAGCTAGTTTCAAATAAAACAACAACAACAACAACAACAATAGCTTGTTTAATAGCGGAGTAAATAGTCAGCAACTAAACGTAACTCTCCTGCATTAGTATGTACTGTTTCTAGGGACGCAATTCTCGAGACTCTTCTCGTGCTGTGGGCGGTGCATTGCATGAAAAAAAAAAACGCTATTTGGTCTTGTTTCCATGTCTACAGAGTCAGCAAGCCGCCAGCGAATACATCTTCAAAATCATCTTCGTTGGAGACTCCAGCGTGGGCAAAACTTCGCTGATGTTACGTTACACTGAGGACTGCTTCAGCGACTGTTTCATCACCACCATAGGCGTCGACTTCAAGTAAGTTGTACTCTAAATCTGTCAGTTTCATTTGTGTATAGACCAGTTCTTATCAAATTCTTTCATAGATATTGTGTCGTCAAAAGGATTGAATTACGATTATGGAGATTCGAATTGTGGTAGATTTACATGTAAAAATTATAAATCCTACAGATGAGTTTGTTAGATGATATACTTGCACCATTTGTCTTGGATGTTCCACTCAACAATATCTCACTATTTAATATAGAACCAAACGAAGCCAATTCGAAGCATTGAACAGAAATCTTTGAACAAAATCCACACAGATATTACAGAGAGTTACACAAAAATGTGTGGCCATGTGACTAGATCTCTAACACTATTTCCTTGTATTAATTACATGACTCACTCGTGACTTTCAAGTGTACAAAGTTCAAACTCTTAATTTACGCTAACGATGAAGAACTTCTATGCCATACTTCCACTATACTCCATAGTCATCAATCAGACTGCCAAGTATAGACAAAAACAGACTGTTTTGATAAGATCTAATTCTTCTTTGTCGGTCACTAAGTTTTTAGAATGTTTTTATTTAGACCAAATTACTCTTAGAGTTCTTTGACATCTTATGTTTTCTCCCAAGTTTTCATTAAAATCAATTCCTATCAAGATCTTACGAGATCTTTTTCTTTTCTTCTTCAGAATCAAAACTATCGATGTTTCAGGAGTTTCCGCCAAACTTCACATCTGGGACACCGCCGGTCAAGACCGGTTCAAGAATATAGTTTCCAGCTTCTACAGGGGAGCAGACGGTGTGGTCCTGGTCTTCGATGTCACCAACATGGACAGCTTCAAGAACATCGGGACCTGGATGAAAGATGCCCGCCACTACGCCTCTGACCAGTGCACACTCCTTCTAGTCGGTAACAAGTCAGATCTGGTCAAAGAGCGTGTCGTCCCCTTCGAGGCGGCCCAAAGTTTCGCGGACAGTGTCGGCCTCCCTTACCTAGAAACAAGCGCGAAAAGTTCCTTCAACGTGCACAAAGCAGTCAATAATCTGGCAGAAACTCTGGTGAAGGAACGGAAAGAATCGTCCGTGCTGACTCCAGCCACCCCGGTTGGTATTATTGACATCAGGGCCAGGCAAGTCCACACTGGATGGTGCTTCGGAAAAGACACCTGCTCAACATTATAAACCTATCACCGAACCTGTACCGGTACTCTAGACAGAAACAAGTGCCGAGAGAGAGATGTAAAAATATAAGAAGAGATACATCTTTATCATGTACACGAGGATACAGACACACAATAATTGTGTGGACATGAGTCTACTTCATGATACAGACACAATAATTGTGTGGGCATGAGTCTACTTCACGATACAGACACACAATAATTGTGTGGACATGAGTCTACTTCACGATACAGACACACAATAATTGTGTGGACATGAGTCTACTTCACGATACAGACACACAATAATTATGTGGACATGAGTCTTCTTAATGAAACCTGGTGTGACAGTCAACAATGACTAGCTGTCAACGTCTGCTACGAGTTGACTAAGTGCGAGCCACGTTGTATATTATATCAAATACGGCAGACATGCCTACCCCCAAGACCCAGAATGTGGAACACTCAGGTTGAAAATGTGGAATTTTGGGCCCCAATGTGGAAAATAAACGCGTTTGTTTGTTGGCCATACTGTACGCCATATAAATAAAAATTCAATTATATTACTTTAATAACAATATTAGTTTGCTTCTTATAAATTAGATGTAAATATTATAATTAAAAGTAAGAAAACATTTAATTCATAATTATGTCCTTTGTTTGAAATCAATAGTTCTAACTCCTAAATGATGAATTCTAACTAAAATGTATTCTAATGACCTAGACTCAAATGTTACTATATCTATTTTTATTTGTTGCCACTAGATATAAATCTACTGACTAGATCTAGATTATTCTAGATCCTACTTGATTATCTATCTTATCTAGGGCTCTACTCTAATCACTCTAATAACTCTAGATGGTGTCTCTAGTTCTAGATCTAAAATAATTTAAGAGTCTACTAGTGACTTACTAGTCCAGACCTACATCTAATAAGTCGTCTAAGTCTAAAAACACAGATTATAAAAATAATATTATAGATCTAAACTGTAATAATAAATGGCTCTAAATCAACACCAATAACAGTAAACTCAGGTGTACCTCAAGGAACAGTCTTGGGTCCACTACTATTTTTAATTTACATAAATGATTTACCAAATTGCATTAGTTCAGGAACAAAAGTCAGATTATTTGCAGACGATTGCATAATATATAGAACAATAAAAACAATACAAGACACAGATATTTTACAAAGAGAATTAGATGAATTACAGAAATGGGAATCAAATTGGAGCATGTCTTTCCACCCAGAAAAATGTCAGTTGTTAAGAGTAACAAAAAAACTAAAACAAATTAATTCCACTTATATTATTCATGGCAAACCAGTAACACAGACTAAAAATGCAAAATACCTAGGTGTTATAATAAATGAAAAACTGTCATGGAATCCACATATTGATGAAACTATAAAAAAAATCAAACAAAGCATTAGGGTTTATTAAAAGAAATTTCTATAAATCAAATAAGAACATAAAACTAAAATGTTATTTAACCTTGGTTAGGCCAATAATAGAATATGCATCCACCGTTTGGGACCCCTCAACTCAAGAAAACATTAAGAAACTGGAACAAACACAAAATAGAGCAGTGAGATTCATAACAAACGAATATTCTAATTTGACTAGAGTAACACCATTAGTAAAATCACTAAATTTAGGAAGCCTTCAGGACAGAAGACTCAAAAGTAAAGTAGCAATTATACATAAAACACTGACCCATAATCTTCAAATACAAAAACAAAATCTAATAAAATACTCTGAAAGACACAAAAATAAAGGCACATTCCTCGTCCCATATGCTAGGACAAATTTGTACAAATACTCCTTCTTCCCTAGTGCTATTAGAGCATGGAATGGGTTGCCTGAGCTAGCCAGAAAAACCAGTGACTTGGCAGAATTTAAGTCATTGGTTAATATGCATGACTAAATGCATGACGCGTAGGACGTAATCATCTTCTTTTTTGAAGTAACGTCTGTATTATATAAGATAAGAAGATAAATATTAATGTCTAGATCTATAGACTTATTCAACTTATTGAGAACTAAATTTATTACATAATGATACATAGAAATATAGAATCTAATCTATCACCTTCTAAGTCTATTTCTAGATAGATCTAGATTTAGTATCATCTAGTGCTAGTCCTACTTTTACTTTTAGATCTAGAAACTAAACTAATAATAAATTTAGACTATGTAATAATACTAATAAGTAGAATAGTAGCTTAGTAGAATCTACAGAGCTACTATTCTAATTATTAGTATTATTACATACATTACATTATTATTTAGGCCTTAGCCTTACTGTGTCTAAGTTAATTAATTACATTTAGGTCTAGATCTAGGTCTTTAATAGCGTTTTTTTTTTTTTTTAAACTTTTCTTAGATTACTTAGAAACCTAAGAAACCAGTTGAGTTAGTGTTAGAATAGTGACAATACTCTGACAATAGTCAATTAGACTTAATAGCGATTCCAATTGCCAATAGTAGAGTCTAGGACTCTAGGTCTAGATCTAGTCTAGACTAGTAGAGCCATTGTCGGGAAAAGAAAGGGATTTGAATGGAACATTTGGCTTATTAGCACTTACTAGATTCTAGATTCTAAGAATAGATCTAGACCTAGAGTGGCTAGAGTACTAGATCTATGTCTAGATCTAGCTCAACCTTATCTTCGTAAATTTAGGACACACCGGGTCCGGGAGATAAAATGTAAACAATAAACACAGACCTAGATCTATAGTATATATATTTTATTTTGCATTCAATATTTTAATTTCGCATTATTAATAAATAATGAAAAATCGGCGAAATTTGTTTTTGTCGGAATTCAGACTTGGCGGAACAAAAAATCGTGAATGCGGAACGGCGGAACATGTGAGCTTTTTTGCGTTTTTTGCGGGACGGTTCCGCATAATGCGGGACTGTAGGCATGTCTGATTATACGGGTACATAACTTTAACATTGGGTACAGTTCGTTGAGTCAGTGAATAGATTCTATACAATAGAATCAAATCTCTTTCAGCTCTCGTAACATTACAGAGACTCCAAAGGATTGTATATTCGTGTGTGAATGCAGGCGCATGGGCTACTTGAAACCATTTCTTCAATAAAACCGAAAGAAAACAACAAAATACTTCGCTCTATGAACTTAGCTCTCCAAATCAAATCGCTTCTAAATGGTGAGTTGACAAAGCATCTAGAGTTCAACTTGCCTACATAAACAGCATAATAAGCCAACAATAAATGAATGAAAGCTCGACATCTTTCTATAAACTATACAATAAAATAATATAATCAATAAAAAACAACAACAACAAAGACACAGGGCACTACTTGTATATGGCATTTGATGACCAATTGATGAGATTGAAAACTAATACTGAAAACTGATATTTTACGTGTAAATACTAGTATCCATTCAATGTTAAGGTAAACAAAAATATTTACGTGTTTCGTTTTGAATGGATTAAATCATTAGCTACAATGTTGGATTACATAACATATGATTCTGCTAGATGGGAGGAGTAGTCTTTTAAGTATTAAAACTGGAAAGTCTTTAGTCCCACAACATCTCGAAGACTTTCTAGCATCGATATAAAAAGAAAGTAAAGTTCCCCCTTTCAGACTTTGTGGTCTATATGGCAGATGATGTAAAGGTCATCTGATTCTGTGGTCTACGGGTTACTTGGGTGTTATGTGTCCGCCTTTACTTTTCAGGTACCCATTAGAGCTGGGTGGACTCAGAGGCGCCCAAAGATCCCGAAATTGAAAATCCCAGTCTTCACCAGGATTTGAACCCGGGACCCCCGGTTCAGAAGCCATGCACTTTACCGCTCGGCCACCGCGCCTCCACAGCATCGATACAAGAAAACAAAAAAAACTCTTTGTCCTATGAGTGAGAATCGTACAATAGACATTCCAGTTTTACACTCAGGTTAAGTAAAGTGTAAAATCAGACCGCGATGAAAGGTCGTTCCTTGAGAGTTTTCTGAATGTTCAAGGATAACAAACGCCAAATCGAGTACACAAGTCTACTGTTATAAATTTGAGCAGTGCATTTGTCTATTGTCATTCCAGTCTCAGTTTCAAACAAAAAGTGTCTCCAATACAAATCCTGAGATAGAATGCAATGGCAACAACGATCCAGATGTTGAACTAAAAGTGTCACAATGGTTAAGAATTCTTTTATTTACGGAGACATGATTTTTCTTTCCAATGAAATCTACCAGAAGAGATATCACAACAAGTGTGACTTAGCGATAATAGCCGGAGAATGTATGCAGTTCTTTCCATACCCTCGAAAGATTTTTTGAGAAGTAATGTTTTACAACCTCAAATGTTAAGTCCACGAGACTCTCCGTGGTCATAGCTAAACACAGACTGTGTCCACCTCCATACTGACCAGTTAAGAAAACAAAAAAACATAGGCTGTGTTTCTGTGCAGGTGAAGGAAACATGGTCATTGCATTTCGCTCACTTCTCTGACGCCTTTGACAGGGATCAAAAAGAAAATAATACATCCTGAGAGTTGTCTATATAGCCCCTGGTACAATAAGTAAGCCACTCATTTGTCTATTCCGTAAATAGTACCTCGTAATTATCAACAACATATCACGAGTACTAAAGTATAGACTTGCAATATAATTATTTTAAAATCACTAGAATCTAAGTGTGTGGTTACTATGTAGGCCTCAGTATCAGCAAGGCCTCAGTACCAATCGATGGGGATTTCCCGAAATGAACAAGAGATCTATTAATAGATAAACGATGAAGGAAGTACGCTGGTCTTGCCACGTCATTATGTCAACTCAAGGTCGCTTTGAACCATGCTTCTACTGCAAAGGAAAACGACAAAGGCGACGTACGAAATAAAACAGCACTAATTTCACTTGTGTAACTTACCAACATAACAACTCAGTGTCAATCATAGAATGCCATGATAAGTTTTGATTTCATACACAGCATAGTAACATATTTCATAGTTGAAGATTGCAACGCGTGAAAAAATGCAGAGGCCTCTAGATCTATTTAGGTCCTTATGAAGCGCAGTCCAATGCCTGCTTTGCTATATCAAGAACAGACGGTCGACATTGTCATCTAACAAATGAAGGTCTCATAGCTATAGTTCTATTTGACACAAGAAAGGTGACACATTTCAGACAACAAAAGCTCCCAGCTAAAAACGTTGACGTTTAGAAGTTTCCCCCTCAAACCACACACACACACACAGATGTCAACAGGTCTGTATAGAAAGAGATGGCCAACTTCTTTTAGAGGATGTTGGATCGAGAGGCTTAATCTCTTGTCTACCTAACTGAGGTAGCTCCAGTTCGAATCCCGGTGTACACTAGGAACTCGAGATAAGTGGTCTATTCTAAGGCAGCGCGGGATACATTCAAACCAAATACTCTTTCCCCCACACGCCCCACATCCACCAAGAAGTTGGACCGGAAACCCAATCATTATAGAAAGCCTCACCACTGATCTGCGACGTCGCAGCCTACAGGCTTGTGGAGATCAACAGCTCCTTTGCCACGTCGTAGAGACCTGAGACCTGGCAACACGCAATTAGTCTGAACTGTCCGCAGGTTGTGACGTTGCAGGTCAGTATTCGGGCCTTCTATGACGATTGGTCTCGGTTGGACCAAAGCACACGGAGCATGCTATAAGAAGCACGAAAGACGTGTTAAACAAAACCGATAATAATATCAGATCATTACCTGTAAAATAGTTCAAACTCCAAATTAAAAAAATAATAATAGAACTGTACATTTAGACAGAACGTAATTGATAAAATATCCAAACCAGAGCACAACCTTTGCTCATAGCGATAAAATATTATCAGTAGTTTTTTTTTTTTTTCACAATGGAATATGGGCTATCGAAAGTATTCGGCAACTGGCTATAGGAACCATTTCGATGGTGGTCAAGGCACGAACTTCCTGACCTCAAAGAGTACATTTAGTAAACACCGACATCTCTTTAAAAAAACGCATAATCAAGGCTGTAAGATATCTCAAGTCTAAACAGAACTCTGAAGATTCTCCAGCGCGTTATTTCAAGGGAACGATTGTACTTCTTTAAATTCCAAATGTATTGACAAGGTTTGTTAGATGTACGATTATTAGACTATCCTAGTGACCTTTCATATAGCATAGAAGCGTACGGATTGTTGTTTAAACTTAATTGTTTTAAGAAAAAACAACAACACCATGCACTTTAGTTGTAAATACAAAAAAATAATAATAATACAACTTAGTTCATCTAATTAAACACAAACTTCATAATAGGCCTACATAAAGGACGCTACAGTGTGAGCTACTTTATGAAGACTGTTATTGTATTTGCTTCCATGTCTACAGAATCAACAAGCCAGAGAGAATATCTTCAAAATCATTTTCGTGGGAGACTCCAGCGTGGGCAAAACTTCCCTGATGTTACGTTACACTCACGACTGCTTCAGCGACACTTCCATCACCACAATAGGCGTCGACTTCAAGTTAGTATTTACTATGCTGTACAAAAAATATTTTTATCCCAAAATCCGTGCAAGTTTATCCGAGGCTAAGTAAAGTGTAATTGGCCTTAACAACATTTCATAGGACGAGAACTTCTTTTTTTTTCAAGCACTGACCTGTTTTCATTATTCATTGATACTTTTGGAAAGTTGAGTAGAAATCAAAGCATAAACAATACAAAATCTATTTGACACTTAACATAACTTTATAGAAGTCAAAGTAATTTTTTTTTCCCTAACAGAAACAAACCCACAGAGGTGTCAGGGATAAAAGTCAAACTACAAATTTGGGACACAGCTCCGCCTTACAGATTCAGACGTAAAGTGCCCAGCTTCAATAGAGGAGCTGACGGGGTAATGTTCGTGTTTGATCTGACCAACTTGGACAGTTTCCAGAACATGAGCAGCTGGATGAAAGAGACTGCTCACGACCTCTCTGCGCACTGCACGCTGCTTCTAGTCGGTAACAAGTTAGACCAGGTCGAAGAGCGTGTGGTCACCTTCGAGGCGGCCCAAAGTTTCGCGGACAGTGTCGGCCTCCCTTACCTAGAAACAAGTGCGAAAAGTTCCTTCAACGTGCACAACGCATTCAACTCTTTGGCACAATCTATAGCGAATAACAAAAGAAACATGTTGAAGCAGGCAACTGCTGCAGGCTATGTGGACATCAGAGCCAGACCAGTTTACTACGACCAGTGTTTCGGCAGAGACATATGCTCTACTGCTTAGAAATCTGATCAGTGATTGCGATGACCGCAGCATAGCGAGGTCTGCACACTTAGACGAGACAGACGGGGACATCACGGCTGTAACGAATCATTGGATGTCGCCACTATTTTGAGTACCTTGATATATGCAATGTCATCTCTACAACGTCAGTATTCATGGTTACAGCCTAGGCATCACTAAGAGATTGAAGGATATCAAGTACCCTGTAGTGTAAGAGATGCAGACGTCAATGCCGCTTCAATGTCTGGCGTTAGTCCAGCAGCAATGCAGAATATTTTGTTGATGTGACGAGCGAACAAGAAAGAACAAAAAATAAAAGTTTTAGAAAGCAAGCGAACAGCTGATTAGGAACTAAAAGGTACTATAGACTCTGTCAGGGGTCTGAAGACCGAACGTCTTTGTAAGGGAGCGCACGCAGTTTCATATTTAATTATTATTATTATTAAATTAGTATTAGATTATGAAATATATTATAATGGCTGTTTATTTGGGTTGTCGACTTGACCAACTCTAAGAAATTATGTCGCAATGAGAAATTCAAACTAACATTAAAAACATTACTTGCTTAAAGAAATTCAAAGCCACCTAGACGTGTAAATTAGAGCAAATCTAGACTAGTGCTCCATATCAAATCATTACAGGGTCGGATTTAAGGGAGGGCAGGCGAGGCTACAGCCCCGGGGGCCTCCAGAAATAAGATTTTTTTTTTAAATATTCGAGTCAGAAATTTCAAATTTTTTTTTTTAAATAATTTTTTGTTCGCATTTTTACGGGAAGCAAAAATGTTGTGGTAAGAAGTGTACGCTAGTATCATGCTCGGAATAAGTAAATTCACTTCGGATTTACGACAATGCGTCCTAATGGTCTTTACCCACAAAAAAGAAATACAGTATTTTAAACTAAAATATAAATATTGAATATTTTTGTCAAAAGGAAAGTGAGATTAAATTTACAAGAACTTTATTTCTTTCTTCTAAACTATTTTTTGCGTTTAGATAGAAGTATTTTCATTCATAGGTGGATCTTTTATTAATGCTTTCAAAAAATTGAAGGGGCCTCCATAAAAATCCTACTCCGTGGCCTCCACAGGCTCAAATCATTATAAAAATTCAAATGTTAAATTAGTTCTGTCAGCCCACGCCATTACGCGAGGAATTCAAATGATGACGATGGCCTGATTGCAAATTATAAAGATGCATCAAAGATAAATCAAGATCACCTTTTAATTTGACACAACTTACACGTCTGATTCATTATTTTGTTTTTACATGGGTCCACTTTATATAAAAAAAATGTCTCCATCTGCCAGTCAATTTATTCTTACACTGTTTCATTGGCATTTTAATTTGCTGTCAGGAAACTGGAAATGCAACGAGTTTTTAAAACAAAATAAACTTAAGTTTACATTACATATATTTTTAAAAAGTTTTATTGGGGGGAGGGGGATTTAAATCTATTGCATTGGCAAGATCCCAAGTAAACTCTTAGTGACCGTGATCGTTATTCCCATACAGCAATTGTTGAGCTATGAAAGGACGGCTTCAATGATGACCAATAAGTCCCCAATGATGTTTACTTCTGGTGTAGTGGCGCATTGAAGTTGGTATCATAGACCTGTCCTTACATAGGGGCTATTTTTTGCACAGCTAAAACAAAAAACCTAAGAATAAGTTACGTATGAAGATTCGATTCGAACAGCGCGGTATCTTATCATATAGAATACATTCATTCATGTTTGTAGTAATGGCACAACTAGTCATGACAATATTGCGAGATCTTGATCTAACCGGAAATTATTGTCACATTGAGACGTATCCAAACTAGACAATCGAGCCATTTCTTTTTCTTTTTTCCTTCCTAGTTTTTTATTCAACATTTCAGAGAGAGATAAAAAATGTAGGATGAAATCCAAATAGCTTTTACAGTGTCAGTTCAATGGCGGATTTAACAAGGCAAATAGAACAATACTTGCTTTAAGACAAAGCTTATATTGATTGGCATTGCATAAACGAATGAATAATACAATTAATTTTCAATAGATCTAGATAAAAATAATAAATGTGTACCATTGGAAATATTTTGTTTTTTTGTTTTTTTTTGCTTAGCGCAACTTTTCAGCTTATAGCATGCTCAGTGTACTTTGATCCAATCACTTTTGTGAACCAGTTGGTTTGGGGGGGGGGGCTTATCTCCCATTAGTTAAATACATTTTCTTTTTTTTTTTTATTAATTACTTAATTTATTACGACTAATTCATTAATTAATTGGTTCGTGTGTTGTCATCGACAATGAATTATTCTGCAGAATTTCAACTTGATCCGAGAATGGGAAGTGGGAGAGATGCCGTGTAATAGAGTCCACCCAGACAGACAGAGTTAATACAAGCTTTGTAAAAATATACATTCGTTTCGATAGCACGTAAGGGGAACAAAACCTTTGCCATAAATATAAAGTTTAATCAATGAAACAACGCTTTAGTTGATATCAATAAAGGTATTTTAAAACGAGTCTTGTAGGACCACTGTCGAGCAAGACCACTATCTATCTGTGCAATGAAGAAATAAAACCTGCCTTGTGGTCAGTATCGGGTTAAGCTAACACAAAGAAGAGGCCCGTGAAGAATACTTGAACATCTCGCTCGGCCAGCGGGGAAAGGCCACTTGTTTCAGGAGCTGACCAACAAAAGATTCCATTATGGGTCACTCATTGATCCAACAGTGGCCACGTATGGTCCCAGGGCTTCCAGGGGCCAAGCAAGTCGTGGATGAAAATGAAATGCTAGGTCAAGGCCGCGCTTTTGTTGATACACTGGCTGCGAATCCAGGAAACATGTTTGTCTTCTCCGAGCCAAAACATACCAAGATATTGGAGCGTGATGCCAAACGCCTTTAATATATATGACCATTGTTATGAAAGATGTGAACTAATGTTGTAGCTAGTTTAAAGCAGTAGGTGTATTAAAAAAAAAAACGAAGATTTTTGTATGCTATTGACGTGTTGTCTTGTAGCGTCAGACATCTAGTCCATCTAACGCTTGTATGAGTATCTTGAGACATCAACTTGAAAGGAGCTTAGCAAAACTTACTCTATAACCAAAATAAACGTTATTCTACAGATCTAAACAGCTTTCACGTAGAAATGTTAGCCAATACTAATGAACTAACAAGATGTCCAACGATTTAAAACTTTCACTTCGTTTCAAAACTACGCGTAGGACGTAGTTAGCAACCGCTCTAATTGATAAGACACTGATTCTCATACAATAAACGCACGTAGTCCTGGCACGTCTCCGACTTCAAGTCTTCATTTCAACTTGCTTTCATCAATCCTCTATCCCCTTTTATCGCCTCTATCTGCAATAGCCGTACTCGGTGGCGTAGCTAGGCTTGAGGGAGGAGGGGGAAAATTAGAAAATCCCCCGGGTCCCCACTAGATTGGGGGGGGGGCAAATTAGCGTTTTTTACATTAAATATTACGTAAAATGCAGGGGCTCCCAAAGAGATCAAGCACGCGGGCCCCCCAAATGATGGAAAATTCCTAGCTACGCCCCTGGTCTTAATCATGGTTAAACCAGAATCTATTCAATGGCAAAGACTAACGGAGAGAATTCAACTGTGACATTAATACTGAACAAGCAGCTGTTCAATGACGTAACAAGACGAGATATAGTCAACACTGAATAGCTGAGGAGACTCCTACGGTATCATGACTACCATCCCACACATCTCACCTCTCCAGTCATCATCCACGCAGACTGTTACTTTCATGGGCAGACCCTTCCCCCAGATTCCAAGATCTCTGGCCAGCCCACCCCTACCTCCCAAAGCCGCGGGGCAAGGACAAAGTCAAAGCAATCACCAAGTCATAAACCGGAAATAAGATGACATAAAGGGACAGTAATCATGGCCAGCCTATCACGACCTTTAATCTCGTCCGCCTATCCCCAACCCGCATGGGTTGTCTGAAACCAAAGAGCGAATATGACGTGGATTGGTTCACTATAAAGTGATTTTTTTAACCGAATTTTTCCTCGCCCCCCCCCCCCGTGATGACTGACATAGTTTCTAATTTGACCAAAAACATAAAAATAAATCAACTAGTGGAGTTAGACTTTAAATCGATAGCACTTTATAATGGTTACATTCCACAGAGGAATAAAACATAGGGAGACCATTAGTCAAGCTGGTGTAACGTCGTCACGTCCACTAAAGTGTTCGCACAGAGTTGCACACCTTTGTTCAAAGGACATGTTTACAACAGTGCGCTATAAATGACGTCACAACCCAGCACCTAAGTATCTCTTGTTCCAATCCGCGTGAAGACAGAAGTTTAACATCTGGGATCTTAAGTAGTCCACCCAACCTGACATTAGTTGGAGAAAAGTTGGCCGTTGTGTTGGCCACATGATACAGGGTGTAACCATCGGCCAAAGAAACAAGAATTTCGTTACATCCTCTGCCCTATATAATTTCAAAAAGTCTAAAAGGAAATACGTCACAACGACAATCAGGACGAGATTGCATCCACACATCCTCATTGTTGGTTTCACTCTCGCAGCTCCCGTACCCCTTCCTCCACACAAATAAACTAATGCATGTCTATCTAAACTTTTCAAGCACACTGTTTTTAAGAGTTTACAAGCTTCTCAGCGTAGTTCTTCGTAGAACTGACTGTATTGTTTTTCTGTTCAGTGAGAAAAACAATTGTAAAATTACTGACCACGTCATGACCAGCACTCTAGATCTGAAATAGATCTGAGTTTCGTCTTAAAGACACTGCCAGAGATACGTTCCGTGTAATACATTCTTTAACTACGCGATCAAGAAGGATTTACTGGCTAAGCTTTCTATCTTGTAGAATCTTCCATAGAATCTGATAGCTTAAGGTCTTTCCTGATTTCATCCGAAACCCTTCATTTTAGTTTTCTTAACGTAAAAAATATATCTTTAATCTAAAATATGAGAGAGAGAGAGAGAGAGAGAGAGAGAGAGACTTAGCAAGGCCACTGGTAAAAAAAATGAAGAACGCTTAGGAATAAGCTTAAAGATCTTTACAACACAATAACTTTCCTTTACATTGCTCTGGATTTACCTATAGGTAACAATAGCTATAGTTTGCTTGGAGGCCCCAAAAAATTGTTTTGAATAAAAAGCAAAGAAAGGAATTGTCTACTGATAGCGTTGGGCCTTATCAAGTCTAAATCTGGTCCTGGCTATTAAGAAACACACAGCTATTTCAAGCCTCCTAAGCATCAAATGACACGAGCAAGTCTTAATGATCGCAGTCAGACAAATAATCTTCACACACACAAATGATGGAGAACTGAAGCGAGCTACTCAGGCCGGTGTACAATTGAAACAATAATAACACAGATAGAGAGCACGAAGAAAAGAAACTCATGGGCAAAGCTGCGGAGGTGGAGATGGTGCTGGGGGTGCACCGGCAACAACAGCGGTGCTAATGGCGAGGAAGTGCGTGCAAAAAAAAAAACAACCGCTGTCAAAGAATACAAGATGCAATTTCCAATAATTGGATGGTGGGGGAAAAACTCCATTTAGTCACGGACAAGCGAGGTTAATCTTACTTTCTATTGCTGTACCAGAACTTACACACAAAAAAAAAACAAAACAAGGCAAGTGAAAAAAAAAACATAGAAAGAACTGAGAGAAACTTGAGCAATGTCTGGAGTGTAGAGTTCTGGTGAGCAGACACAAATGGACTCAAGTCTAATGCCAAGTACAAAGAGCTGTGTTCAGGTCTCTAATGGACAAATAAATGGAGCTGAAGACATCCAAAGTGGACTCCAATCATTTATCTGCTGGAGGCCAAGAGGAAACGAGAGAGGGATACAACAACAGAGAGACGAAAAAAACGAAATCACGTGGTGTACAGGAACCAGTGACGGTTCAATAAGTGTTTTAATATAGACAAGCTGCAGGTATCTGTGTCATTTACTTCTGTTGACGTCATAACGTTCATTTGGGGGGGGGGGGGGATTACCAAAGATTAGGGGGTAGTTAGGAAGGCCAGTAAGCAGAAAACCTTTTTTTCTGTGTAACGATCAACATCTGTGTCACTTGCAAATTACAGGGAACGGGCAAAAAATTAGAGAGTGTAAACATTTAATAGGGTGGAAACATACAACAAATGTTTTCATCCTGAAATATGTACTTTAACATTCAAATGGGCAATTCACAACAGAATAACAATGAATCATGTAAGGAAACTATCGACCCAATACATAGTCCTTTTTTTACAGACAGTTGGGTTAAACAATATAAAAACTGCCGACATTTAAAAGCACAAGAGTTTTAAAAGTTTGATTTAACAGCAAAGTAAGCTAGATATGTTGAACATGAGGAAAGTCTATAAAACAAACTAGTGCCCTGTACTTGTAAAGTTCCATGTAATGTTGAGTTTAAGTTTTTGATATCGCATTTATCGAACTATTCAAAGCGGATGAATGAACTTCAAGAATTGAGTGTACATGAACTATGAGCAATGGTCCAAAAAGAAATGTTCTTTTACTGTGTTGACTGTGTCTATAAGGACAATTGACGGAATATGCTGTGTCAACAATATCATTATGGTAATGACAGAACTACATGGTGTAACTAATGCACAATAAGACAGCTTTAGTTTGGTATAGGAACACGCGGGCCATGTTTGGTTGTTCACTTGCACGAGCAGGGCTCTCATTAAGAATTGATATCTAGAGACCCTCGTCCCTGATCAATAACTGTCACATTAGCGATCAGGAGAAAAAACAATTCATCAAATCCTACAAGAGTGTATCAATGCCAATCAGGCTGAGCAATCGAGAAAGTTCTCAGGTGAACTTGATGACCATTACTAGTGCCCAGCTAGCCATTGCTAGACGCAAGTGAAACTGAAGCATTTTGCTAAGAGGGGGCAATTACGCTGATTTTGGCCTGCACAAACATACAAGCTAATTGAGTGTTGTGTGTGAGATGTTTTCACGTAAGCGTACCAAATAGAAGAGACTGCCTTCACATCCTTGTATCTAGTACATCTAGTACCACGAGATTCACATTAACACTGACTAAGAAGTGTCCAGAAAAGTTTGAGTAAATGTGGATCTGGTAGTTGAAGAGATGAGAACTAAAACATAACACAAAAAAAAAATATATATATATACACACATTTTAATGCTGAAATATTTATTTCCCTTTTTCGATATTAAACAAAAATAATTAATTACCATCAATTAATTAATTGGTTAATTTTTGGATTGATTCATGTTTTGTTGTGAACAATGGACCTCATTCACCAATCGTAAATAAACACATTTAGCCACGTCATAATATTGATCAAACAATGAAAAATACGTATCACGTGACAGACTTTATGGATAACATAATTTGTATAGAAGCTACAGAGAATCACGTGGCTAAATGTTGTTTGTTTACGATTGGTGAATGAGGTCCATTGTGTCAAGTTTCAATTTGATCCGAGAATGTGAAGTGGGAGAAATAACGTGTTCAACTTTGTACCAGACAGACAGACAGACAGACCGAGTTGATTTAAGCTTTGTAAAAATCTTCTAAATCAATAGAGAGTAAATTCGCGACGAAGTCCTGCAACACCATTTCGCTGTATAGCCATGTCCAAGTATATTTCAATGTTACCCTGAAGCATTGTCCATATAAAAACTAAACAGCTGTTTATATTTTACAGCGTCAATGTGTTGAATGTTCATCTTTGTAAAACATTTGGGAACGGCAAACACAGCCTGCATAGGAAAGAACACGAGGAAAAAAAATCAATACATAGGTTTCAATGTATTCTGACAAATACCTTAGGCCCCAGAGATAGGAGTTTGTCGTGACCAAATCGGACCTGCATAGCTGGATGATCCCCAGCAAAGAGTAGCTCTACGCATCCTACTGATAGTCAGCTTTAGACAGCCGTTCATTTTATAACAATTAAGTGTAGCAATATAAGGAAGCTAGCTAGATAAAGACCTACGCTGCTAGTTAATAGAGTAGCCTTTATGTCATCACAAAAAGAAAATTTCTGGCAAAGATTGTAGTGACTACATAAGCAAGCAGGGTTCTCTATTTCAATGTACCGGTATTTGAAATAAAAAAGTAACATTTTAATGCCTCCAAGCAGTGATCCCTCCCCCCATGTGTTCTGATAAACGCGACTCTTGTGCGTTAATGTTCTGTATTAATTCTCGGTAGATAATTGAAGTAGACTTTACCTGGCTCCAGGGCACAAAGCTGCATGCAATCCTGATTACTACTACTAACAAGACTCAGACTCCGTGGATGAAACTACATGACGGCTCATATCAAAGTAAATCACGGGCGAACTTTGGATCAATAGTACACTCAAGTCATTAGGGGTAGAGAGAGAGAAGGGGGGGGGGGGGGACTGCACTCACATTTCTATTCTTGCGCCTAGGAAATCTATTAGCAGTTCATTCACTACACTGTGCTGGACTAGCAACCAAAACAAAGACAACTTCCCAGAATTAAAAAGAAAGAAAATTGCAACTTGAAAGTTTGTAAACTTAAAACAAAAATCTAATTCTCAACGTTCCATATTGAAATCAATGTATTTGTAATATTGTGCAGAACAATTGAAAAGGCAGCGCATAGACTTTCCTTCAAAGAAATTGCGCGAATTGTTAAACTTCTTTATACAAATCTGAAGACCAACTTGTTATATATGTACTTCTGTGTCTGCTCTATGCTTGAAATAAACAGAGAGCGATTATTCTGTTGGGTTCTGTTTTATAGAATAGAACAGAATAACGCTATCAAATAGTCTTGTCTTTATAGAATAGAACAGAGTAACGCTATCAAATAGTCTTTTCTTTATAGAATAGAACAGAGTAACGCTATCAAATAGTCTTGTCTTTATAGAATAGAACAGAATAACGCTATCAAATAGTCTTTTCTTTATAGAATAGAACAGAGTAACGCTATCAAATAGTCTTTTCTTTATAGAATAGAACAGAATAACGCTATCAAATAGTCTTGTCTTTATAGAAAGTCAAAAGTCCTCAGGTCAAGCTGCATTGAAAGAAACAAATACAAGTGCCTTAGAGTTTTGTAACACTGACTTAAGGTCTTCTCCTTCCTCGTTCTCATGTTGATGTTGGAGCCTTCAGATGACTAGACCAATACATGAGATGAACTGCGCAGTGGTTTCCAAATCAGGGAGTTCTTCATATAGTTTTCTTTCTATTTAGGGTGTTTTGGGGCCAGTGTCTTGTTCTGGCCTCTTGGTAAAGAATGTCGTTTTGAAGGACATGGTCAGCATTCTCTGGTGACACTCCACATGGGCAGATTTCACTAGTTCCAATTTTGAGCTTCCAGAACACATGTTGTCTCATTCTGTTGTGTCCGGTCCTGAGGCGAAAGATTAGATGTTGTTCTTGTCCGGATAGCTTATTGTGATTCGGATGAGAGCTTGTCCATTTTTCATTTATTCTATTCGCTATAAGCTTCTTCATTTCTTCTGGATGACTTAATGTAACAGTACAAATTAAAAGCCTAGCTTGTTAAATAAAAAAAACTGAATGAATCAACGAAACCCGCAATAAGGAAGTTTATACACTCCTTTTACGACTATTATCACAATTATTATTTCATTATACGTATGATGTCAACGTGTACTATATATATACATATCACTACTATCATTTAGCATTGTACCCTCATATCTTAGACATTTAGACATGGACTCAATGTCTTGGTTATAGATTCATTTCTCATTTCCTTTCTGATGCACTACTTCAGATTCAAATTTTCCGGGACCGGAATACTTTCCATGACCAGCGAGCGGAAATGACAATCTTCATCTTTTCAACGCGCCACGAAAGGCTGGCACAAAAGGAAACTTAATGACTAGCGTCAATCAATCAACTTTCACCGGATGTTGTCAGACATACAATCTTTGGTTTGCAACATCGTTTTCTGTCAGGCACTAACACACATTGTTTAGAATAATAGACTAATAGATCAAAGACCTAGTTAGTGACAGATGAGGAGCAACAAAAGAAAGGAGGGGGGAGGGTGTTGAAAACAGTTTGTAACATCATTGCCCCAATGCCTACGGATACGATACAAATTAAGTTATTTTGTAAAGATGCCCAGTACATATTGAAGCACGTTCTGGATGAGGGGATATTTTTCTTATCAGCTTTATAAGTGACTCTCAAAATGCTGATAGAATTTTCCATTAAGCGAGTTCTGTCATAGTTCTTTGCCTCGCTACAAGGGTGTATATTTCTCTTAATGTGTTGTACAGGACAGATTGAGAATCACTGAACTACACTAAATGTGATGGGGAGATCAGATGACTTCATATTTACAGCCTCTAATCCAATTACAGAAGCGTCACGAGAACGCTGCAATCTACAGTTACAAATCACAGACGTCGGGACTAGCCTTGCAGAGAAGACATGCATTGGCAGAGACTCAGTGTTTGGCTAGCCTCGTAGAGACAAGAGACATTGTTATTACTTTTGTGACAGTGAACAGTTTGTTTTGGGGAAATTTTTCGGCCCAACTGATCAACTTTTTTTTTAAAGCAGCAACTTCTTGGGAAATATCCTTTTGTCTTACAAGAATACCTGGATGTGTGAAACGAAAAAAAAAAGGGTGGGGGGTAAAAATGACGTTACATCATTAAGAAAAAGGAATAAAAACAACAACAATAAATTGAACTTGAAACGAGACAAAGTAAACGTTGTGTCTATATGCAACTACCAGCGTGTATGGTTGATATCTCTGTGCAGCTTAACCAAAAGGGCACCATCAAGAAATACCACAACAAACTTCTTCACATGTTTTCTTGTAGTTTTTGTCCTTCACACGTCCCTTCCAGCAATGAAGATCATTACGTCCTAGTAGCCCAAACCTCCTGCGGGACGGGATGAGGAAAAGTTAGCAAGCCAAAAACTCGGGACCATCCTGGCGACCGTTCCACGCGCGTGCCAGTCATCCGACTTGCAAAACAACCAAATCACTACATTATGTGATTAGAACACAAGTAAACGATGTCCTTATTTTCTAATGGTGATATGTGCACTGTATGTACCTATTATGTCTCTTTACTTTTGCATTCTCCATGTACGTGTATAATATAATATAATATATTAGGCCAACAGTCATTTATGAAGACTTGAGCGAACATTGAAAGAGAGCAGTGTTACTGACTTGAAACTACAACGACATCTGGACTAAATCTACTGGGTAGAAGACTTGAGTCAAATCACGAAACATCAAGATAGATTGGAGTAAAAAAAACACACACACACACACATACTGGTAGGCCTAATCACAATGTAAATGGAGATTCGAACCAAGCTACTTAGCTCAGACCGTAAACCGTAAAACTTATTCATGGCAGCCGTCTTTGTCCAATACTAATGGCGTCTCCCGACGATCAGGTCAATTGAGACTAGTCTCCACCGGAAGTGTCCACCTAATCTGTTGACCAGATAACCTCCACCCCCTCCCCCTTATCTAACACAACAGACAATCACTGCCTGGTCTGAGAAGAATTCTCAGTACTTTGGTTCTCAAAATAAAACCTTTGATACCACGTAACTCACAGAGAGAAAAAAAAATAGATTTTAAAAAATCCCGGTACAGTGGGAACCAGATCGTTGTAATTGGTAAAGGAAACAGCGTGTTTATATATATATATATATAAAAAATAGGATATCAAGAAACTCAGATTTCTTCAAAGGCATATTAGAACGTGACAACGAGAAGTCTGATCTATCTTTCTATAACCATATCCTTGAGTAAATACCATCATCAGCAGTTTTAATTATTAATTATTGCCAAAAAAAAAAAAAAAAGAAAGCACGTTTGTTGGGCTTCACGTCCACGTGAAAAATTAAAATTAATAATCGCATGCATTAAAGCCTAATGGAACAACCGAGTCTGCTTTAAAAAAACAACAACACGAAAAGGGAAATAGTTTAGGGTGGTTCTCTCACAAAGCTGATGAAGACTTGGTTCATTACAGCTGATGTTTTAAGTGCAGCGTATGTCAGTGTCTAGTGGAGATGTTCACGAGAAACTAAACGATCCCAAGGACGTTCAAATGAACTTTGAAGCCAACAAAATAAAAGCTAGAAAGAGAAGAGCTTAAAACTATTGAGACTGCAGTGCTCAAATATGCAGAAAGATTATCGAGTAACTTTATACAATTCATAGCTTATAAATACTTCCCCTATATATCTGTTTTAACAAAGCTTCACTCACTCTGTCTGGTAAAAAGTTTGAACACGTTAGTAATCAAACACCCATTTTCGGAACAAGTGCAAACTTCGCACAATTATTCATTGACGTAGTCAAAACATGAATGGAAAAAAAATCAATTAATTACTGATTATTAATTATTTTGTTTGATACCAACAAGGGAAAAATATCCTTCAGTGACTATTCGGATATTTCATTAATGCTTTTATAGATCCTTGTGTCTTATAATGAGTATGTTGTGATAATTAATGCATATATGTGGGTTTAACATTGAATCAAGTGGAGGTTCTAATTAAATGAGCCAAATTAACTCCAATGTTCATGAAGTGACACTCGTAGAGTCTGACACGCGTGTTGGGTTGGAATCGCTCCACTGCACGTGAAGCAAGCTGAGTCCTTGGATATGAACCCAGTCTGGACCTGCTGGGCAAGTAGGGTCCAGTTGGCGGTAATTAACAGTTTCTCGATGATCTGGTCTATTGATGACATCGTCCCTGTCTAGACCAGGGAACTGGCTTACTGTACTACTACACACTGAGGTCACGTGCTTGCTTTTCCCCCCTTTCTCTTTTCAAAGCAGACAGACTGTTAGAACGCCATCGGCTTTAACCGGCCAACTGAATATTGGCCTTCTTTCTATAGTCATGTATCACCCCAGGGCCTTTTGCTTGAAACTGGGTTCTTTTTATAGACCCCTTCCCCCCCCCCCTTTTCTTGTTTTTTCTATTTCACTCCTTTTCCAAGAAATAAAAAAAAAATCATTTCTCCGTGTCAATTTTTTTGTCTGAGTTCAAGTTTCTTGAACGGTCGAGTTTCTCTAAACAAAAAACCGAACTGTAAAAAATTCATTCCAAATTATTTTATCATAAAATACGTTTTTCAATAAATTTGCCGGTATATACGTATGTGAGTTTATACAGTTTGTCATTCTGAGAATGATTACTAACAGTGTGGCTTCGAAGCTCTTCCTGAGAGGGAAGGCAAAAAAAAAATCTTTTTATCCAGATAGCTGCATACGTTGTATTTTTCCCCAATGTTAATACAAGCTTTGATTATGTAATATAACATTTGATGTTTATACGGCACTGAGCTTACCGGTACAATAGCTGCCCTGTTTAAAATGGATGCAACTAATATGAAATGTCTTGTGGAACTAGAGTGTTCTAGAGCGATCTGTTTCTTAATTATGCGGAGTGTGGCCAAGTGGTGGACTTTGGCTCCCGAACCGAAGGTCACTAGTTCGAGACCCAGTGAAGACGGGCATTTTGAACTTCGGGATCCTCGGGATCCATCCAACCCTAATGGGTACAAGACAATAGTTTGAGAAATTAAAAGAGGTTCAACGTTGTGCTGGCTACATGACATCACTGTTAAGTCTTATGAGCTTTACGGCATCTGCCCCATGGACCGCAAGGTCTGAACAGGGCACTTTGCTTTTTTTCTTATCCTGACTGCATGATACCCTCGAAAACTGTTGGCCAAGAAAAGAAATAAAATATTTTTAAAAAACTACCAATTTCATAGGATTCGTACGGTAGTCTTATTTGTTTGCAACCCCTGATTAGTATATCGACTCCCCCCACCCCACACACTAGCTCTAAATTATTATAATTATTTTGTATCTGATAACAAGGAAAAAGATTATCTATCCTTATGTTCTCCTGATCGAAACTGTGATTTATATTGTAGTACGAAAATACATTCCATACCATGCAGAAAAACTAAAAATCTTCTATTCTGACAAATATATTCCGATGATAATTAACTTGTTTTTCTCTCTGCCTAATTATAAACCTGCAGTAAACATCATTATGTTATGCATACAACAAATAGGAGAGGACATTATTATTACCCATTATAACATAGAATCTTTCTTTTATTTGGTTTCATCCTAAGCATCCTAGACAAAGATAATTGTAACAGTCACACACACACACTTTTCGTGTCCTTCCTGCCCACCAGCATTTTATATTGGCGTCATAAGCCAGGGGATTTTTGGGCATTTTTTTTTTGTTTTGTTTCTCTTTGGGTTTTCCGTTGAGTCTTTTCGGATACAGTTTCAAGATTGAAGCCTTTTGTTGTCTAGTGAACATTCTTTTGTCACAGTGACCCGAGACTTTGATCTCCAGTACGAGATAAAGGTTTAGATTTTCACATTCGTCCCTGTAAAAGGTTTTAACCTTATCTCCGAGCGGCTACTCTACACTGTTCAGTGCACTTTGGATTTCGTTAGCTGATTTGTGTGTGTATGTGAGGAGAGAGAGAAAGAGAGAAAGATGTATATATATATATATATATATATATATACGTATATAATATTGAAATGACATCAAGTGACATCCTCTAGTTCTTATACGTTATTAAAATGTTGCCCCATGGGAGCGGAGTCTTGTCTATAAAAATGCGCTGCAAGTTTAAAAATTCAAAAAAAAAATTTATCCTATAATTCTTTGTTGTTTTTTGTTGACATATTGCATCTTCTAGAAAGTATATGACCGCATGAAATGTTAATGAGAAAACTGTCCGAAGTAACATGTTTTTTAGCTGTTCATCCTTACATCCCAACAAACATCCATAGATTCTGAGACTCTACTCGTAAAAGTTTAGAGATTATTAAATATTTAGGTAAAAACTGTTTACAAGAAATATGTTTGAAGAATTGATGAAACTCTGAAGAGGAAGGCCTTAATATTTCATCCAGCTTTTTGTTTGTTTTCCAAAGCAGATCAGTGTTAAAAGCTTCAAGTGGTAAGCCAGTATTGAACAACTCGAGTCCTGAAACGTACGCTAGTGTTATGGACCGCATGACTGTTTGTTGTTTTTAGAATTTTTGAACGGTATAGGTAGATGAAGTTTGACTCAGGAAGACTTTCATGGAGACAGCATGAAGATTTGATGTCTTTGAAAGTAAATGTGAAAATCCATCAACAAAACACATGGGACATCAACTTAGGGTTAGATTGGCATACATCCTTCCATTTAGCTCGTAATCCCGCAGTATGGACGTCCACATAAGTTAGATGCCCACTACCGTCTATTTTTAGCAGATTACTTTTTTTTTTTTTTAAGTCATCACTTTATGTGGAAGTCATACATTCAACAATCTCGGAGATTTTCATACATGGTGGAAAACCTATAAATAGCAATCTTTTGGTGTTTCCGGTGTACTTAATCAAAGGTACTACTAGTAGACTACATTCAAGACCTCTTACGTATTAATTAATTTGTATCAGAAATGAGAATAGGTTTAGGGGGGGGGGGCTGAAGCGATTTTGTTTCCACTTTGTAATGCCATTTCCCTTAACCTGTGATAATGGCTACAAATGTTCACGTTGTTAGCCTAGAGAGTACAAACAGAACCAAACTATATCAGACACTAATATTTCCACACGACTTCAACACTAACACACGCTAAACACATCAGCAAAGAAATAAATGCATGTCAATTATTTTTTGAACATAGTTTCGACACGGAAGAACACAAGTAAAGATTAGCTGGCGACTTAAACACAAAGACTAGCTTCAGTGACATCCTGGCAAAGCTCGACCCGTTCATTCGCTATGAGGAAAAGACATTTAATTCAGCTTGGTTTCCCAACGAAGGACAGCAAGAGCCAACTAAGGTTCTCCCCAACTTATTGTAGCAGTAGCTCCGCTAGAAGAAAGGTAAACAAACAAAAAATGGTTAAAAGAGAATTGAGAAGATGGCGGTGAAAAGGAACTTTTAACAACAGTCAGAAGTCAACTCACCACGTCAAGTATTTTTAAAAGAATGATGAAGATAATCATGACAACACTGGACAGGTCAACTGGCACGGTGTATTTATTCACAGGTAGACATCACATCGGAAGAAGGTCAAGCGTAGCAGCGATATCCACATCTGGCATACATGTATCATAACACAAATCACGAAGCAACCCAGCTAATGTCACAGAAAAAAGCAACCCAGCTAATGTCACAGAAAAAAGCAACCCAGCTAATGTCACAGAAAAAAGCAACCCAGCTAATGTCACAGAAAAAAGCAACCCAGCTAATGTCGCCACGTCAAAAAAAAAAAGGCCTAAATCATTGTATGCAACGTATAGGATCTTCATGAACAAGCAATCCACGTGTCATATCGTCTAGATCTGTCATTATTTCCAAAGCTCAAAGTCTATCCAACTTCATCAAATATCTGGTGGATCAGCTCAGAAACACTTTTCGCTCCTCAAAAGAACACCATGTAGTTGTTGCTACCATTCAGTGGTAGCTCCTTCGAGCGCACACATCAGCTGACCAGTTTGAAATCTAAGCCTCCACATCCGAAACGAATCAAACTGTTCACAACATAAAAAGCGATTGTAATCCAAACTCGGGTTTGTTATCACAAGAAAGAAAAAAAAAGTTGTCTAATCCGGGCCATGTCCCCTCATTAGGATGTACATGGCCGTCTTCAAGTCCGGAGGGCAGTTCGTTTTCAGGCGCCCATTATTTTCGAATACATTTTTTTGTACACTCAACTTTTGTGTTGTTCACATTTGTTCAATGATGATCTCACACTAGGGAGATAGAGATGTCAACAAAAAACACAACCACGTATTCTGTTACAGAGAGAGGGAACATTTTGTTATTGTTCCGCAACTTGGACAGAGTTCCAAAGCCATGGAACCAGACACAATGAGTTCACACCTGCGTCTTGGTCAGATCTCCAGAGAAGGATGCACGAAAGAAGACACTCAGATCAACACGTCCGTCCACTCATTGATAGTCTGAATGTAGTATCACATACCACACCACGTCTTGAATACATGACAACGCTGAATTGATTCACACATTTGGAGTCAGCTATTCCGAAAACAAAACAGAACACTATTAGACGGCTACAATTCTTAATACCGAAGTGAATCTTTAAACAATGGACAATCCATCAAAAGAAAAAAAAAAGACAAGTCATTGATTTCCCATGGTTTTTTTATTTTTCTTCTGGATTGATCTTAAGCGCTTCCACTCAAACTAATAAAGTTCTGAAAGACTAAAGCACATGTATTAAGCCAGGTGGAAATAACTGGCGTTCTCGGTGATAAACATATACAGGAATTACTTCCCCTCGAGATAGACGCTGGTTGGCTGGAAGAAATCAATAGCTGGGCCGACTGTATCGCTTTTTTTTCCCCCCTGTCATAAGGGCAAATAATTCAATTTGAACCGCACAAATTATCGTAAATTTCCATGATTTCTCAATCTACTTTCATGTGCTTTGTTTGTTTTTTTAAACCTCTTCCAATTAAATAACGTTGACCACGCAGAACAGATAGAGAGTAGCGGGGAAACTGTCAGGACGAGGCGGGGCGCGGGAGGGAAGACAAAAGGATGTGGCACAACAGTTTGCTCTCTGGTACCGGCGGGGGCGTCTTCCTCCCATCTTCATGGCACCACCTGCCCCTCACCAAAGGGTCATTCGTCAAAGCATTTTCTTAACAAGATTTGTGTCAAGATGTATAACGGTTAGACTACAGAAACGAATTGGTCACTTTCTTCAGTCATACACAAGGAGTATAGCCATTATACATCTCAAAAACACTGTCTACCCTGTTTATATGTTTAATACATACTCCCTTTTTTTTATCGAACTTATCTCAAGATGGCAAGAGAAAAAACAAAACAAGTATGGATTCACTAGACATGTATACGATGTGTCTGTGACAGAGAGAGAGAAAAGAGAAAGAGAGAAAAAAAACAGAGAGACGGTGTGTGTGTTGATAAATCGTTTTTCCTTAATCAAGTCGGAGCTGCATAAGCCAGGCAATTTACTTAACTGATAGTCATGTATGGCCAACATAGACTTCCATCAAAGGTACTTCACTTGTGTTTGTATATAAAGTTTAAACAGAAGTACCGAAGTTGAAACTGGACCAGCCCTACTGGCCATTTATCTGCACGAGTCTATTTAAGTGTATTGCTTCTGAAGCCAATCTTGTAACTAAAAGACAAACATCTATGAGACTTTAGTTCTCAGTCTGTACGTACTGTCTGTGCCTTCTAGAGCTTTCCTTCCTTCCATCTTAGACTCGGGAGAACTAATCGAAGTACTTTTTACTCATGGACATTGTCAACGGGCCACAAAGTATAAACAGTAACTAACCCCACTCCTTCTCTCCCGAGGCCCAGTATTGGACGTTGTACTGGACAAGTGATGGCACTACTGACCAGTGGACTCTCTCTTTGATTACATCGTGCCTTTCTTCCCCCCCCCCTATCTGTTGGACCAGGGAACTATAACAGTGTCCGATGGAGCCCAGTACAAGAGCTACTCAAGACAGGACTTCCAATTATAAGAGCTTCCACTCCAACGCTCGCCCCAATGATTGATGGAGAAACTTGGTAGATGCAATCAAAACACTTGGAATCAGATTAGTGGACATTAAAGAAAGGAAAATTTACCGCGACCACCGAGCCATCATCTTCAATACCGTCATAAAATTGTTAGCTGTGATCCAACCCATTCTTCAATATCATAATAGTTAGATTGGGTCGAAACCTATCTTCAGTACATTCACAACATTGTTAGTTAGGACTTAAACCTATCTTCAATACTGTCATAATTGTTAGCTGGGGTCCAACCTCATCTAGAATACTGTCATAATTGTTAGCTGGGGTCCAACCTCATCTAGAATACTGTCATAATTGTTAGCTGGGGTCCAAGCTCATCTTCAATGCTGTCCTAAGTGCCACAAGAACACTATCAAATCACAATGTTTTGAAGAAGACATTACAAAACACTCAAGTGATTCTTCTCGACTTTCTTGTGCACGAAAACCCTTGCGACTATCGACACGACGTGACACACAGTGATGGGAACTGTCCTAAAGTGACTTTCACAACATTTTAGGAAATTTTCCACACAAGCGTGCTGAGTTAGCCCGAAGAAACAGTCATCAAATATTTTTAAACTATATATTAAATTATTATGTTAAATTGAATGTAGTTATAGAACAAAGTTGCATTGAGTATTTGAAATAGAATGTTGCAAATCAGAGTATGTGTGCTATACTGCATACACAAAAATATGCACGCAAGACAATTTTTGTGTTAAATACAGTACTTAAAAGACTTTTTTTTTTGTCACTTCAGAGTCTACTTTTGTAGCTGGTGTAAACATGGACGTAGAATTGTGATTTCATGACATGGTTACTTCTCTTTCAAACAACTATAATAAAAATGTTTCTGATTGTTAGAAAACAAAATGAGTCTGGGGAAATTTCAGGAATTTCTAAAATTTTAGGAAAATTCCCATTACTGGACACACACACACACACACACACACACAAAGACACTAATGACACAAGATGTGTTACTTAACTGGACACACACACACAAAGACTGATGACACAAGATGTGTTACTTATCTAGACACACACACATAAGGACTGATGACACCAGATGTGTCACTTAACTGGACACACACACACACAAAGACTGATGACACAAGATGTGTTACTTAACTGGACACACACTGATGACACAAGATGTTTTACTTAACTGGACAGACACACACAAAGACACTGATGACACATGATGTGTTACTTAACTGGACACACACACACACAAAGACTGATGACACAAGATGTGTTACTTAACTGAACACACACACACATATAAAGACTGATGACACAAGATATGTCACTTAACTGGACACACACACACACACAAAGACTGATGACACAAGATGTGTTACTTAACTGGACACACACACACAGACACTGATGACACAAGATGTGTTACTTAACTGGACACACACACACACAAAGACTGATGACACAAGATATGTTCCTTAACTGAACACACACACACACACACAAAGACTGATGACACAAGATATGTTACTTAACTGGACACACACACACACAGACTGGTGACACAAGATATGTTACTTAACACGTTTTTATACTGATAGCAACTTGCATAAGAGAAAACGAGTGGAAAAAATCTACGTTTTTGAAAGAGAAATGTTCGCGTTCCTTTTTTTTTCCCACTGGTGCTTCATTTTATTTTGGACATGATCACGTGATTTGAACATTATGATCACGTCACGTGACAGCAACAAACAACGTGCGGTTTCTCCGAGCCTTGTCAATCATCCGACACAAACATTGACATCAAGTTTGGATGTAAATTGATTCTGGACGACTTCCTTATTACGACCACTTAACAAGGGGGATAAAAAACCAAGCGGAGTGGAAAGCAGAGAGTAGACATCCTGCATAGACAGACGTCAATCAAACAGCTCTAGCAGCTCATATTGCATAGGTTAGAAAGAGCCTGGCAGGAAACGGAAATGCAAAAGTTTGAAAAATAGAAAAACAAAAACAAATAGAGAAATGTCGACCAATAGTAAAATTTCAATGCTAAAGTTATCCGCAGAGCCAGCCCAACATAAAGCACACACAAAAATACATGAAAACGAAACGCCAGTTCATTTAAAAACAAGAGAAAAAAACAAAGCTTATATTAAGTGTAAATGTATCAATTAGTTTGGATCAGCCATGTGATTAAAATTGTAATAGATCTAGACTGTGCAATTAGAAATATTTTTACCTCTTGTTTTTGTTTAGCCCAATTTCATGCTTTTAGTTTTCTCAATGAGCTACGATCCTATTACTTGTCTGGGACTGTTCAGAAAAAGATGGGTGGGGCAGAAAAAAGGCGTATCTGCGTTAATGTTACCGTGATACCATTTTAAATGCATTAAAAAAAAATTCACTTAGGCTCCGGCCTCCTAAATGGGAATAATACAACTTATATCAAATCTGTCAAGTACGATTTCTTTCCATTGTTCGATGCCAAGCAAAATTATTATTTTTTTACCTTTACCTATCCCTTAGTCTGTTGGACCGTTGGGGCATCAAGCAAGACTCGTCGACTGTTTCTCCATTCCTCCCTGTCTTTTGCCTTGTTTAGAACCTCTTTTAATGGCAGGCCCGACCATTCTTTTATGCTGTCCTCCCATCGCTTTCTCTGTCTGCCTCTTCTTCTTATTCCTGGTACTGTTCCCTGAAGGAAGATCTTTGCGAGCCCCGAAGATCTTGTAATATGGCCATAGATTTTGAGCTTGCGTTTTTTTTTTACTAGAGTTAGCAGGTCATCATGGGGTCCGATCGCTGCAGTAACCCTGTCTCTAATCTCTGTTAGTTACCAATACTTGATTAACTAATTTTTTAAAAATTGATTCTGGCTGTGTCAGGTACAGGAAATAATTGTATGAAATTTCAAATTGATCATAGATTGGGTAAGAGAGAAATAATGTGTACAAGCTTTTTTACCAGACAGACAGAGAGAGTGAGTTGATATAAGCTTTGTTTAACAAAAATCCCCCTACAATGCTTTTCCTGCCTAAGTTAGTAAACGTTGCTAAAATCTCAAAACGAGATAACACAGTGAGATCTGCGCAGTCAGAAGACGCACGTTTAGCAAAAGCTTATTTAAACTACCAGGGAGGTTACAATAGAATTGTGAACTCGAGATTACGCGTTGTAAGTAAATCTGGTTAAAGAATCTAAGAGGGCTATGGGTTCAAGAAGCTTGTGTAAAGAAAAGAAAACGTGAACTCTGACTTCGCCCAAACATTCAGACAGAGACGCGGGAAATCCAAAGTGATTCTGTCCGAAAAGCAGTCAAACATTCGCTTTGATTTCCCAAGGTGCACGCGAACAACACGAGCTGTCAGTCAAAGACAAGAAGGACAATGATCTAGTTAACAAACCATTCGGCGCGATGCCCCGCATAGAGAAAGAAAAAAGCAATTTATCCTGCGTCTAATTAAACAGTTTTATGCATATCACAGAAACGGTGCATCTTACTGGCTATATGGGTTTGTGCATGGGTGACATGAGTTTAGGGCTCTATCCATTCTAGTTTGTGACTGGGAGAACTAAAGCACATCCTTAAAGATGACATTGAAAGAAATACATCTATGCTCGTGTAAACACGGGGGCCTATGACATTCTTATGGGCCATTACGTTTGGGCCCTTAGATTAAGGAAGAGTGCAGTATTTTCTGTGGTCAAGTTGAGACCAATGCACGTAGATGGGGAGAGGGGTGCGGTGGCTGAGTGATTAAGCACTTGGCTTACGAACCTGGCGTCCTGGGTTCGAATCTTGGTGAAGGCTGGATTTTTTTTTTTATTTCGGGCTTTTTAAGGCGCCCCTGAGACCACCCAACTATAATGGGTACCCTGACTTTCGTAGGGGAAAGTAAAGACGGTTGGTCGTTGTGGTGGCCACATCATCTGCCATATTGATCGCAAGGTCTGAAAGGCGAACTTTACTTTATTTTACTTAGATAGAAATGTAAGAAACCGGCAATCAAACCTATTCGACTCCCTCCCCCCCCCCCCCTTCATTTCCTGTCGTGCTACACCCCAGCTCCTTGGCCATAAAACCATCGCGTTTTAATTAACACTCACAATGACCTAATCCAATCAACTGGCGTTAAAACAATTCCACCTCGCCAAGCAACGTGCGCTAAGAAAACACTGCATGGCCTGGAGGGGCTGACAACGTGTGGCCGGCCTTCAATTATTGAGGAAGGGGGGGGGGGGAAAGCACCGTTTCGCTTGACCCACGAATGACAATCGTCACGGGTGTCAAAGTACTTCGTGAACCGGCATTGTCAGTGGCAGACGACCGGCAGAAGTGTAAAACCTTACTCCCCACACACAAGAGTTCATCATTCTGAGCCCAACAATAACTGTGGATTCAAAGAGCTCCCAAGGAAAAGAAACAAACAAGACAAAACAAATGTTACGAGACTCGGAGAAATACAAAGAGAAGAAAAGAGCTTTTGTTATTTTCAGGAGAGAGAAAAAAAATCAATTTTAAACACGTAATTAAAAGGGACGAAGCAAAAACAGAAAAACACAAGAAAAAAAAAATAAACATCGCTTAACCTTCATGCCACAAAAACAAAAAAGGACGTTTTTAATTGATTTGGGAAACAACATTCTCTTTAAATTGCTTTTGCTGCTGGTAAATTCAGAAGAACCCCAACCTTGTGAGATAGAGCTGAAGTCCGGAGAATTGTGTAATTCAACGTCCTTGTCGATCATGTGTATGTTCTAGCAGTTCACAAGTGTGACTGTGTGACTTGATCAGATAGATTTTTGTTTAAATATATATATTATTCAATAATGGTACAGACAATTTACACATTTGAAATGTTCTATACTTGGATTGATACTTGCTCCTCTAGTTACATATAACAATCTATGCTGAGATTCTTAAAGAGAAGAGAAAATCTACTTTTGGAGTATTGGCTTTTATAGCGTTGAATTTGTTTGATAATAAAATAATAACAATATTCAGATTTCAAATACATTTTTATAACAAAGCATTTTAATTTATTTGTCATCTTTTTTCATTCAACATTAAACTGGACGGTATTCTGTGTCTTTAACATCATGCAATCTACCGTCCCCGGTGTGCTACTAAGTACAGAACTAAACACAGTTCTACGAGAGGAATAAAACTGATCAAAACTTGGTTGTCTTTTATGCTCACGTGAAGTGTAATTGTATCAATTACATCGAATCAATCATGTAATTAAGTTGTAATAGATCTAGAATCTAGACAAGTAATACTAAATCTGTGCGATTGGAAATATTTTGACGAATTGTTTTTATTTAGCGCAATTGTATTATTTTAGCATGCTCCACACGCTATGGTCCAATCATTTGCGTGGAACAGATTAGGTGTTGGGAATCAACCCTCAAGTTGCTAGCCTAGACACAAGTGCTTATGAACATAGTAACATATGTTAGTTTTAAAGTTTTAGGCGACCCCCCCCCCCCCAAATTCTCTACACAACGTTTATCTCTAAGCTAGTACTGTCTCGTTATAAAAGGAAATTAATTTTGACTGATAAAATAATAGGTCAATTTCTCGATTCAGTCATGTTAATGATAAGGGCAATGAATAATTTTGCAAAGTTTCAACTTGATCGGAGAATGGGGAAAAAAAAAAGATTCCACAAGGTCTGAAAAGAGAACGTTACTTCTTTACAAGATTCCGTCCATCCAAAAAGTGAGTTGATCAAAGCTTTGTTAATAGAACGACATCACGGACAAACGAGACTAATACAGCAAAAAGCATTTCCTGACCAAAGTCATCTGAACGGTATTCCCAGCGCTGCAAGTAACAAACAACAAAGCAGCTTGAACCGAACGTGTAGAAAGTATACAAAACAATATGTCCAAGATATTCGAAAAACATTTCGGTTTTACTTCATGTCCTTTCATTGTGTGCGTCTACTGGTCAGGTGAAATGAGGATATATATCTTTTAAGTCTGTACAGAAAATGTCTGCTATTACACGGCTGTAAATATAGTAAAGAACCTCCTCTTAACATCGCCGAGGCCTCACTCGCAGACACCCACTCAAGGGATAGATCCGCAATAAAACGGGACTTTATTATTAATGCCCCTTTCCCGCTCTGTAGCGTTCACTCCCTTTCGAATTTCAGACATCTAAATCTGTGCCCCCTATTAGCCCCGAATTTTTATTTCTTTCTCCCTCCTTCAAACCAAATATCAAGTTATGCAGATCTGAGGATCTCCCCCCTCCATCAGCTCACCCAGCCCAGCCATACAAGCCCCTGAGCTAGCTAGCAGTTATTGCTAATCTAATTGCCGCCCCGAGTTCACACCAGGGATGTAAGGGAGTTGAGCCGGCCCGATGGAAAAATGATCCGGTGATGCAACGTCTGCTGCTAGGTTCCTTAAACGTGGCGCGGAGACAGCTTTCTTGAGTTCACTATGAATAGTGGGAGGAATGGTATTGTCAATCTAATCAGCAGCAATGCTCTATTTAGTACGCTGGTGAAAATTTTGAGTAGTTCTTTTGATTTTGGTCTTTTGATCAGCAATTTGTTGTTTTTTTTAAATCAGAATATAGTCTTTTCAGCAGAATTTAAAAAAAAGGGGGGGGGAGTAATCAGATTTTAAGTCTTCATAAAAGATTTTTGTCTTTTGATCAGAATTTAGTCTTTTGATAAGAATTTATCTTTTTAAAAATTAGAATTTTAGACTATTTATCAGAATTGTATTAAACACATATCCACATATCTTAAATTTTTCTTTTTATACTACAGCCCCCCCCCCTCCCCCAATATTGAAGTATTTCATGATATTAAGTTGTAAGCCTGTTATGTCAAGATATTGCATTAAACCACGCAGAGGCTTTTTTTTTTTAATTCTCAATCATGTCAGTATAGAACAAACAATATTTACGTTTTTTTTTCTATTACAGTCTAGTCTTATTTGAGCTTTATACGTGTCTGTAATGTCTTCGGGTTCTGAAAACAAAACTTATTTAACTCAGTGCTTTTAAGGATAAACTATCTTTTTGTCTTAAAACCTTTCAAAGCTGGCGTACTCAGATGATTCTGTTTTTTAGTAGCGACATGTTCCAAGACGCCTTCTTTTCTCTATCTGTACCAGTATAATGTAACGGTCAAGCGAGCGGACCATTGTGCTCCCTCCCTTCCCCCCCCCTTCTCGACGGCAGAGATAGATGTCATGGTGATTCCGAGAGGGCTCTATCGAGTCTAGTCTGTGTGACTAATCAACAAAGAAGCCCACAGAAGAATGGGGTTGCTTTTTATTTTCATATTAAGAACTTGACCAACAAAACTAACGATACCAACAAAAGTTTTAAGACAGATGAAAACAGAAGACAATTTCTAAGTTCTTCCACTAGAGAAACACACAAAAATTGTCATTAGTTAGATGGAAAAAAAATAATTTTAATAGAACGTCCTTGACATTATTTATTATGTTTTTTTTTTTTTAATTTCTTACATTGTTCTTTGCCTTCCGTTAGAAAACAGTGGGGGAGAACTTCTTCAAAGATTGCCTGAAATTGAGTAAGAACTAGTGCTTACCTGTTCTGAGTAGCTAGAAGGGAACGAAAAAAAAGCTTGTTTGTAAATGTATTGGTCAAAGAATAAAGTTTGTAAGCAACACTCGTTTCTACGTACGCTACACGTGAATACAGCACACAAGGGTTTCAAATCATTGCACGTCACAGAAATGATGCAGTCTTGAAACACATGACACGTTCGCTTAATCCATTCAGCCGCTTAATAGGACATAAACGTCTCGGTGTGGTCCGATTAAACAAATTCGACTGTAATAAGAACTGCCCGATAGCCTTTAAACTGCCCGATATTTCTATTTAAATACAAAAATAACCAATTTATAAATTACAGAATATAATAACTTGAGAGAGAGAGAGAGAGAGAGAGAGAGAGAGAGAGAGAGAGAGAGAGAGCTTGTGTGTGTGATGGAAACAAGAAGAGAAAGAGAAAAAGAGAGGGGGAAAAACAAAGAAAGAGAGACAGAGAGAGCTAAGGAGATATAATGACATGTTATTTTGTGCCAAACTGGCAGACTACAACAGGAGTTACTATTCCTGAACTTATCATAAGGGGACATAATACCAGTACTTATTACAGTCCGGACAACTCCAGGCGGCAACTTCAATCACGTCTGAGTATTATCAATGTTGATGCTTGGGGGATCTGATGCCAAATTTAGAAAGACCGGGGCAGGTGAGAGACTTATATTGCACGGTAGCTTAGATTGCTTTGGGAGATTGGATCAATCTGAGAGAGGGTGTGGGCAAAGACGCGTGTGTGAGTGCGTGGTCAGTAACACATTCTTCCCCCGGCATTTCATACGTGAACACACACATAGCAGAAAGATATTACTTCACCGGAACTATATGCCCACGCGCATGTACGGTGGGAGCCAAATTACGTCATCTCAGAACATTGAAATAATTTAAGTTGTATCAACTGGAGATTCACTTATTCGCGGTGAATCACATTAGTTGAGTTAGCTACGTAATCAAACTGGGCCCCACTATAGACAAATCACGGAGGAAGGATGCGTTTATCGAAACAGAAACTCACAAAAAGTCAAGCGAAAAGTCCTTAAACACACATGACTTTTTACAAAGATTATACCAACTCTGGTTCAATGTTTGTACACGTTAATTCTCCAACACCCATTCTCGGATCGAAACGAAACTTCGCAGAATTATTCATCGGCAAAGACAATACACGAATCAATACAAAATTAACCAATTAGTCAATTGATTACAGGTAATTAATGTGTTTTTTTTTTGTTATACCGACAAGGGGAATTAATTCCTCGGTTGTAGAGATATGGCTAAATATTTTGTGTTTGTTTTTTCTCTTCGATAACTGTACACGTAATTACTCTCACATCCATTGTCGCATCAAGTTGAAACTTGAAGCAATTATTTATTGCACCCTAACAAAACATACATCAATGAAAAATATAACCAATTAGTCAAATACATTTTGATAAAGAATAATTGCGTGATATTGAAGAAGGGAAGTAAATGATCCATTTTTTAAATATATAGCTGTAAATGTGGAGTTCCTCTCCATTTAAAGTATATATATATATATATAAATTTGTACTTTTTTCTTGTTACATTTGCGCTCAGTGGAAGGAGGTTGTTATCCTATGAACAAAACGTCTAAGGATTATAATTTCTCAGGGCGACCTTTTGGATCAATCCCAAAAGTACATCTTAAATACTTAATTAAAGATGTGTAACAGCGTCGGCCGGTTCTGAGCAGTCATAGTAGACAAATGTCAACAACCGGTGCTTTGGTTTTCTCACTCTTGTCAACTAGTACAGAATCGTTTTTATTTTTATTTCACACCCACACAGACCTACACACACGCACACACATTTACAATGGTACCATTAAGTTCCTGGCTCTCATTTCGTGGTAAGAGTTGAAAAATAAAAAGTAAGAAAAGTGGCTTACACTTTAAGTCGTTTTTTTTTTTTCAAGCCAGCCATGGGCTGAAGGCCTTACGTAGATAACAATGGCATTTTCGTGAACAATAGTACATTTAACAAAGCTAATGAGACCTCCAGTGAGAGAGAGAGGCGGAAGAGAGAGAGAGAGAGAGAGAAAGATGACTTGGTTGGGGAGGGGGAGTAAGACAGAGAGAGAGAGAGGGAGGAGTATGTGGATAAATGATGTGAAATGATTGAGAGATTCAAGACCTATTAGAGTTCATTTCATTCCCGCTGGAAGAACAAAAAAACTGAAGAGAGTAAAGGAGAGACTTCAGCTACTAATGACCTACTACAAGTCTGTGACTTAGACAATCAAACAAGCTCAATTAAAAAAATGATAATATGTTTGCCTCAATGTGGAGTGAGCAAAAAATGGTGGTGGTGGGGGGGGGGGGAGTTTCGGGAAAACGTAGACTCGCTGAACAATAAATCCTGAGGGAGGAAAAAAAGTGTTAAACTCATGATAAATAATTAGGTCCGAGACGCGATACTAATTAAGTTGAGCATTACTAGGTCTAATAAAGGAATCTATTCTGTCCGCCAGCTCTTCCTAAGACAATGTGCCTTGAAAAGCGTGGTCTTAAGTTGAAAAACGAAGCATAATGAATTGTCCATTCCCCCGAGTTGTCTGGCATTCCCGGCAGCAGTGTCGTGTCAGAAGAACGTTACAGTACAAAAGTCTAGATCTATATTTGGCCTCTCTAGTGTAGCTGTTTCTTTCGTCCCTAGTCAATAATCCCAAAACGCGACATTCTTCGCCCAGACCCATTGTTGGATACACAAACCAGATAGAGATCCTTAATGTTTTTTAGCTCTGGGACCCCCTTACAAGCCATACGATGTTAACGGACCACAGACAGCCTGATTAGTCTGCCCAAATGGCATATTTCTAAAGCTGTTGGCTTATCAAACTTTCGTTCGATAACGCATTGATACATGTGACACATTGTGGTTGTGGCTTTTGTACGGTAGAACTCCGAACTGTAAATATTCAGGAGCATATTTACCTAATTTTGCCTTACGTGGTGCTGCCTCTGTTACAGCATTGTGTCTTAGTTCACTATTTCCATCACACTCTTGCTCTTCTTCAGACGTCTGCCTATGCTCGAAAGGAAGATGGGCGTGCGAAAAAAAAACAATTTAACAAACACGAATTTCGTCTGCATAATATAATAATAATTCATAAAATGTGCACGATTAATAGCCAGACTGATGTCTCTGGGTCGTCGGTTGGAAACTTTAAAACGAAGTTTGGTCTACTTCCACGGTTTGAGAACCACTGTTGTAGAGGGTAAGATTGGCGAGACATTGAAGCCAAAACCTTTAATGTCTGTCCAAACGTCCAATTTTTGTTTTCCGATCTGAAATTCCTGATAAGACGACTGTAAAAGAGCTTCATGAGTTGGCACGCGCACTTCAAACATCAGACTAGAAACAACTGCAAAGGATTTCTAACACAACGACAATGAGGCAAAAAAAAACAACAACTGATGCCATTTTTTTTCTTGCAGACTCTAAGCGTCTTAAGCTGGAAATATATCAGATATCAGACAGCTCAAACATAAATAGGTTTCTGCCGACATATTAGGTGTAAAAAGGCAAAATGAAAAGTTTTTCAGTGACTTACAGGCTACATATTTAAAGTCATTTTCGAAATGTAATAGTCCTCTAGTGCTGCCAAGGCAACAAGCTGACATCATTCACTGTTGCAGCGCTGATCTTACTATTTCTAAATTGGATATTAAAGAACATCATTGAACAAAACACATTAATCGGATGCTTCAAAGACACTCTGAAAGTGATAAGACAAAATCGGCACAAACTCAAGTACCTAATGCTTGGGCTCAAGTCAGCTGCATTGTTCTTTTTAATCATCTCCGACTCAAGATTCCCCCCCCCCCTTTTTTGATCAACACAAGCGTGCAATGTTTTCAGAACACGTTCCATTTTTTTTTGACCTATGACTATCATATCTTAAACAAAAGCAACAAGCAAATACGAGATCTTGAGCTAGTTAACGTCTTTGCGAATCGAAAACATGAATGCTGTGTTACAAGAACAAATATTTGTTTGGGCTAGTTACTGTACATTAAGACAGGCCAAGATTGAGTGTTTTGTTCCTGCAGGGGAAGCCTCTGTCAACAAACTTCAGAGATATTGAACCAATCTGTATTTAGTACCCGCACCATCTCACTAAGACAAGATACTACAGGAAAGAAAAGGAAGAAGAGAAGAAAAAGAAAAGTGTGGGGAGGGGGGAGAGTCAATTTCTTGTCTCTGGACCGAAATGCCTTTGACATAATGGAAAAGAATGATTTAAAACCGGGGGGGGGGGGGGGAGGGATATAAAAGGAAAAACTGTAGATGCGTGGTGATCTGTAATCCGCTACGCCATGTCTCTATGATAATGGAGTTTTTTTTTTATTTGAAAGAATAGAAAAGGGTTGAAAAAAATTTAAGGAGGATTTGCGCGTGGGGAGGAAGGGGGTATGTCTGTGACTAAAGTTGGAAGACCACAGAGATTAGACTCTGGCCATTATCAATAGAGTTGTCTTTCTCACCGTCTGCTCATCGATGAGGGTCAAGGGCCCACTTGAAACTTTGAAAGATGCGTTCATCATAGTTACGCCCCGTTCTGTGAGGAGGAAGAGGAAGAAGTGGAGGCTGAAAGAAGGGGGGAGGGGGGTATTCACCACCCTCACAAGAAGGAATTAGGTCTTTATTTATTCAATAAAATGAGATGGTCGGCCACCCAACTAAAGTAGCACAGGGGACAGGAGGCTCAGGATCCAACGGGAGATGGAGATGGAAGCGAAATCAGTTCTTTCATGACAGCACACCGCCAACACAAACCAATGACTATAAATGACAGCACACCACGAACACAACCCAATGACTTTAAATGACAGCACACCACCAACACAAACCAATGACTATAAAATAACAGCACACCACCAACACAAACCAATGACTATAAATAACAGCACACCACCAACACAACCAATGACTATAAATGACAGCACACCACCAACACAAAGCAATGACTATAAATGATAGCACACCACCAACACAACCAATGACTACAAATGACAGCACACCACCAACACAAAGCAATGACTATAAATAAGTCAGCCTAGGTGAAATGTACATAGCAACATTTACAACAGAAAATTAGCTCTTCGTCCATTGCAAAGTCAGGCTAGTTTCACTTGTTTTTAAATCGTGTATAATGAAATGTATGACAATTCTAATGAATATTGACATTGAATCAAAGATAAAATAGTTCAAAACAATGTGTCTCGATTTCATGAACCATTGAATACGAGGGGGAAAAAAGTTACATAAGGACATCTGAAAACAGAACTCTACTTCTCCATCTCTACGCTAATGTGGATGGCGTCTGACCGAGAGAAGAGGGGCCCATTGTTACAGAAAAGTTCATGGGCCAAAGATGATGACTGATGATGGCAACGTCTTTTTTTGTATCGAAAAAAAAACACACAAAAACAGAAACAATCTAAACCATTCTTGAAGGTAAAATTCAACCAATCGTAATCTGTTATGTTTTCGCAACATCGTCAGTAGTCGAGGGTTTCGTGTTAAGTACATTTTGGCCTTCTATTTGCCATAGCATTTGATTCAGAAACAAAGCAGGCAGATTAAGGCCATAAGAGACTGTAGTTATTTATATACGACACGCTGTCTTCTTAGTTTATTATCGTAATTGTAAAATGTTTTACATGTTTTCGGATGTTCCTTCAGAGTTGAAGATAATTACTTCCTAGTCCAAACCTCCCGCAGGACGACGGGGGAAGGGAGCGGGCAGGGTTTGAACTCTGGACCATCGATAAATCTGAACGACAGTCCAGCGCGCAAACCGCACGACCAGACAGCCATCCGACAGCAAACTAACGAAATTATATACATTTCTGTTTCAACCACTAGACGACCATATTCAAACAATCTAGATCTGGTTCTGGTTCATCAACTATAGAGATTTGAAACAATTATTACATTAACGACCGTTTGCTGATAATTCTAACCAATGAAGAAAAATATCCAAAAAAAATAATTATTTAAAAAAATACTTCTAAAAAACTTATATTGAGTGACATTGCATCAATTAATTTGAATCAATCTTAACTGTACACAATTGCGTACGCGTGTGGTATCTTGCATGTTGACAAGTCCCATGCGCGCATTGATAACAGCGAGGTAAAAAAAATCGAATTCGAACCACCATGATGGAAGGCCGACGTGTTTAGCCATTGAGCTTACTTATAACCCCAGTGCAAAGCCCTCAGCCCCCTGGATGACAAAAGTGGTCATCATCGAACCACGATGGACGAACTAGATAGAAGTAATACAAATTGATGGTTTTATTAGTTTATTGTTCGTTCTCTCCACTAATGTCACCATGGTCACGGGTCCCCCGTCGCCATTTAGTACATTTTGCATGTAAAACAAAATTAATTAATTACGACTAACTGATAAACTAATTGGCTTTTTTTTTTTAATTCGTGTGCTGTCATCGACAATGAATTATTTGCGCAAAGTTTCAACTTGATCCGAGAATGAAAAGTGAGAGAAATAAGGTGTGAAACATTTTGGACCAGACAGAGGGACGAGCTCGGACAAGAGTTTTAAAATATGTTTCCTTTTTCTTAAACTTGTTCCTACAGCTAAGACTTTTCATGACTTTGTTTCAATGATGGCTGATGGTTCCATTCCAATCACAATGTTCAGGATTCTTTCGTCTTGCTCCCAGCGCTAGGTGACACATGTTGCCCCTACCGGTCAGACCATCCAATGTTGTTCTATCCTAGCATCCCCTGAATAACACATCAACGTCTGCGCCATGGCAAGATGACAGGGACAGAAGAAGAGTTGAGATCTCCTACCGGCGTGCATTAACTAACTGTCATCTTCTGACATCTGACCACACGAATCCGCCATTAGCTTTCAATGAGAATTTCCAAGCACGAACGCTGACGTGGAGACCCGTATCAGGGGCAAGGCTTTGAACGGATTTGACTCTTAACAAGCAGGAAATATAAAATGTTAAAAGAAAGGGAGATAAAAAGAGAAGGTGTAGTGTGTGTGTGTGTGTGTATCGGAGATAGATAGAAAGAGAGAAGAGAAAGAGAGAAGAGAAAGAGAGAGAGAGACAAGAGAAACCAAGCAAACTTTTTTGTTTCTTCACGCCAATAATTTCGTCACAAACATATGCTACGTGCTACCAAGTGAATGCCATCCTATGAGAAATTGAAACTGAAAACTCGCATCATCAAACTTAGAGAGTTTTTTTTTTTTTGGATTTGGTTTACAAACCAGCAGAGACATTCACCGTCATTGTGAAGTGAACTCTTGCGTGCACCAAGTACACTTTTAGTTCGCCAGGAAAAACAAAACAAAATGGGCGGCGGGGGACTAAATTCAATGGCGTCGATCCTTAAGCAAGTAATCTAGGACACAAGTCATTAGCAAAGTATATCGTCATGATAACTCAACTAGGGCCGGCCTTAGATAATTGGAGGCCCTAGGCGTAGTATATTTGGTGACCCCAAATGAAAATAGATACATAAAAAAGTAAACATCGAAAGATACTAATAAAATCATGCAATTTTTTTTTTTTAAAACTTGTGTGCTCCAACAATAACAAGGAGGACAAGTTTCGATATTTCTTCTCTAAACAAAACAATTGATAAAGAGTCCTAAGCGAATCCCCACCAATCGGAGGACCTAGGCGGCTACCTAGTGTTTGTACAAAAAATGTTTTACATGTTTCGGATGTTCCTTCATAGTTGAAGATAATTACTTCCTAGTCCAAACCTCCCGCAGGACGACGGGGGATGGGAGCGGGCAGGGTTTGAACCCGGGACTATCGATAAGTCCGAACGACAGTCCAGCGCGCAAACCGCACGACCAGGCAGCCATAGTTTCCCTATGCCGGCCCTGACTCCACGTGCTAGCATATTAACGCCATGTATATTCTTCTTGACTTCACGTCCACTGATACAAATAATGAATACATTTGGAAAAGGGGAAAATAGATCTATATACTCTTCTAAGTAGTAAAGTCTTTTTCTACACTCCAGCAAGGTCGTGTGATGAAGTCTTAGCAGACATTCACAAAGATGTGCTTGCTGTCACAAAGAAGACTGGGGATGTCCACGCTAATCAACACTATAGACGGGATACGAACCAAAAAAATCTCGATACAAATTCTAGACTCAATTACAAAGATGTCTTCTTCAATTCTGTTCTTGCCTATCTTAACGTCTGATTAAGTTTGTTAAAATCAACATGACTGATGTCCCCTTAATTAAAAAAAAAAAAGCATTCAAATAATAAATGAACAAATAGCAAAATTAATATAAACAAGAAATATTTTTTTTAAATACATTTTTTAAAAGGAAATACCTCCATTATACAACTTAAAATATATAATAAAATTAATTTTAAAAAATACGGGCGTGATTACAGAAATCATTAAGTGTACAGCAAGTTGTGGAGATCTTGGACAGGATTCAGTTGGAGCTCTAAATTCTAGGTCTAGAATTACAACGTCAAATGATCATACTTTCATATATAGAAATGACAAGAAATGTTGACCATTCAATAGCACTTATCTAACGAATTCTTTATCCATGCGAGCGCGCATACCTTTCAAATATAGACTTACGAATGCTATAACAAGCAAAATAAAAATGAAAAATAAAGGGGAAGCACACCAAAATTACTGCCATATCTCTCAATTCTGCGAGGTAAAATACTTTTTTCTATATAAAACAACAATTTTTAATTACAACAATTTTTTTGATTGATTCATGCGATTGTCGCCGACTCTGAATAATTGTGTCGAAGTTAAATGTCATTCGAGAATGGGAAGTGAGAGAAAAACATGTAAAAAAAAATGTGTACCGGACAGACAGACAGACGAAGTGAATTAATAAAAGCTTTGTAAAAATTAAAAGTAACCTTTAAGGACAGAACCAAGTGATATTTGTGTGCGTGTAAGAGAGATTATTTCTGGATATATGCCTGGTGTTTTTGTTTTCTAAAACCCTTTACTTTTCTTGTTTCTTGTAACTAATCGGGTGGTGCCACTCCAAGGTCCTAACTGGCAACGTCTCGATGTTTGTGTGTTGTTTGAAAACAAGCAATGTGTTCTATATATATATATAAAGTGAAGTTCCCCTTTCCGACCTTGCGATCTATAGGGCAGATGATGTTACGGTCAATTTATTTCTTTATTTATTTTTACTAAGCCTTAGATCTAGGTCAGTACAATATACTTTAATGCGGTCTAGGCTAATAGAAACCAGACATAAGTTTGGGTTCGAACTACATAGCAGGAAAAAGGAAATTCCAAGAACTGATTAGCGGAGAGGAGAAACAAAAAGCTTCAAATCCCAGCGAGGAATGGAAGGGAGGGAGGTGAATGGAAGGGAGGGAGAAAGGAAGCGAAGAGAAACTTGAGAGAAAAAAATCAACAGAGGGGGGGGGGGAGAGAAGGTGCTGCACAAAATTTATAGAGGGCAACAATTTTGGTAAAATTCATTTCACGCTGAACGATTCCATTAGGAGCAGAGACAATCACGATGTACGCTACACGTGACATCGGGTGACATCAGGAAGATGGGAACCGGATGTGACATCATGAGATGCAGGGGAACACCACCCTCAGGGCTGTACATCTCGGAGCCTGGTTCTTAGACACGCGCTAAAGATGCAACTTTTTTTTTTTTTGTTGACCCTACTGTCCATCACGTCAAAACAAACAGCTGGCTTGACCCGGAGATTACTTTAAAACGCGTCTAAGCAATGATATTTGAAACAAAGAGTCATTTTACAAGAGAACTTATAATAGGACTCCTCCAATCAATGCTGACCGAGTTGCGCTCCTATAAATGCGAGACATTGACACGTAATGAAAAAAAACAAAAAAAAAACATTTTTGTTCTTATCTACCTTATGACAAAGTTGTCTTTCTTTTAAGTTTCAATAAACTCACAGAATTTAAGATTTAAAAACAAAACAACAACAAACTAAATGGATACTTAATTTGATCCGTTCACATAAACAAAACGTTACAAAATGCACACTTTTCAAACCTAACCCTTTACACTAGGGTACTCCTATCCACGATGAAGCTGGAAAAGCCCCAGATGTAGCATTGCTAGAATAAAACGGGTAATTTGAGCAGACTAGGTTTGAACACTGACAGACTCCATTTAGAGTCATAACAACACACTAACAAGGCTTTGGGCTTTCTGTAGAGCGGTATCTATGTCGAAGAGTTTAGAAAGGAATTAAGCGGAAATAAGATTTAAAAAAAAAAAAAAAAAAAAAGTTGAATTCCTCTTGAGCATCAATTCGTTGAATGTCGTCCCATAACTCCCCTGCCAACATTGAGTTCTATCCTTGATTCAAATCTGATTCCCATCATCTGTAACGTTTCATGAGCTGTGTGTTTCGTTTACTGATTCCTTTCTTTTAATTTAAACTTCTTTTTTTTTTTTTTTCGAAATGGACAAGACAGTCAATAATACTTTTTCATAACAAGTCAAAATAAACCAGTTTTAATTACTATTAAATTACTAGCATACTATTACAGTGGAAATGATGAAAGGTAGACTCTGGCTGGCTCCTAAAACAAATTTCGACTGACAGCGAGGTGAAGAGATGTAGATGTCTTCACCTGGTTCGTGTGTGTGTGTTTACTTGTTGTTCTTTTATCAAACGTTCTACAATGAACAGTGCAAGGCGAAAGAAAGCAAGGGAGAATAGATAACACATTTCATTGAGACAAAACAGAGGACCGGTTCCAATGGTACCGGAATGTGCAAGCATTGGGCTTATCTAACATCGGAGCTACGGGGGTACAAGAGAATGACTATGTTCTGCCCCTGTACCTTTAGGTCCGCTACCAATTACCAAGTGAGTGTGGCCGTTACAACAAAATGTTTTTCTTAGTTTAAAAAGTTTACGGGGTGGGGGAGAGGGAGATCAGGAAAACAAAAACATTTGCCAGTCAAGATTTCACAGCACGATTATGTCACATAGCACATTGCGCAACATGATTATCTGTCACATAGTCTATTGATTCAATGACCATAAGCTCTTATGGGCTGAGCTTTAAGGCCTCCTCCCAACTTGTGTTTTCTTCCCTCTTTCCTTTCTTTTAGATCCGGTAGTAATACAAGTGAAGATTTCAAATCTACCGTTACCAGGTGACAGCCAAAGTGATGTCACGTTTGTTACGCTTTAGATGTGCTATTCATTTCGTCTCCACGGCTGATATCACTGTGTTTAGGAGCTCAAAGATTTAACAAACAACACAACATGAGTGCAATAAAGAAATAATGGCATTCAAACTTCGCCAAGCTCTAGCAGGGAAATGTGTCGACTTAGTTCTCTTACACTTCCGAAACTATTTTAAAGGTTTTTTAAAAAAAAATTGATTGTAAGAAGGTTTAGAAACTATTTTTTTTTTTTGTAATTGAAAGAAATGTAAAACCCAGGCTGAAACTCCCCCCTTTTGTTTTAACCTAATCGATATTCAAATCCCCGGCATTGTCCTAGAAAGAGATTACGTTTTTTTTAAAACTTCTAAACAAAGGAAGAAACACAAACGATTTGTTCCGTGGGAGCAGACAAGCCGTGAAAGTAAGAAAACATGAGTAATGGCTTTGGAAGAAAAGATTCGGACAAAACGTGAAAATGTGGGGAAACAAAAAACCAAGGCAGCTCTGTGTTTAAGAGCAGACGTTTAGGAACGCTCTACCCAAAACGTCATCGTTGGGCAAACCTGCAACAGCGTTTAGTGCCACTCCGCTCCAGGCTCTTTAAGAATGTATCCAAAACAACTAAACTGGACATGTAATAGCAACAGTGTAATGCATGTATGTAGTTTAGCTGTATTGTTACAGAAACATAGATGCAATTTAAATGATGATCTTTGTCTTTGGAAGAAGCCTTATGTGTGTTGAACCTAAATGTACAAATGGTTGTGATAATGATTGTGGAAGGAATGTGGGTCAATCTCCGGTAGGGGCGCGCCATCACAAGACACCCCGGGGCCTGGGTGACGATGACCTGGATGGTCAAGTACAATGATATACTACTACATGGTCGCACAGAAAACGACAGAGAGGAAGAAAAGACATTGAACTACAATTTGTCAGACTGTCGCGTCTTACACGATACGGGTCAAGGAGTTAACAGAGGAAGAACTGGTCCATGTTCGGCCACAGGTTATTCCTTGTACGGGGACAAGGGAATATATTTTCTACCAAGTGCTCTAAGGAAAAATCTCAACACATGGCTCGTCACAAAAGTGGTTTCAGATAAGGTACCAGGCCGCTGCTAGGCGAGGGGACCTGGTCCTCCTCGGGGTTTTTGTTTCGCCATATTTTCCAGGCCTTCTTTTCCCCAATAACCTTTAGTGCTGCTAAAGTACATGCCACGCTCATTCCTTGGCTTCAGCACTAAAAGTTTCAAAATCTATCCAAGCAACTATAGGTACAAAAAAATAAAAAAAAGTAAAGTTTCCCTTTCAGACCTTGCGATCTATGGGGCAGATGATGTTAAGGTCATCTGTTTCTATAGCTAACTATAGGTACTAGCAGTGCTTTTTTTTTTGTTAAGAAATAGGTGCCGGTACTCAGTGATGAACTGCCTAACTTTTAACTACTAATAAATTAATAGTAAAAGTTAAAATGCAAGGAAAAAAAATTTTCTCCACATTGAGAAAGGTGCCGGTACCGCCGTACCGGTGCGTACCGTCACAAAAAAAGCACTTTAAGATCACGATATGTCACAGACAAAAGAAATGGGATAAAATAGATTTTCTTAAACGATTCAAATCGCATTATTATAAAAGGTAGGAAGATTAGATTTATTTATTGGGGGGGGGGGGGGAGAGACAAATGTATGTGAAGAAAAAAAAAGGATGGGTGGGGGGGGGGGAGGAGGAGGAGGAGAAGGCCTCGAGACATCGTTCAAAACGAATCAAGTGACATGGCAATTGAGCTGGGGAGTATTTCAACTTACAAAAAGGCCTTGAAGAAGCAAATGAGTGTCGACTGGTGCACACGTCTGCCATCATTACAGCGGATGTAATGAGTATACTTATACAAACTCACTGGATTGGGAGGATCCTTAATGAATTCTAAACCATCAATTAGGGTGTAGGGCCAGCGTACCAAAAGGTCTTCCCTCGTCAACTAGTCAAGCCAGCGGTGAACCAAACGAACAAATCTGCATTGATTTTGAGGGCCAAGGATTAATTTGCATTGAAAGCTAGCGGCCAATGAACGGCGCGTTAGGAGAGATGAAAAAGGGAGGAGACTCTGATTAAATTACAGGGGCTTCCCTTCCCTAGATACTGATTGTTTGAGCGCCATTATTTACCGCTGTCCAAGTAGATGAATACATAAGTTGGTTAGTGCTAGCGGTAGGATTTTCAAGCTTATTTCAAAGCAGGCCCCTTCTTTCTGGCAGACGTGATAACACAGGCTTCAACGGGGATGTAACAATGTACAAACATGGGACTCTGCTGACTTTGTTGCAACGAAGACGGGAGAGCCTAAGAAAGACGAGTAACTTAATTTTAATAGTAACATCAACACGTACTCTTTATCTGGACTGTCAAGTCGAACATAAAAAGGAGGAAACAGAATCTCTATGTGTTTATAGAAAGTCTATTGTCTGCATCACACAGTCTATACCACCCTACAACAACTAGAGGACACATTTTTGTTCATAAAAGATGCCTTTCCAAAACACACACGATCCTTAAAGACACCCATTAAACCACGGTTACTTCAGATCTGAACGAAGTGGTTGCCTCCTTTCCATTAGGACTAAAACAGAAAGATTTAAGAACTCCTTCATTCCACTATCGGTCAGAGTTTTACAGGTCTTCGGTCAGAGTGTTAAGGGTCATCTGTCGTCATCGAGAAGTATATAGAAGTCTAATTCATAAAGCGCTGGTTGTGAGTGTGTATGTGTTTCGTGTGTGAATGTTGTTCGTATTTGCATCTATAGTGTTATTGTTACAGTAGTTACGCTGAGGTGGTCACTTGTAGTCTAAATTTCCATTTGATTGGACCAATAAAAATTATCTTATCTTCCTTGGGTCTTTTAAACTTGCTGTTGACACTCACGCTTTTGAAATCATTAGAAATATACTTTGTGCCACTTCTAAGTGTAAGCAGAAGAGGTCCAAGAGCATGTTTGTTGATGTATTGCTAAATAGCGCTGATTGACCGGTACTTCGTGAATCGGAGCTCCACATCTGGACAGTGTCCCTACATGCAAGATTTCAGTGGTCGTTAGAGTCTGACGGGGGGCAGGCCATTTAAATGTGACTGTGAAATTTAGAAAGAGTCATGCTGTTTGAAAAGTGTTGTCAAATAGTATTTTAAAATGCACTTTATCACACAAGTCACAAGCAGAAATATAAACTTCAAACGTAGAAGAGTAAGCTTACTACAAATATTGTAATATGATATTTGGTTGGTCTTACTGTACTTCCTTTGCAAAACTTCCGTAAATAAACGTTGTCAGAATCTTGTAACGGACGTTGTGTGTTTTTTTTTAATTAACGTCTTTAAAAAAACAACACAAAAACCATTGTGAACTAAGACACCGTTATCTATTAGTGCAGAGATTTCTAAGCAAATATCTATAACGACTAGTGTGTATGTTGTTCGTTTGATTAAGACAGACTAGCAGAAATACCCGTGTTTATTCTGGAAGTTCAAAACAAAGCCAATACAACTAAAGTAAAATTGTTTTTTTTAGACAACCTCAAGGGGCGGGGGGTGTTGGCTGAGGGTGGTAATATTTCTTCAACCTCCGCAACGAGCTATTAATAACAAGTTCCACCAACAGTGGTCAAAAGTTGTTGATTTCTATATAAGGGAACATACGCGCATATCCCTTACATTTTATTTTGTGTAAGATTAATGACTGCTTATAAGAATGAAGTCACACAGGCTTGTATCGTCTGGGAAGTTTTACGCTAATTGTTTATCCTCTAAGAAACCGGCTTGCACTGTCCTGGTGCAGAGACTCTAAAACCCAAGAGAAGCGAAAGAGAGAAATCCGGGTCCATTGTGCTGCAGTAAAGTGTGAAACCTAATGATTTACTAGCTCAATGGGGCGGTGGACTGCTGGGCCAACACCATGTCTAGACTATGTCATCAAGCTTGGCTGATTACAGAGAGAAGGACATAGACTCACTCCGCCATTTCGTACAATCAAGTTGGAAGAGAATGACCAGAGAGAACAGTGCTTCGCTACAACCGATGACTATATTTGGACACTAGATCTGGGATTGTTTGGCCTCTCAACAAGAAACATGTAGCCTATATTGAAAATGTTAATGGTCGAAAAAAAAAAAAGATAACTTTCTTTTTCATATTATCTGTCAATTCATCTAGAACGAAAAAACAACAACAAAAAAAAAGCTAGCTTTTTTATGCATTCGACAGAAAAAAGGAAGTGTTCATAAGATATGTTTTTATCAGGTATATGATATTTTTTGTGCGAATCAAATTGTCTAAGCTCTTGCGTTTCTAGCTCAATTTAGTTGGCAACATTGAAGTTCAGTTTAGCGTCCTGGAAATTGCAGAGTTAATCGTGCCACTAAAGAATGACATCAAACCAGTATAACCGTTACAGTTTCTATTTCTATCCACGTAACAGCTACCTTCTAAACATACTATTAAAATACTCGATTCGGAGTGATGCTGGAGCGCAAAGAGAATAGTTGAGAGGTTTAGTTTGAGAGTTGTCAGATAATTCATTGACCCATTTCAAAAGAAACATATTAAGAAGTCGCATGTGATCGTGCCTTCAACCAGTGCTACTTGCTGTTATATTCAAAACTGCACTAGTATTATACGTACTACAGAGTCATAAGAAATGAAATAGAACGTTTCTTATCTCAAATGGACTAAACAAAAATTAGAAGACATTTTTTCTCAGTATAAGTTTAAAGCAATAAAATGCCACCTCTTATGTTAAAAAAAAAAAAAAAGCATTATAGAACTTAATGTTATGCCATCGTCCTTCAATGTATATAATATTGTAATACATACATATATATTGTATATCCACTCCTCTAAGAAAAAAAAAGATAAATGAAATAGAACAGCAGTAAAAAAAAAACAAAAAAACTGGCAATCTGTTAATATCAAAATCTATTTTTAAATGACTAAAATGACTAGCTAGGAAATATATTTGGCAAACCAGTTAAACTGCAGACAAAAAAAAACACAGAGGGGGTTCAACGCCCCCATTTCTCAACCTTTTTTATTTATATACCTTTATTTTTAAAGACAATGAACCTCTAATCAACTATAGCACAACTTTGTGCAAAATGTGCGCCTGGTGGAGAACTTGTAAGGAGTAGCGGGCGGACACATTGTGCACAGAGATAACAAAGAAGCTTATTAATACGTTCAAAAACGTATATGCTCAGGACAGCCATTGGATTGTCAAATATTATTGGAAGCTGTCTGTCCTGCGCCCGTTTCAATTATTGATCAAGGATGGCCATGCATCAAGCACAAGTACCGCATTCCCACGAACAAAAACCTTACAAAATGTCAGACAATCTATCAAAGTGAAGATGGCAAAAAATCTGGCACAGAAACAGGAGGTTTTGGCAGACGCAAAAACGAAAAAGAGAAAGCAGATGATGACCACACACACTAAGGGAAACAAATCTAATTATATTTTCTAAATCTGAACCTTAATTTTGCTATTGAGTGTATACATTAAAAACAAAAACGTATTTGTACTTTTGTTTCCAATTTTACACCGTTCAGCTGTTCAATTGTTGCTGCAGGCCTGATTTAGTTTCGATGTATTGGCTAGTGTTGAAATCACGTCTAACAGAAATGAACAAAATGACTTTTAAAGCACTACACGTTTGTGGGATGAAGCCGTATCTAGATACAGCAGAAACAACTCTCAACTGGCAATGTCCAGTGTTCGCTGGGACATAATGAGTTGTGAGCCCCATCTCTCCATTAGTTTCTTTACGTGATAGATTTACAAAGATGTCCACAACTGTTTGCTCAGAAACCCAGCAGGGCCTAAATAGAACTAGACGCGTTCTGCCATTCTTTTCGTTCTCTCTGCCTACAGTCTGGCCAAACAAACCAAACACAATGATAGAGGCTTCATGGTCTAGTATATATAGTAGGCCTACACAAGTTTGGGGGAGGGGGGAGGGGTAACACAAATTTCATTTCAACTAAAAGTGTAGAGAGAAAAAAAAGCAGTCATTAACTTACTATATGGTATCCTGCATATTTGTTTGTGTTACACTAAAATGTTTTGGCAGTGTTTATACATAATGCGTTACACTTGATGATTTACTCTAATGTTGTTGTTAAATCCTTCAGAGACTATAAGTATATAAATCTGGGTAAGCGGTATCATTGAAGGTGCGTGTATACATACCTCTTTGATATCGTTACAACCAGGGCCCTAGGCTATAACAAAATATCATCGGGAATAACGTTTTCATGCGTCTGTCTTAGCATAAATTCAATTTTTGGAAGAAATTACTAAATAAAAATATTGGTCATATATTAATACACATGGGATGAAGCCGTATCTAGATACGGCAATGAAATAAGACAAAAAAACTTTTAATGTTGTAATTTGTATGTGTTCATATAATTGTAGGAATATTTTTTTAAAGTATTTAAAAAGCAGCTATATCTGGACCACCCAGTACATGTTTATTTACTGTGCACCTACTTTTGGACAACCCTGTACATGTTTATTTACAGTGCCCCTACTTTTGGACAACCCTGTACATGTTTATTTACAGTGCCCCTACTTTTGGACAACCCTGTACATGTTTATTTACAGTGCACCTACGTTTGAACAACCCTGTACAAGTGCAGTGAAATTGGGGATGGAGGAATCAAATATGGTTTCAATTTTTTGTTTGTTTGTTTGTTTGGGGATTTAGAAAAACTGAGCAAAAATAATTATAAAAATCATAATAATCAGCTAAATCTTCTCATTTGGATTCAAATAGATTTATCTGTTAAATCACAAGATTTAATAAAGCAGGTGAATAAAATAAAAAAATAAAAAAGAAGAAGAAGAAATATAGAAAAATAAAAAATGGAGTTTTAGAGAGAACATTAAAAAAAATAGTCATTAGCTTTGTGCATGGAATTATTTCTGTCCTAATTTGGCTGCCAGCAGACCAGAGGGACAAGGGAAAAAGTGAAATGTTCAGATTTTTTTTACAATACCTTTATTCAAGTCATAACTTCATGGAACTAGGAAGGTGGAGGGTGTAAAGTGGAACATGGACACGGATCTCAAAAAACAAAAATGCTCTAAATTTTTTCCTCGTACATTTAACAGCTGATGTATATTTCTGAGAAAAGAATTACTGGCTTGTTGGACACATAGGGAAAACTACAGTTTGAGCATTTTAATTTTTCAAAGTAAAAAAAAGAAAGAAAATTTTAACTTAGCTTGAAAATAAAAATATGGCGTAGACAGCCGTAGAGTAGCGGTAAATGAGCTATTTATTAAATTTTAATTTGGTTTCAGTTTATTACATTATCTAAGCTTAGCTAATATTTTTACATAAATGTAATACTGATTACATCTAGATTCTAAATCTAGAAGTATATGTAGAACTAGACTAGATCTAAGAGATCTAAATCAGAAGTCTAGATCTCTACATCTATTGCTAGATGTCTATTAAATAAAATTACCAATAAATAATTTCACAATTATACAATGCACTCTGGATCAATGGGTAATGTAGTTAGTACTTTGAGTTGACACTGCCAAAGTTTGATATCAAGCTTAAGCCAAAAAAAAAAAATAATATTTTTTGTTTTTATTTTAAGTTGTATAACGGAAGTAAGGTCTTTTTTTTTTAACTCTTTCTCTCCTAACTGATGGTACCAACGTTGATTCCACTATAATGTGGTAAATAATTATAGAGAGAAAGAGTTAAATTATTGTTTCTTTGTTTTTCTTGTTTTTAGTATAAGCTCAGTGAGCCACACTTCTTTATAAACAAACTTTAACTACTTTTGTTTTAATCATTTCAATGACAATTTGAGCTTTTAAAAGACTTTCAGTCAACTCTAACAAATAAGATGTCAAACAAATTCAAAAAAAAAAAAAAAAAAAAAACAGGAGAAAATGGATAGGCCTTTCAATAGGATATTTAACTCTTAAAAACCATAATTTTTTTCTCATTCTACAGGAATTTTTTTTTCCCCCACAATTTTTATCACATAAGCCTTTTTATAAACATCATACTGTTTTTTCTGTTTGTTAAAACATAGACATGTTATATAAAATTTTGTTGGAAATTGAATGTACTACAAGATAATTTATCTTTCAATGTTATAGATAGTCACTGGAAAAAAAAATTAGGTAATTTCAGAGATGAAATTTTATTTTTTTTAAATTTGATCTTTAAAAACTGACTTTCCCAAGTAAAAAAAGAATATTCCAACAGTCCTCAATCATTATTATTGTATGAAATATTAAACTCTATCCAATTATCTATTTAAAAAACATAACTTTGTCAAACTTGATCAATATTTACACTTTTAGTGAGGTTTCTTTCTAGATCTACTAGGGCCTGGCTGGGGCAACGCCCTTTTCGTTTACTACTTTTACTAGATCTAGGGATGAATAATTCACTATCAGACTCGTTTGAGTTTGAAAATCGCTTTCATGATAACTTTCTAGCTCTAGAATCTCTTAAGTCTAAGTTACTCATGTCACTATCATTCATATCTAAAAAAGATATTTAGAGCCTGATCAGCAGTAAAACGGCAAGAAGGCCTGTGGGCCATGATGTCTGATACAAAAAAACTAAAAATTCACTAGTCACTTACAAAAAAAAATATTTAGAACAATAAAAACAGCTTAAATCAACAAAGTATCAGAAGGAAAAAAATTTCAAAATGGCCGCTCTAGTGTTTCCTTAAACCATTTAAAGGATTAAAAACATGGATTAGAAAAGAAAAAGAAGTAAACTGGGAAATAGTGATCGGATCATCTTGATTCATCTAAAGACATCATTACAAGAAAGAGTGAAAGAGACAGAGAAGAGAAAAAAGACAAAGTAACTAGTTTAATCAAACACAGCATGAAACGGATTGATTGCTTAATAGCATGGAATTAATTAGTTGTTTCATTGTGAACAACTGGAGGATAAGTCATACAGGGGAGAGCACTTCCGATTTTACATTTTGGAAACCTTATTTAACTTCTTGTTCAAAACAGGAAACGATTTGGGAATGTGATATCTGTATTAAAACTAAATACATGTATTAATACAATTCTTAAAGATAAAAAAATGCATGCATTCACAAGTCGAGAAATATTCAGATAAACCAAGCCCACATTATTTCTATAAAAGAGAAAAAAGTAAATAGCAGGGTATAATAGGATTCTAGAAATTCAAAAAGATGCCATTTATATGAATTCTTAACTATTTTAGTTTTAATATAAAGTATTGTTGTACATGTGTGAAATTTTTCTAAAGAGCAAAAAAAAAGAAAAGAATTTGACAAGCATTATCAGTATGCTGTGTACCATGTATCATTATCTTTCCCAAATGTTTTCATGTTGTTGTGATTAAAAAAATATATTGTACAAACAGAAATTAGACTAATTATTAAAATGTATTCAAAGCTTTCAAAATTATATTTTTTTAGTGTAAAAAAAAGGGGGGGGGGGGAATAACAGAAAAAATATTTTGAAACTAAACATCAGCATTACTTCCCTTATGTATGTATTCTTATGATGCTAATTACTTAAAAAAAATATAAAAAAAATCTATGAAGTTATGTTCAATCTGAAATAGGTGTATGTAAAGTTTAGCACATACCTTAGCTTTTTGAATACATATTTCAGTATATTTAGGATAATAGCACCCTATGTCATTATGTGTTTTAAAAAAATACTTACAAATTCCAAGACTTTGATGAACCCTCTAGGCTCTTTAAAAACTCCAATATTGACTCCAGATGTAACCTAGTCAGAGAAAAAACAGTTGAATCTGGTTAATTGGACTACCGGTTAATTGAATCAGCTGCTTAATTGGACCTAATCCTTGACTACCTAAACAAAAGTCTAGCATACAGTCAAAGCCAGTAAATTAGTGATAGTGAGATATATATGTATGTAAAAACAACTTTTAGAACATTTGGGCCCACGAGGCCTTCATCTGCTACAAAACAAACAAAGAAAGACAGACAATAAACACAAACTAGCCCTAAGTTAACTTATCTCTCCGATGTTGTGCTCTTCTATTGAGGCAGAAAATAAATGAGTTGTGCTGGTGTAAAAGCACGGGAAATCAGAAGGGGCAGTGTTGTCTGGCAAAGATGAATGAGAAAAGGGTGGAGTGTTAGTCCCCATCTCATTTTAAATACAAATGTATTGTGCCTGACATGTAAATAAGTTTTCAATCTGCAACATGAGTTTTTGCATCATTGCATTGTTGTATAGCAGTGATGAGGAGATCAGTGGTACCCCTATGATATGTGTTTTGAAATAAATTAGAGTGTAGCTCATTTCTTTTCAGTCTTGAAAGAGAACAACATCTGACAGATAAATAACTGAAAACCAGTTTAGCTTTGTGATGATGGGACACGTCAGCCTTAATAATGCAACCCATCTAGGAGAAGGAAAACTCTGACTCCAAACCTCCACTTTGTGACGATACTCCCCTGAGTGGGTATCGGGGTCTTGGAAAGTACCAAGAGTAATAATAACCCCCACTGCCTTTCCACTTGCACTAAGGTGAATAATAGGTGCTTTTAGACGCAGGTCTGGATTACATTACTCCAAATAGATGTCTATGACCCACTACGCTCTACTATTTAGGATGTTAATCTATCATGAAGTTGAATGTGATACCGTGAAGTGGCTTGGATCCAGGATGCGACGATTCCACAGGGTATACCCAGCGCACAGTCCACTTAAAGTGATATTTTCATTATAAGTAAAAAAAAATCGTAATTAACTTTTTTTTAAATCCTCATTAAGCATTAATTAGGCCATTGTCTAAAGTAATCGATAACACAACTTTAAAACTTCTTACATTTCATTCACAAGTGTAATAAATTTCCAAGTGGGGATTATGTAAAAAAAACACATCAAAAATGCTATCTCTAAATTATCTGTCGTTTTTCTTCCGCACTTCCGTTTTTTTCGCCTAGCTAATCATAGTCACACTCAATATAGCTAGTCAGCCTAAGTCTAGAGTTAGACTAGAGTGGGCTAGTGACTAGAACTAGAATGACTAGACAACTCTCTATAGAGTGTAACTAGAGTTTCCTAGATCTATCTATACTAATTTCCCTCTTCTGAAGACCCCCTATTTTCTGACATTAACAAACACCCCCACAATCTTTGTTAAAATGAGCCTCTGTTTTGACAGCTATGACGAAACTAGTCTATTGTTTTTATTTATACTCCATTTCTTTAATAGTTTCTTTTACTCCAAAAAAAAAAGGGGTTTTACACAGGTTCAAAGAGCACTGGTAGGACGATGACATTTTTTTTCTTCTAGGACAGAAGGAGGGTAGGTCCAGGGTTAAGGAAATCTTTTTAGAAAATTTATATATCAGCTAAACATAAAATGCTTCTAAATAGGCCTAAAAACACTTACGGGGTCTTCCATAATATTCGTTTGTCACAATCAATGACACTAACGAACGGTCTTTATCAATGACACTAACGAACGCTATTTTTATGTTGAAAGTGCATATCAAAGGGATGTAACTCAAGGCCGGGAAATGGACCTTTCTTTGATTTATTTTGTATAGGTCTAACATTTTCTTATTTAATTCTGCTTTTGTTTTACATGTTAAACCAAGTGTGATGTGAATGAGTAAAAAGAAAGGGAATATCGCTAAACATAGTGCTAATAAGGGGCAAAGTTGGATATAATGTGAATGAAAAAAATATAAATGTTTTTGTGAGTGGTACAATCTCTCTTTTTTTTTTCACTCCTTGGCGCTCTAATTATTGATTGATCAGCCTAGGTCGGTACCTTGCAAGGTATAATCAACACAGTACCAGAAGAAAAAAAGTAGCAGGAGGGACAATTATTGATCAATCAGGTACCAAATTTAAGGTCACATTCACTGAGTGGAGCGGACTAGAAGCGCTGGGTCATGCAGTTGTTGTTTTTTTGGGGGTCAACTAGATCTAGGTAGGTCACAGTATATGGCCCTTTGTAAAGTTGAGGGCTTAGCAGAGAAGGGAGCAATTAAAAGAGGGAAAAGTGACACTTATCTGTTGGTCATGAGTTGGTTTAAAAAGAAATTGATATTAAATTTTTTTTTAATTCAAGAGATAATATTATTTTTAAATACAATAACATGAAGTGTTGGTTAGTGTACGAAGCGGAGAATGGTGTTCGTTAATGTTAGCGCTGGGCCTCATTGACCTGACCCTCTTCAACTTCATATTTTATTGTAACTATATGCATTTTATTGACAAATGGATGACGAGTTTATAGATGTTTGCATATATATACGCATCAGTGTAGAAAATGGGGAGACATATGTTATTTAATACAAATACTAATTTTTTATTAGGCATAAATAGTTTGTTCAATATTCATTATCTATTAATACAGTTGATATCAATTCACTTTACTGATTTTATGTAAAAGCCTTAGAGTTGCTTCTAGTCTCACTCTAGTGTAGCTGGAATAAGTATTTAATTTAGTTATGACATTTGCAAAGAAATATGTGGACATAATAGTAGTCGATATAGTTTAAATATATCCTTCTTCATACATACAACTAATTATGTAGCTTGAAACTATGTCTATCCCAAATTAATACCGAGTGCTCATTTACTACCGGTTCCCGAAGACAAAAGTGGACATCATGGTCATGGTAATCTATGTATCTTTCATTACACAAAAGCCTCTATAAAATTAATATTTGAGCGTTGTATGCTTTACGGTGGATTTCACAACTTGAAATAGTTTTAAAAAAAAAAAAACATTTGTAGAGATCTGGCAGAAATAAGACCACTGTTCAATGAAACTGGAATTTTTTTAGTTGTGGGGTAAATTTTTAGTGTGTTATTTCCACTGTGACTGCAGTGTAGGCCTACTTTCCTAAATTTTATGCTTGAGAGCCACACGTTAGAACTGAATCACAAATATTCTTATATTTGAACATCTTCTAGTTTAGGCCTACCTTTCATCTCTTTTTTATATGTATATTCGTTTATACGGTTTAAGTGCAACTGCAACTTATTTCATTTACATTAATACAGCAATCATCAGCAATGAGCCTTTGTATTGCATATTGCCCATGTCTCCTCTACCGGCTTTAAATATAAAAAAAAACAACAGTTACATTTTAGTTAAAATGCCGGTAACTCCACCGTTGTCTGGTTCCAAGTCCAGAATGTGAAAGGAGGAGGGGCGAGCATATGTTAGGCTACACACTACTCTTCATAAACATCAAGCTACTGTTATTGAAAATGCGTGGATTTCAGATAAATATCTGTACTTATAAGGAAACCCATAAAGTTTAATTTAATTTGAAAATAAAATAAAGAATATGTTGCACATATACGAATGTATATGCATAACCCAGTATGATTAGTTAACTTTAAAGTAAAATTACATTAAATCAATAAATTAAAAAATAATAATTTAGGTCTGTAAAACATTACAAATGAAAAAAAAAATAGTGTCAGCAAAAATATATAAATATAGGCCTATAACCCGTACATATATAGGATAACAGTACCATGCATTTGTGACACAAACAAAAAAAAAACAAATTAAAAAAATAAAGATTAATTCATTCTCATTATTTATTTTTTATAGCCTTTTTAATATTTTTTTTATTACATAATATAGATCCAGAGTTTTCATGTCATTAGAGAATGACTAGTTCTATCACGAACTATTACATGATACTACCGACACCGTCTAGCCGGTAGTGACCTTGTGACCTGATTACCGTAGCGATAGACAGGGCGGTGCTGCCACTTGCGTAACATTCTTCAAAAGGGTCCTTCGATGAAAAGTTTTATCTCTTACTCTTACTTTGGCCCTGTCACCCTGTCTAGGACTATAGACTATACTAGACTATAGTCAGTATAGACTATAGAGTATTAACAGTATAAAGTAAAATGACTAATGACAATAACATAGATGTAGATCTAGATTCTAGTACGAGTATTAGTATAAGTATTATGAGTATGAGTATGAGTTACCAGTTAATATGAGATGATATCTTACAATTAAGAATATCATAACAAAGATAACTAGATACTAAATCAAGTAAATCTAGAATGATTTATAAAATGATTTAGACATTTTAGAACCTAGATCTATTACTATTACTAATAATTATTTAGTTATAAATGTAATTAATATTTCAAATATTATATCAATTATCTATACTATAATTATATCACTATATGACTTTGTATATGTTAGTATAATCTAGGTGCTATAATAAATGAAAAACTGTCATGGAATCCACATATTGATGAAACTATAAAAAAATCAAACAAAGCATTAGGATTTATTAAAAGAAATTTCTATAAATCAAATAAGAACATAAAACTAAAATGTTATTTAACCTTGGTTAGGCCAATAATAGAATATGCATCCTCCGTTTGGGACCCCTCAACTCAAGAAAACATTAAGAAACTGGAACAGACACAAAATAGAGCAGTGAGATTCATAACAAAGGAATATTCACATTTGACTAGAGTAACACCTATAGTAAAATCACTAAATTTAGAAAGCCTTCAGGACAGAAGACTCAAAAGTAAAGTAGCAATTATACATAAAACAATGAACCATAATCTTCAAATACAAAAACAAAATTTAATAAAATACTCTGAAAGACACAAATATAAAGGTACATTCCTCGTCCCATATGCTAGGACAAATTTGTACAAATACTCCTTCTTCCCTAGTGCTATTAGAGCATGGAATGGGTTGCCTGAGCTAGCCAGGAAAACCAGTGACTTGGCAGAATTTAAGTCATTGGTTAATATGCATGACTAAATGCATGACGCGTAGGACGTAATCATCTTCTTTTTTTGAAGTAACGTCTGTATTATATAAGATAATCTATGATTCTATGACTATGACTATGTCTATGACTATGTCATCTATGAGACTCTATGTCTAAGATAAACTATCATAAACTCTATGATACTATCATATGTGTGTTATTACTTATTTACTAGATTCTTGATTTATTATAGATCTAGATTTAGTCTCCTAATATAGATTTGATCTTAATTAAACTCGATTCATATAAAATATAAACCAAACTATTTCAGGCTCAAAATCATTTTATTATAATTAACATTTGTCATTGTTTTTATTTTTTTACTTATTTTACCTGTCCGGCGGCCTCCATCTTGTTATTATTCTAAATAACCGATGCGCACTGAATGAGTAGTTTGTTCTGGAATGGCTGATTAATGTGAATCTAGACTCTAATTTCAAATTTTATGTTTATCATCTTTTCTTAGAACACTTAGATCTAGTTCTCCGTTGTGTTTAATTAGATCTTGTTCTAATGTTATAAAACAAAAATAATCATTAGTTTCTGTTTGGGGGTGTGTGTGTGGGGGATAAGACGGATAAGATAGAAATGGGAGTTTTCATCAATCATTCATGGAACAGTACTTTATTTTAGTGTTAGTCTTAGACCAACTATTTACTGCATTATAGCTAGATTTTTTTTTGTAATGCATAGGGAAGGCAGCATCGACCTTCGCTAGACTCAGACCAAGAGAAAACCAGAAGCAGCTAGACGCTCACTTCAGTGACCAAAATGGATTCGAGATCTACATGGCATGCGTTCTGAGCACGATACTGTAGAAGTCGTGGAATACCTAAAGCAAGAGAGAAAAATAAACTCCTTCCACTTGCTGCTTCACGAGAGAGTGTGCAATAGGCCTACTGAGATCCTTGCACAAACGGGTCTTCGTCTTCCCAGCATCTTCGCAATCCCTGGACAACGACGCGTACGCTTGTCCATCATGGGCGTAGCCAGGATTTTTTTCGGGGGGTGGGGGTGGGGAATTTTTTGTCCCCCCCCTGCAAAATTAAAATATATATGTGCGTGTGTGTGTATGCGTGCGTGCGTGAGTACATAATTAATCTTTATTACATTCTGACCCTTCATTCTTTCGGAAGACGTTTATTATACCCTAGAATAGGTTCTTCCTGGAGTTAGTGGAAAGATTGTAGACTCCCCGCCATTGCCAGCATTGTGAGCTACCCCAGCGCCCCGCCCCGCCGCCAAACACTATTTCCGGTATTGAAAGCCAAGAATATGCATATTCTGAGGTATCTACACTGCATCATCCTACTATTAAAAATTTTATTTAAAAAACCTTAAGTGCTATTCTTACTGACTTAGATCCTCCCGCGTCGTCTCTAAAGCCTCTTCACACCTGCTCTAAGACCTCCATGAAAATGTGGCGCCAAGTTGTACTAGGATGTCCTTGTTTGCGATTTCCTCGTAATGGCCACCATATATATATATGTCATCGCAACACTAAAATATGCGTTATTTATTTTGTCGGAGAACATGTCCCGCAAGCCTTATGCGACGCTCTGTCACAACATTAGTAAGGGCTCAACTCCCAGTTCGGCATAGGATTTTCTTGGTTGAGACCCGATCTCTAGAACTGACTCCTAAAATACGTCTTAGCCATCTTTGTCACATTTAGCCACATTTAGTATTTTTCATTTTCAGCAGATTCACTGCACTTTATTAATGGAGCCCAATCACTGTTAGAAATTTGTAACCTCTCTTGGCTACGCTCTTAGAATTAGGTGACTGTAGTTTGCTTTAGATTTTATATCGAAAAGGGAAGTTTTATAGTCAAAATCATTGGGGGGGGGGGGTTAAACTAACAAATCTGTAGAATTTTGATTGTGTAATATGCTTTTTTTTTTATAATGAAGGGGTATTTTTTTTAGCTTCAAACCCCGCTGAAAGGGGGAGGGGGTTTAAACTCAAAACCCCTTGGACTCTTGGACTATGCTCATAGACTTTTGACTGTGTAATTTGCTTTAGGGGGGGGGGTAACTCAAAATCCCATTGGCTGCGCTGGGGCAAGTGATGGTTTAGTATTAAATTCTCACCTAAAATAAACAGAATCAAAGCAAAAAATCAGGAACTAAATTCCGATCCCCCCTGAGGGGGGATTTCATTTCGGGGGGGGGACGTTGAACCCCAAGCCCCTCCTGGCTACGCCCATGTTGTCCATATAGCCTATATGTTCGCCTGATATGACAATCGCATCCCGAAAGTAATTCTTTACGGGCAACGTATTCGACGCATCTGGCTCAAGAAAAACTGGTAGATCCACCTCCCTTACGTGGGTGTAATCAAACGGTACCTCAAAACAGTAAACATTGATACTGAACATTGGGAAGACGCAATATATAGCCCTAGATTGTACTATGGACAGCGAAAAAAGCATGGGCCTCAGCTCTGGAAGAAAAGCGCGCCAAACGAAAAATGTCTGGCTTCTAATACAATGTCTCTCTCTTCCGTAGCAGTCTTAGAGAGGATATCATGTCTGCAGTGGATCTTTCACTGTCCTGTTGGACATGGTCCGATTCTCAGCTGTGGCAGAGGATATATTACAGGGTTCTGGGTGCAGGAGAGGTTGGTTAAACTTTATTGCTTCAGATGCAATGCTATCGCTCCCTAGGTACACAAATGTATAATTATTTATTGATTGTCTATTTTAAAGATCATCAGTGCGCGGTAACTCATCCAAGCTTTCCAACACTGGAAGATCTGGCAGGGAGGCCAGGGAGACATTGACTATGTGTTCTGTGAGGCATAGATATCGAGGTAGGATTATTTTGTCAGGGTCAAACATAAATTTAAAAAAAAAAGGAGAATCTCTAATAAGAGATTTAAAAAAATAAACGCTTGAGCTTCGCATCCGCCGTCATGATTTAACTGTGGAAAATCTGGAAGTGTAGCACCAGAGCACTGCATATGCAAATCAGATAGCCGTCTAGGGTCTCCGAATGGTCGGGGTCCTCGCACAGGATTCAAAACAATTTTTAGAGACCCAATAATAGCGAAACTTGTGCCCAGTGCTATTTTTGCAGTCACTAGGTTTTCAAATTTAGTAATTTTATTTTTTCTCTGTTTATTTCTTATTTTTCTATATCATTCCTAAGTAACTTCGCCTAGTGCCTTCAATTATCCAAGGCATGACACAAAATAGTAGTTCAAACAAATAGATTAAAACAATAATATGCGTACGGTTATAATATTTTAACATGAAAAGATTTTATTTACAAAAGATACGATGTTATGTTATTTTTTATTTTTTTTTGCTTTTTTTAAAAATTAAACGTCGAGGCTTAGTGTTGTTGTTTTTTTTTGTGACGGTACTTTTTCAATGTGGGGAAAAATTATACGTTTCTTGTATGTTAACGTTTATTATTAATTTATTAGTAATTAAAGTTAGGCAATCCATCACTGAATAAAAGCTCTGATTAAACGTATGGGTTAATTGCAATACGAGGAAATCATACAGTATGATTCCCCTCGTCTAGCTTGGCGCCACACTTTCATGGTGGGAAAAGGCTCCAGACATTGCCAGATCTTTGTGGAGAAAGCTTGTCGCTTAATTTGCCAAACGTTACGGGAGGAGCAAAGTTTAATAAGTGATTATCGTTTATGTGTAATGAGCCTTTATTAAAATTAGGCCTATTGTTTAGGGGAAAAAAATAGCTGTGCTTTATAAAATCTTAAAATTGTAAAATAAAGATCCTCGAATCGTTGCGCATAGATCTAGCTCTACATAATATAGATCTATAATCTGATAGTAGATTTATAACGTTTTGAATATTTTTTTAATGTTACATTTTTTAAAGAAATAAGTATTTGTTTTTTTAAACTAAAAATATTCTCCCAATATCATATATTAATTTTAATTGTTTTGTCTTAAAAAAAATAGTTTCAGTTTTTTAAGACGCCATTTGTAAACTATCGTTTCGTGCATTGTCACCGGGTGTTTATATTACAATAGATGTAGACTAGAATTCTACATCTAGAGTGAATAGAGTCTAAAATCCATATTAGATTTAGACCTAGAAGTCTATTCTAGTCTTACTGTACTTGAATTTAAATCAATTATTTTATCTTAGGTGTGTTGTTTTAGTAAGTAAATTAAAATATTAATTAAGATAAGATAAATCTCGATCTATCACAATCTCAGTGACTGAGAGTCGACTGAGTCTAGTCTATCTGAAAATAAAGTATTATTAAGCTATGAACTATGAATTGTTATTGCTATTAGTATTTGGACACCTAGACCTATAGTATAGAGTATAGTCTAGTATAGATCTAGTAAAGTGCGAAGTTCGATCACATTAAGCCCGCTGGCAGCAATTTTCACGTTTGGATTTTTATAGCACCTATGAAAAAACTGATAGTAATTAGTATCTCCGACAGTCACTGTTATCCTCAACCTCCTATCTATAAAAATAAACCTGATTAAATGTATCACTAGGCTTTGTTAAAATTAAATATGAGGTCAAAGAGGTGTAGGGTGGGTATCGCCAAGCGTACTTTTCTTCCTGGATAGGATTTTTCCCCAGTTAGTAAGCTCGATCGTGTTGATCATCATCATCAAACTCCATTTGAGTGAGGGCTTGAGAGGCTCAAATCCTCTCTTGCAAAAGCCCTGGACAGAAACCCTGCTGTCTTGCGTTGTGCATAAATGTCACCATACAGGTCGGGTTGATGGAAGGCTCGAGCTGATTAAAGAAAATATATATCTTAAACATGTTTTAATGTTTAATTTTCACTATGAAGTCATTTTCTTTTTACTCCAGCGTAAGAACACCATCTACTGCCACCTTTCCCATGCTCTACAACTTCAAATAGTCTCTTTTTAGCTGATGAGCCATTAGACTTAAAAATAGCCTTAACCAGATTACCCATTTCCTTCACTACTGGGTAGTCAAAAAAAATAATTCCACACCTCCTGAGTTTGACCTCACCATGAACTTAGCCTTTACAAGGAAAAGGAAATAGTATGTGTCGGAAGTGAAGAAAAAAGGTGAATGGGCAGTAGCAATATAGTAGTAATTTGGTAAACATTCAAATAAAAAAGTTTTAGCAATAAAAAGTGAACCGATCGAACCTCTATACAAATCGGGAATGTTCGAATTTCGCACTTTACTCTATAGCCTATAGGCCAAAATTTCAAAGTTTGACTTTGACCTGCACTTTATTTGACATAGAAAAGAAAATGAAGTATCAAAATCTTCTTTAGTTTAAGGAGAATAAGGATGACTACTTATATTTGTACCCCTAAGCTATATTTGTTATTATATTTAAGTTAAAGGTTTTCATTTAAATCAGACAAATTTGACCCACATTATTTAATTCCGGGGAACCATAATTTATTTCAGACAGTCTCTATATTTAGGTATCAATAAACTCAGATTTTAATTCTATATTAACATTAACAAAATTTTAATATCCTAAGATCCCCAGGCATAGCACCTCACATGAAATCATTAAGATATTTTCAAATTATGCTTAAATACGAACACAAAAAATAAAAATATGAACACACCTATTCTACCAAAATTAGGTCACTGGGATAGTGACTTCTACACAGACTTTTAGACTTATTTTATGTTTGCATGATTAGAGATGTGTGTTGAATGTTTGTGTTTTTGTTTATTAATTTAATAAATTTCTAATACAGATGATCTTTTGTAGTACAGTACAGGTTAGGATAGCAATTCTTGCCTAAGTAGCTGAATCCTCTAATATATTGTTACGAATCTCACTATCCAGGCTCTCTGCAAACTGCACCATACACTACCAGCTTAAAGAACTTGACAACTCAGGGCTCCAGAGTAACGTAACACTTTAATAGTTGAATAAATAACAGCCAATACTGTACAATTGGCAGCATGTACACTGTACAAATATCTCTCCAATAACACCGTACTGCCGTATCAACTCTTGCACTGGCCTCTCCGTCTCGTTCCGGGCTTGCACTGGGTTCAACAGTTCAGGACTGACTTTACACACTAGGCTCGTTGTGTCGGACTCGATCACAGACCAAGATCAAGACGCCAGTCGTCTCAACTGTACTTGACAGTACTCCGCACTGAACCATCGTAATGCTCCGTACAGAACCACACTGTGCTGTGCTGTAGTCGACTGGACTGTAGTGAACCGGGCTCTGAACCCCTGCCGTGAACCTTCTCTTGTGAACCGTGCTGTATTGAGTACCCTTTTCTCAACCGTCTTGACTGCAACACCTCCGCTCTTATATAGGGTCCCTACTGGCCTTCTCGATCCGGACAGAATGCCGCTCGACGTTTCTAGGTGGTCAGATGACTACATCCCTCGTGACGCTCCTGAGCTCTGTTCACGACGGCGATCCTTCCCGAACAGTTCTGTTGACACTCGACTCGGCTGACCGTCGTAACTCGTAACTCGCTGGCCTAGGGCGATTTGCGTCGGCTGACTACACTCGTACCACTACCCCCATCATTGCCACCACCAGGTTTATAACAATATCTCTCTATATAAATCTAGATCTATCTAGTAGGTCTAGATCTAGGCATTTAACTTCATTCAATGTATCAAGCTCACTCCAAACATTTGCCCATTTACTCTCTATAAAAAAAAACAAATATAATGTAAGATCATTAACCTTGATGTCCAAAACTGGCTGTTTGAAATAAATTTTGGTAAGAAAATCGTAATTAAATTCGGACACCCTATTAATTTTTTTGTGTATGGAATCAAACAATTAGGCTTATGAATCAAATAAATCAGCTCCAAAAACAATAAATATTGTCGGGCTCATACGCATAGACTTAGCCAATCAAAAAATATAGTCTTAACCCTAGGAAGAGGTAAAGTCATCCGGGTAACATAGGAAAAAACAACAACCTGACTTACACATTTGAAAGTCTTTTTTCTTACATAAAAAGACAGCTAAATGGAAGGAAATTTGGTCAGAATTATTGGAAAATGGACAAGCACATTATACAGTATGCTAGTTTCATATTAAATATCAAAATAAAGATTGAATGACCACAAAAACAGCGAGTGTCCGAATTCATGTAATGTCCGGGTTAAATAAACTACTCTAGTACATTTTAAAAATATTTAATTTTATTTATAGAGTCTAGATTTCTAGCTCTAGATAATCTAGGGATGTGAAATAAAAAATTTATCTTTGAAAAACTATTTTTCAATAGTACATCATTAAAATACTTTAACAGAACTTTCCAATGGTGTATAAATTATGCCTGTATGTTTAACAGTTAGAAAGTAAGAAAGTTAAGATTTTTTTTTGGTCGCATTTTGACCTAACATCTGTTGACATGGAACATAAAAGAGCGAGGAGAGCTTGTCACTGGCTAAGCCGGCGAGACACACCTCCAGCTAAAAAGTTAAAAAGTTGGAATTGAGTTTTTTAGACGATAGATCTACTTATTAAATAAGAATTAATAGTACATCTAGTGTTAGTAGTAAATTTCTAGCTCATAAAGCTGATTTCATTTATATTTATGAACTTTACTTGTTTAGAATGTTAATATTGAAGGAAAGGAACAAATTATCCGGTCTTGAGCTTCAAGAAATGTCAGAGAGGTGTGGACAAAATTGCGGCGTTGTGATGGCAGAAAATAAAAAATATTTAAAAAGTGGGATTAAAATCGTCTGAAAATTATTTTTTTAAAAATTCGTCACAATTCGTGCGTATATGTTTAATACACAAAAACTATTGGAATATATGCAGAATATTAGGGTTTACAAAGCCTGACATGTTTTTATTTTTGTTCACAAAATTTTTCTTTATAGACTATCATCAAAACTGTCCATGGCCATTATTTTCTTTGTTAAATGGCATTTTCCACTTTGTTAGCGCCACGTAAGACTTACAGCGATAAAACTTGGTAGAATTATGGCCAGGCATGATATCTAATATGACTCATTTCTGTTTCTCAGCTGAAGTTATCACATATTTGTATGAGAAGATTTGTTATTCAAATCTAAAGTCTTTTATTTATGACTAGATCATAATTTAATTGGTCCAAAATGAAATGCAATAAATCATTTTGTGATAGTGTACAATAAAAATGTTATAATTTTGATTCATTCAGGTGGGCAACATGTTCCTAACTCGCTCTGAGTATGACAGAGGTGTGAATACATTTTCTCCAGAAGGTCGTCTGTTTCAAGTAGAATATGCTATAGAAGCAATCAAAGTAAGTTTAGCCTGACGTATTTTATATCATTCTGTTAAAAAAATATGTTTCTAAATTTGGTTTGCTAAAAAAATTATTGCTCTATAAACAAATAGTAGTTTATTATGAATTTTAGTATCTATTTTTGTATTGCAGCTTGGCTCAACTGCCATTGGCCTGAAGACTAATGAAGGAGTGGTGCTGGCTGTAGAGAAAAGAGTTACTTCTTCACTTATTGAAGCTGGAAGCATAGAAAAAATTATGGAAGTGGATAAACACATTGGTAGAGTTTGAATTGTTCTTTTTTAAACTCATAATTTTTTGTTCTCAATCTTAACAAGTCCATTGCTTCTTATAATAACATCTCACAGGTCCAATTTTTTCGCAAGTTTGTTTTGTTTTCTGTTGGGATCAACATATCTGAATGATTATTATAATAAATTGAAAAACTATTTCTGTACTATATTTCAATGACATAAATTTGTTTTCAAATATTTCAGCCTGTGCTATGAGTGGTCTTATTGCAGACTCAAAAACCTTAATAGACAAAGCACGAGTTGAAGCTCAGGTAATAACCTTGTAGACCAACTACTTGCATTTGTATACTTTAAATGTTTTAAGCCTGACTTGAATGCATTTGTTAATAGCTGTGTGTTTACTTTTAGAATCACTGGTTTACTTACAATGAGAACATGGGTGTCGAGGGAGTCACACAGGCTGTCTCTAATTTAGCTCTACAGTTTGGGGATGATGACCCTGACCCTGGTGCCATGGTACTGATTTTTTTTTTTATAAGCCATTAAAGAGTTAGTGATTTTTTTTATTACTGTTTAGGCAGACATTGAATTAATTTGTTAGAATCTTATCACATTACAACAAAAATAATACATTTTATATGATTTGATGATAAGTATGATTATCTTGTGCAATACTTCATAATATCATTTGAATGAATCAATAGCCTGTGTATATATAAATATGAAAACAAAAATTATGTGTTTGTAAAATAGGTTGCACTTATACAAATTAAAAAAAAAATATTGAAGGTTGAGAACCCAAAAAAATTAAGTTAAAAAATGTCTGCCGCAAAAAATTACAAAACATTCCCTTTTTAAATTTATTTAATGTAATCAACAAGCATTCTGACTGATGTTCCATAAAATCTTTGCTTGGAAAAGGAGTCTATATTGTTATGTAGCATAAAATCTGAAGAGAGATGTAGTTTGTTAAACTTAACTCAGTTAAGGTGATTCTACGCATAATTAGTCACTGTTAAGTTTTCAAAATAGTTTTTTGATTTTTTCAGAGCCGTCCATTTGGTGTCGCCCTTTTATTTGCTGGAGTTGATGAGAAAGGACCAAGATTGTGAGTTTTCTTTAAAAAAAAAAAATGGCTGCCTCTCTTTCTTTTCGCAAAGAAAAATGTTATAATTTTGATTGTTAGTGTTAAAATGTTTTTTATTTGACTGATAAAAAAAATTTGCTGAATGATTTTCAATTGTGATTGTTTTAGATTTCACATGGATCCATCCGGAACATTTATACAATATGATGGTAAAGCCATAGGGTCTGGATCAGAGGGTGCTCAACAGGCATTACAAGAAGTTTATCACAAGGTACACAGTTTCTACACATAGTGTTTGTATAGCATGGATGCAAGATCGCCGGCATGCTGGCAAAATCAAATTTAAAAAAAAACTTTGTCGGCAAACGTCAGTCTGACTGATTCCAGCTTCATGTCAGACTTTTTTTTTCACTTATAATAAAGTTTTGGTCTTTCAAACTAAAAATTAATAAGTCAAATTCAAAGAAAGACAGGAAGTTACATTATTTAAGTTACGACGCATGCTCATATTTCCATACTTTCACTTCATATCAAAAATGTAAACAAAAGTTAGAAACAAATCAGTAAGGCCAAAGCCTATGCCTAAGACGCCAAGGTTAGATCTAATTCTAATAAGTTTGATCTGCGGCATAAGAACTTATTTTCTTTAAAAAAAAATTTAAACCAGACCTAGAGGCTACATTTTTAAATGATTATACATAGAAGTTGAACGTATTTACCCGAAAATACAAAATTGCTGTATCGCCCGCCGTATGAATAAAGAGAATAAAGATAGACTTAGATGATAGATCGATATCAATGAGTAGATCTTTTAACTATTAGATCTAGATAATCATATTTAGAATAATTAGACTAGTTAGAAACTTACAGTTACAATCTACCACTAGATCTAGACCAGGTCTAGATCTCGTACCTGTGCAGAAGCAGCAAAGTTGGTAGATCTATCTATAGTTATAGTCAACTTGTAAAGTCTAGATTACTCTAGATAAAATCTAATTTTTTTTAATTTTATTAAAAAAAAGGCTAGAGTCTAGATCTAGATTAGCAGCATTAGTATCATCTAGCATTATTACTAGATTAGAATTTAAATCTAATTTCAAGATCTGGAACTAAATCTAGAGCATATAATAGTATTTGGATCTAGGTCTAAGTCTAGGCTAGAGTAGACCTAGATCTAGATCAAGTTAACTATATACTAGTAGCTCTAGTGACACTCTATTCCTAGTAAAGTTGAAAGTCTAGACTATTGACTATTGTGAGTATGTCTAGATCTCTAATACTTAATAGTTACAATTTTCTTTATTAGACCTAGATATAGTTGTAAATTGATGGATCAACTCTGCTACTATTATCATAGAATGACATACTTGACATAGAATATGAATGACATCTTAACTAGATCTAGATAATCTAGTAAATCAGTCTACGCTACTATTAGTTTGAAATCCAGTTAATTAGTTCTAGATTTGATAATATCAACTGACTTCTCTGTCAGCCAATAAATATTTATAGATCTATTAGGTCTTTTGTTTGAAATAGAGCTAACTTTTAACATAGGTGCTATTTATACTAATATAGTAGTTGTAGGCCTATCAATGTGCATATTATATTTTAAAAAAATGAAATCTTCAAACATGCATTTATGTAGATTATAGTAATTTAAGTAAAAGCATTGAATTTATAGTTTGTATTTATATATATAGTTAGAATCTTATATATATATCTAGCGGTAAATGTTTTATTTATGTTGTGAAGACTTAAGAGGCATCATGCTCTTGCAGGTTTTTTGGGGTTGCCAACCCCCCTTGGTGGCAAAACGGGGCTCCGTTGCTTGAATCCATGTTGTATAGAGAGTTGTTTCATTAGGTCTTAGCTTGCGATAATGTCACTATGTGTTTGCTTGTTTTCCTTATTAGTATGGTCATGCAGCCACAGAATAGTTCATAGACTAGGATCTATTTACATTTTAAACATTTCCAATTGAAATTTTTATAACTTTAATAATTTTTTTTTATTTTCATTTTTCCCCTTTGTCATAGAGCATGGCAAGAACTAAGGGAGAATATTCATACATTAAAATCTAAATTTATAAGATAAGATAACCAATGAGGAAGTGCTACAAAGAGCAGGGTGCCAGGACATCTGCTCTGTTTTCAGCAGCAGACGCCTTGGCTGGCTTGGCCACGTTCGTAGAATGCCAGTATGTCGACTTCTACAGGACATCCTGTATGGCGATCTAATAGAAGAGCCGCTGGTCGTCCACTTTTACGTTATATGGATGTATGCAAACGCGACATGAAGCTCTTCAAAATCGACACTGGCAACTGGGAAGAGGTGGCACTGGACAGATCCTCATGGAGAGAGATCATAAAGGAAGGGTCACGGATTGCAGATGTCATACACAACAGAAGCAGAAAGAAGGGTGAAAATGCAACGGCGCCTGGTGATTATATATGCCCAACCTGCGATCGCAGCTGTGTATCAAGGATTGGCCTCTTTAGTCACACAAGAAGTTGCAAAGGGAAAAGATCGTCTCTCGAGACGTAAAATGCCACAGAATATCTAAATACTTTACAATTGGCATCATTAAATATCTAATTGTAACCTCTACTGGATTTGTACTGGAATCTCTGTCTCGTCTTGAACTTGGCTGTGCTCAACTGTCCTGGACTGACTTCACTTGGACTCGCTGTACTGAACTGGATTGCTGTGCAAACCAAATCGCCTTGATTTTGACACGTGCTGCCTCTTTATATCAGCCTTCCTAAAAACATAGAAACATCACATGACCATATCAGTAGTCATATTCACTTGTAGTCTTCACAAGTACAAACTGCTTTTGCTTTTCCCCAACTAATGTCAGGTACCAATTAGAGCTGGGTGGACCCAGAGGCGCCCTTAGATCCCCCCAAAAATCTCAGTCTGCACCAGGATTTGAACCCAGGACCCTCCGGTTTGGAAGCCAATAGCTTTACCACTCAGCCAATTTGCCTCCCACTCTAATAAAAGTATGTCAGAAACTGTTGAAACTGACTTGTTCATTGGTTTGTCACACAATAATGTCATTCAAAGGTTATATATATATATTTGTTGTTTGTAAAATAAAGGTTCTACAAGAAATACTTATAAATACATACAGTCATTGGAAATTTGTTTATGCACAAATATCCTGTAAGAGATTTGAAAAAAATGAAACTGTTTTCATTCAGTGCGTTTATGACTTTGATTGATCTTTATAAATAAAACCATTCTTTCTTTCTTTTCAACAATTGAACCTTATTTTCAAAGTCCTAAAAATATATGTACTGTTGTTCTAAATTATTGACTCATTTTTAAACAAAAGTATTTTTATAGTGAGTTCATTGGAGAAAATTTCAAAAAAACAATCATAGATTTGTATATACAGTGGTTTAAAATTACAACATTCTTGTGGAAAATAGATGTTCATACATCCCAATTAGGTCAGATTAAAACTGTTAATCTTTTTTTTAATATTTTTCTGTAAATGGTTCTTGACACTTGCATGCACTTTGTATCCCATATTTATTTTCTCCAATTTTGTTATGTCTCCAGTCAATGACACTGAAGGAAGCATGTAGAGCTGCTTTGACAATACTTAAACAAGTTATGGAGGAAAAATTAAATTCTACTAATGTAGAGGTGAGTTCCCTTATACTAGTCTCTCAGTGTGTCTGTGGACATAGAGAAACATTTCAGGGTGCGTAGTAAAAGAGTAAAGTTCCCCTTTCAGATTTTGCGATCTATTGGACAGTTGATGTAAAGGTCATCTGTTTGTGTGGCCCACAGTTAATGCGGATGTTATGACGAAATCACAACGACCAACTGCCTTTATTTTTCCCCAAACTAATGGCAGTTACCCATTAGAGCTGGATGGACTCAGAGGCGCCCAAAGATCCCAAAATAAAAAATCCCGGGACACCCAATTTGGAAGCCAAGTGCTTTACCACTCGGCCACCACACCAAATGTAACCCCAATTTGGAAGCCAAGTGCTTAACCACTCAGCCACCACACCTTGTGTAACCCTGCTAATTATAATTAAAAATGTCAGTCTTCACCAGGATTCGAACCCAGGACCAATCGGTACAGAAGCCAAGCACTTATCCACTCGCCAACTGCGTTCATAGTGGGCATAGGGAATTTAAGTGATAGGAATAAAGTGTGTTACTTATGTAATGTTGCCACAGTGTTTCTTAGCTTGCCTCTTCACTGGACACTTTTTTTGTAGACACTTCCATTATGTCCCCCTCTTGTGACTGGACAACACATTATTCATAGAAATAGCATTCTGTTCATTTAGTTAATCGCTTTATCAGAGCTTGCCCTCGGCTTACTCAAGGTCTGCACAATGAATGGGGCTCAATGTAAAATTTAAGTTTTCCTTTCAGACCATGCAATCTATAGGGCAGATGATGTAAAGGTCATCTGTTTCTGTGGCCCACAGTTATCGAGGGTGTCATGTGGCCAGCACAAACAGGCTTTACCTTTCCCCAACTAATGTCAGGTACCCATTAGAGCTGGATGGACTCAGAGGGGCCCAAGGATCCTGAAATTAAAAATCTCAGTCTTCACCAGGATTTGAACCCGGTACCTCCGATTCAGAAGTCGTGTTTTACCACTCAGTAACCCTGCTAATTTTACTTTTTTTTTCTTTCTTTTTCAGATGTGTACTGTCACTCCTCAAAATTTGTTTCGCATGTTTACCAAAGAAGAGTTAGAAGACATTATCAGGGACATTTGATAAGTTGTTCTACATAATATGTCTGGAGGTGTTTGTTTTTACTTTTTACTATTATTATTATTTTGAACATCATTGGACTTGGAGCAGTTGAAATGTTGTTGTTTTTCACAAGTTATGTCCCCTGGATGTATCTGTTATCAATAGTATTCTTTGACTTCCATGTAGAAGAGTTAACACTACAACACTGCTCTGGTCTATATGAATAAAAAGATCATGCTAAACTGAAGACTTTTTACAAAATTTATTCACTTATTGATTTTATTAGATGAATGCATTTGATTCTGATATATGGTCTCCTACTTAGTGGTCACAGCAATGGATTGAAAGGCTTCTAATCCAGTGGTGCCTGAATCAGTCCACACAATGGCTGCATAATCTGATGACATGTGTAGATGTTATGATCAGGCTGGTCTGGTGGAGAAATCTATACTGGCCAGCTAAATTGATACATTAATAGTAACAGACTAAATTGATACATTAATAGTAACAGATGGTGCAGGTATTATTTATTGTCTGGCTTGATATTGGTGTGTGTACTCAGCACACAGCGCACTTTTGGGACTTGGCAATCATTTTCTCTGATTTTTTCACTTTGCCTGTCAAGACCATCAAGAACTTGTCCCATGCCTTAATGAGCGGATCATCCAATGGTTTCTGCAGCGTTTCTGACATAAACCTGGGGAACTTTTCTTGGAATGGCTGAAATATTCAGAAGTAGAATTTAATTTTGTTAACAAAAATATATATGTATATATTATTTCAGCTTGTTCTCTGGCTGGTTTTGAGAAAGTACTTTTTTTTTTCAATAATAGTCAGGAATCGTCTTTAAGTCCAAAAAGTAAAGTTCTCTCCCTTTCAGACCTTGTAGTCTATGGGGCAGTTGATGTAAAGGTCATCTGTTTCTATGGCGAAGGGTGTCATGTTGCCATCAGAATGACCAACCGCCTTTACTTTTCCTAACTAATGTCAGGTACCAGTACCTAATAGATTTGGCTGGACTTAGGAGCATCCTTAAAAATTCCAAAATACAAAAATCCAGTTTTAAATGATATTCAAACCTGAGCCCTTGATTCAGAACAGAAACTTAATCACTCAGCCACCATGCCCCCCCCCCCCCCCCCCCCCCCCACTTTTTGAGTCCAAAGATGGCATATTTTGTCCTATCTAATCTGATGTTTCTTGGCATAACAGAGGTGCCCTCTTCTCTTCTGAAAGTTTCTATAAAGATCTAGTCACTGGAATAAATAAAAACAATAAATGGCTCCTGAAAGAGCACAACTTTTAAACCACTAATGTCCTGGCAAAGTGTATGAGTAGCCTTTATGCCAATCTTTACTTCTACCTAAACTAAATTTAAAAAAAAATAATTTAAGTACTACATACCATTAGCAATGTGCTGAATGGTGTGATTTGCCTAATAATGTATACTTTCTGATTTACATTTTACTTGAGCAATAATGCAGTGTTTCCCAAACTTTTGACCTATGTGTACCCTTTTATAATTTTTGTAATGCTGAGTACCCCCTCCCGCACCACATTTATATTTATCAACAAAACATAATCAATGGGTATTTAGGGTAGTTAATTAGTTAAAGAAAATCAGCATAGCTAATGAGGTACAAGGAGTACCCCCTTCAAAGTCTTCCCGTATCCCTCGGGGTACGCGTATTCCACTTTGGGAAAAACTGCCATAATGCAAAGAAACCAGGGGGATATTTTGCCTTCTAATAGCTATGATTTATTTGATTTGAGACAGTCCTGTTATATGGATGGCGTGTGATCAAGTCAACTAGGGTTTTGTAGATTTGATTTTTTAGTGACATGAGTAATTAAAAAAAAAAATTTCCTTAGAATCTCCTACTGTATTACAGTCTTTCACTCTAGTGCAGCTATTGCAATTATTCATTACACAAGGTAGGCACCACGTGGTCTCCAAGTTGTACCAAATAACCATATTTAGCGTTGTACGTTTAAAACAAAAATTACGCCCAATAAACGTGTAAATCATAACGGGTCAATAGAGTCCTAGGCCCATATCCAGAGCTCTTGAAGCACCCGGTGCGACTCAGACTCATCCATCTCTAGGCCTAGGGTTCAACGTAAAAGTTAATTAAGTATTTAACGTTTGTTTTAAGAATTAAATAAATTGATATAGAAGTTATTTATGCCGATTTGTAACAGCATGACATGAAACCTATTAGCATTACTCAGAATAGTCTCTGTGGCATTTTACGTCTCGAGAGACGATCTTTTCCCTTTGCAACTTCTTGTGTGACTAAAGAGGCCAATCCTTGATACACAGCTGCGATTGCAGGTTGGGCATATATAATCACCAGGCGCCGTTTCATTTTCACCCTTCTTTCTACTACTGTTGTGTATGGCATTTGCAATCCGAGACCCTTCCTTTATGCTCTCTCTCCATGGGGATCTATCCAGTGCTACTTTTTCCCAGCTGATAGTGTCGATTTTGGGCCCCAGCGTCTCTCCTACCTTCTGTTAGATCGCCATACAGAATGTCTCGTGGAAGTCGACCTACTGGCATTCTATGATGAACGTAGCCAAGCCAGCTAAGGCGTCTGCTGCTGATAAAACAGCGGATCTCCTGGCACCCTGCTCTTCGTAGCAATTCCTCATCGGTTATTTTATCTTGCCACCTTATTTTAAAGATCCGTCTTAGGCATCGGAGGTGGAAGACATTCAGCTCAACACACAGGTCCGGTAGACTAAGGCTTTAATATTTTCAGACTAGTCATTCCAAGAAATATTTATACGCGTAACTATTTTGGACGTGAAAGGACTAGAGGGAAATCACTCACATCGAAGTAAGCAGTTCCCACGTTAGGCTTCATAGAAAGATGGTTGATAGCTACCTGGTGTGTCAACATCTCCAGCTCTACAGGCTTATCAAGGAGTTCGACCATTTGGCCGATGTACATTCCTACCATCCGGCAATGATTGAGAAACACTGGATTCTTGGTCAGGGTGGCTTTGGTGACATTGGCGTCAAATTTTTTGAACGGTTTTTTGGCGTTTGGCACATTGTCTAGCAACCTGGAAAACAGTTTGTGTGAATTTAATTGACAAAATCTTGCGATGGTCTCACGAGAAACACCGAATCAAGGGAGAGAACCGAGGGACCGGAAGAGTACGTCACTCTCCATAGTTAAGGAAGGAGGTAACTCTGATCCAAGAAACAGACGACCATCACGTGTAAATTAATAGACCTTATAATATGTAGCCTCATCATAAACCATTGGTCCATCTTGATAGACATTATGTCCTTACTCCACACCAACATGGTATTAGGAAGTTGGTTTTTTTTTAAAGAAAAGCTCCCATTCAGACATTGCTATCTATAGGGCGGATAATGTAAGGTTCATCTGTATCCGTGGCCCCCGGTTAACGAGGGTGTCAAATGACCGCCATTACTTTTTGCCAACTAATGTCACGCACCCATTAGAGCTGGTTGGACTCAAAGGTGCCCAAGGATCCCGAAATTAAAAATCCCTGGAACCCCCCGGTGCGGGAGCCAAGCGCTTTGCCCCTCAGACGCGCGCCTCCCTTTAGGAAGTTTACATTATGTGAAACTCAACCAATAGGTCTAATTGATGACTTTTCAAAGGGCTTAGTATAAGATGATAATGAGCAAATAGATGGCAGTTTATTATAACTATATATGTCTATAGACTTCTCAAATGCATTTGACATAGTTAACCACCACAGCTTGCTAAAGAAAATTAAAATATTTCGGTCTAATAGGTCCATTACACCAATGGATCCAGGATTTCATGATAAGGAGAAAATACATAAATGGCTCTAAATTAAAACCAATACTATTAAACTCGGGTGTACTTCAAGGAGCAGCCTAACATCCACTCACTAGTGTTTCTTTTTTACGTAAATGTCCAGGAACAAAAGTGAAAACTATTTGCAGATGATTGATAATAGGCTACATAGAAAAATAAAAACACACCTTACCCGGTACTGACTTTTTACAAAGAGAGTTAGGGGAAGAATTATAGAAATGGGAATCAAATTGGAGTAACAAAATAATAATAATAAAACCACTTATTTTATTCATGGTAAACCAGTGTCGCAGGCAACAAAAATTTTATTTAAACTTGGTTAGACCAATATTTGATCTTTTGGCACATCGGCGCAATTTAGGCTATGTCCTGCCCATAATCCTTCAAGGGTCATTCTCCCTTCCTATCTCAAGAGCTAAGTCTCACAAGTCACCAAAAACAAGGTCCATTTACAGTTAAGATAGTTAACATTTGTTAATTCAATAAAAACATGTTGTTAATATTATATATTCACAATTTTTCTGCCCCATCACAAATAACCACAGACAACAAAATTTTTATTTAAACTTGGTTAGACCAATAAAAATAGAGCCGTGAGATTTATAACGAACGAATATTCACATTTCGTTTCAATAATCCCACTAGTAGCAGAGACACAGAAGGCTAAGAAGTAAAGTAGCAATAATAAATAATATTCTTATTCCATATATGCTAAGAAAAATGTGTACAAGTGGCTCCTTCTTTCCTAGTTCCACTAGAGCATGTAATAGATTGCATGGATCAGACAGAAAACAACGACAACAATGACTTAGTACAGTTTGTCTCTAATTAATAAATTAATATGCAAAACTAGATTCACATGGCTAGGCTTAAGGCATAATTATCTTCCCATTTATGAAGTAATGTCTCTTATTTATTAGATGATGTAAGATGTAGTACATATCCCCCCCCCCACCCCAAAAAAAGTTTTAAAGGTTCTGACTATTTCATTTACAAATATCGCTAATGTATAAATATCGCTATGTTTTGATAGGTCAGTTTCCAACCCGAGAATACGATATTGACATGCTTTTGCCCCATTCATTGTAAGCGAGGTGTGCTAAACGCTTAGGATGATACCCATCAGTCTCGTATTTATAAATCGTGTTTTAATATTTAGTTGTAGATGCCACAAATTAAATAAGCCATTTGTTTTTTGAGTGAACAAAAAAAAATATTTTTTTTTCTATATAGACTTTGCCTTTTGGAAACTATTAAAACCCACACAACATGATGCCGTTAACTGACACGGGCCTATCTTATTTTATATAATACAGACGTTACTTCAAAAAAGAAGATGATTACGTCCTACGCGTCATGCATTTAGTCATGCATATTAACCAATGACTTAAATTCTGCCAAGTCACTGGTTTTCCTGGCTAGCTCAGGCAACTCATTCCATGCTCTAATAGCACTAGGGAAGAAGGAGTATTTGTACAAATTTGTCCTAGCATATGGGACGAGGAATGTGCCTTTATCTTTGTGTCTTTCAGAGTATTTGATTAAATTTTGTATTTGAAGATTATGGTTCAGAGTTTTATGTATAATTGCCTCTTTACTTTTGAGTCTTCTGTCCTGAAGGCTTTCTAAATTTAGTGATTTTACTAAAGGTGTTACTCTAGTTAAATGTGAATATTCGTTTGTTATGAATCTCACTGCTCTATTTTGTGTCTGTTCCAGTTTCTTAATGTTTTCTTGAGTTGAGGGGTCCCAAACGGAGGATGCATATTCTATTATTGGCCTAACCAAGGTTAAATAACATTTTAGTTTTATGTTCTTATTTGATTTATAGAAATTTCTTTTAATAAATCCTAATGTTTTGTTTGATTTTTTTTATAGTTTCATCAATATGTGGATTCCATGACAGTTTTTCATTTATTATAACACCTAGGTATTTTGCGTTTTTAGTCTGTGTTACTGGTTTGCCATGAATAAGATAAGTGGAATTAATTTGTTTTAGTTTTTTTGTTACTCTTAACAACTGGCATTTTTCTGTGTTGAAAGACATGCTCCAATTTGATTCCCATTTCTGTAATTCATCTAATTCTCTTTGTAAAATATCTGTGTCTTGTGTTGTTTTTATTGTTCTATATATTATGCAATCATCTGCAAATAATCTAACTTTTGTTCCTGAAGTAATGCTATTTGGTAAATCATTTATGTAAATTAAAAATAGTAGTGGACCCAAGACTGTTTCTTGAGGTACACCTGAGTTTACTGTTATCGGTGTTGATTTAGAGCCATTTATTATTACAGTTTGTTCTCTCCCTATCAGAAAATCTTTAATCCACTGATGCAGTGGACCATTAATGCCGAAATATTTTAATTTTTTAAAGCAAACTATGGTGGTGAGCTTTGTCAAAAGGCCTAACAATAATTACAACAAACTCTGACCCAAAATTTAATGGACCAAAAAAAATATAATTAAACGCACATGCAAAACAACATAGGTAAGTATTATTTTTCAAAAATTGAGCGTCTAAATGTCCTGTGCCAACACGGATGAACCAAAATGTGATGCTTCCAATGGAAACAAGTTTCGTGGAAGCGGATTTCATATTTTGTAAAGCTAAAAAAAAAGGAGGCGCTGATTAGAATAAGGTGACCAGATATTTGGGGAGCGAAAGCTGGACAAAGGTCAGTCATGGGACCTAAAGGGGAAAAGGCTTAGATTGCTTTCAACAGCTTAGACTTTATTACAGAATGTACACACACACACACACAACTTAGGCCTAAAGACAATAATTTAATTTTTTTATGAAAGCGGGACATTGGCTGTCCAGGCCGAATATTTTATGAAAAGCGTGACAGTAGTTCCAAAGCGGGACTGTCACGCCTAAGTTGGGACGTCAGGTCACCTTAGATGACATATTGTGATGAAAGAGTGGGTCACAGGCAGGAATTTAACTAAACGAGGTTCGATGTTTGTTCGCCTGAACGACACGCCGTTTTTTTTTTTTCGGTCGATGCAACTAGCAAATATTTTCAATGTGTACAAATTCGTTCAATTGTATGTATTATCAAAAAAATAAATAAAAAAAAACAAACAACGTTAGGTCCGATTGGAGGATATTCTTGACTGACCCAGACGACTTCAGACCAATCGTTAATAGAAGGCCTGAACACTGTAACGCGGCAACAAGCTATTGGTCTAACACTAAACAACCCACAGTTTGCAACGTTTCGGGCCAGTGTTCAGGCCTTCTTCAACTAATGGTCTCGGATCACAGCATAGAATTGATGGTTTCTTAGACAGCATAAGTGTTTTATCGTTAAAGAGTCACGTTTAAGAGGATGAGACTGGAAGATATTAGACAAAACTTTTGTTGCGGTAACGCTGGACCCGCTCTCCCGTCCGTATCGTGGCATCCTCGTGGTATTTGATATTTTGGTACATCGGCACAATTTAGGACATGTCGTGCCCAAAATCTCTCATGGGTAACTTCCCATATATAGGTCAAGTGCTAAGAGCTACACAACTGGGCATCCTGGTTAAAACGTCCAACATAGAAGTTGGACTGACAAGGGGAAAAGGCTCACGACCTCCAGTGAGCTTCAGCATTATGTTCTAGCGTAAGCCTTGCCATAAGGAGAGAATGAAAGATAAGGCATCCGCTAAACCGCCACGGCATTCCTAAAGGGGGCTGTATCTTTGGCGGCTATCTCATGGTTAGTTGTGGTACATTGTAGCAATATGGAGGAACCCCTCGTGGGGTTTGGCCTCCGGTCTCACCGATCAAGCGTAGCTCATGGAATCGCAACATATGTTGCAAAATAGATAGTTGCAGTGGCGTAGCTAGGGATTTCGGGGCCCGGAGGGCTCAACTCCTTTAGAGGCCCCTGCATTTTGACATTTGACACCAAGACATGAGATAATGGCGTAATATTTAATAAAAAACACATTTCAGCCCCCCCCCCTTTTTTTCCAATTGACCTGGGAGGATTTTCAAATTTGAAACTCCCCTAGCCTAACTACGCCACTATCTAGTTGACGAGGGACCTCCGGATATAGGGGTAGACAAAGAGCCAATCTCTCACTCCTGCTCTGCTGGCTACATTCCTAAGGTCAAGAGTCACTTTTAATTAAAATAGTATACAATTTTAAGAATTAAAAAAAAAAAAAACGTTAAATGTGCTATAGCCAATTAAAAATAAAATTGTTCAACAATTACCATAGCAACAAAAGTTTACCGAAATCTTCTACTTTTTGATCGTCCACAAGGAGGGGACCAACAATGCTATGCCAGCACTCTTTTAACATTTCTTTTTCTCTGGGGAGACAAAGTCGGTAGGTCAATGCTGTTAGTAATTCTCATTACAATAGTCATCCTTGGACGAGTCCTCTTTAACTGCATCTCTCTAGTCTCTCTAGTCCCCCCCCCTCCAACTCATCCGTGTCTGCGCACCTTAGTTACAATGTCTATGTCTCGCTCTATACATATATACACATATCTCTCCCTCTCTCGCTCTCTATCTTTTAATTTCTCTCTCACTCTCTGTCTATCTCTCTTTCTCTCTCTCTTTTTCTCTCTCTTTCTATCTCTCCATCTCTCTCCATCTCTCTCCTACTCTCTCTGTCTCTATTTCTCTCTTTATATCTCTCTCTATCTCTTTCCCTCTTTCTCTTAATGTCTATGTATCTATCTCTCTATATATATCGTTCCCCCCCTCTATATCTCTCTCTTTCCCTCTCTCTATCTCTCTCGCTCTCTCACTCTATTACTTCCTCCCCCTCTCTCTCTCACTCACTCACTTTCTTGCTGTATCTCCCTCTCTCTCTCTCTCTCTCTCTCTCTCTCTCTCTCATCCATAACAAAGAGACATGCATACAATTTATTTCGCTCAAAACTTGGAAAGGATTTAAAGATAAGTTGAGACGAAGATCTCACTCGAGTGCCGAATCTTTCAAAGCTATGGGACACTCTTCATTGAACATTTAAACAAGACACAAAGACGTTTTTTTTATTCCCAACTAATATTTTCTAAATGATTCACTTTGGAAAAGTGGCTTGGATGACGAGAGGAGGCTAATAAGAGAAAAGTAAGAGCGGTTATGCTGAAAAGGGGAAGTAACTGCTGCAATTCCACAACTGTCTTATGTCAAGATGATCTACGATAAACTACTTTAAAAAAAAAACGAAACTGAACAGTTTTGAGGAGCATTCAGTACATACAATTGGATTCCAAAGATTTTGTAAAATATTACATGCAAAGAAAAACCGGTAAATTGTGCTTCTTCTCATATTCGTTTCATTAAAAATAAAACTTTCCATTGGGGGAGCTTGTTATGTCCCTTCAAACGTACCAGACACCAAAAAAAGAGTGCACAAATCTTTTCTTTCGTCGACATGGGGGCGGGGTTGTCACTGGCTGACGGTACGGTACAACAGTTAGGATTATGTACACATGATCTTTATTAATTAAGGCATGACTATGAGGTAAACAAAACTATAATGGTAACACAATGATGGTTTAAGAGGACAATACAGTGCTGAAGCAAGAGGGCATGCTGAAGTTAGAGGGCAATACAGTGCTGAAGTAAGAGGGCAATACAGTGCTGAAGTAAGAGGGCAATACACTGCTGAAGTAAGAGGGTAAACACAAATATTTGAGAAAGTTTTGATTGTGATTATAATATCTTTATTTCCATACCTTCAACCCCCCCCCTTCCACTCCTCGCCCCTTATCTCTATGCATCATTGCGTCTCAACCGAGGAAAACTAAAACAGCAATTTTCGTTTCAACACTCACGATGTTGTCAAGCCTGTAAAGACACAGACAGAGTTTCGTTGCGCTGGCTCATTGATCATCTCTTCCATTTTATCCATCGCTGTTTGTAGGCGTCAACTGATCAACTTATCACTGTGGATGTAGGAACCGTATAAGTATTTTTCTTTTGGACAAAACAACGCACTTACTCTAATCATCTAATCTTGTACGCGAAATATTTTCTTTACGTTTTTAACTATAACGTTACGATTAGAATACATTGCTCACACTAACACATTTTTCAATGTAAAAAAAAAAAGATTTTTTTCTTAGTTACGTTCATTATTAAATTATTTATAAATGAAAGTTCATGGAGTCATCATGTGACATTTAAACTATGGTCTTTGTAAATTTTCGGGGTCAGGGTAAGGCTAAAAAAAAAAAAAGAGAGAATGACCTGAATTCGAACTCATGGCTACTTCCTCAAGCCAACATCTGCTTGTGAGGTTGTTATGAAAATAGAACATTGTGAAGTTATCTTCACGGCAACTTATAAAGGGGACTAATTCAGCGTATACAACCACTTCAGTCAAGAATTACTTCTCTCCCTTGTTCGAGATACCAAACGAAATAATTTATTACAAATACTTAATTAACTAATTGATTGTTATTGTTGTTGTTGTTTATATAGATTCTTGTGTTGTCAGGTAAAAGAAATAATTGTTGCAAATTTCAGCTTGATCCGAGATTGGGTGTGGGAGAAATAACGTGAACAAACTTTTTACAAGACAGACAGAATGAGTTGATATAAGCTTTGGAAAAACTATTATAGTCAAGAATAGATATCTAGAGTCCTAAATCTAGATCCATCTATATAGATTCTAGATCTAGATAGAGTTTGAACTTATTTGAAGATAAAGAAAAGACAAGATCTAGAGATGCATCTAATCTTTGAACCTTTTATAATAACGGAACAGAATAGTTCGTTCTGATGTTGACAAGATTGGGTTTCATTTATCTCACACAAATGTTGAATAAGATTTCTTCAAAGTTCAGAAGCTCTTTGTTACTATTTGAAAACAAAATTTGGATGTAAACACTAGTCTGCACTTGTCCCTTAGTAACAGTAAGCGCTCTGGTTTGTCTGCAGTGTTACGTGGTGCACTACTCTAAATGTTAATTTTTTTGTGTATAATTTGTTTCGACCAAAATAGATTCAATAAAAAAAGACCATAAATAATGCATTTTTAAAATTTTATGTTCTACTTCATATAATCTACAAATACTAAGTAGTGATAAACTATTTTGAACGGTTATAAGCTCAAATGCTCTATTGATTCTTGAAGTAAAGCGTGCCACACGGAAAATGACCAGCTCCTCTACCACCAAAGCGAAAGCCACCTTGACATGCAATATATGTGGACGGGAGTGTCTCTCCAAAATAGAACTCCACAGACATATGAAAAAAGTGTTCGAGATGAACCATAGTCGTTTCACGACTGAAGGAGGCTAATGAATGAATTTTGTTTACTTCGAATCCGAAGATTATTGAGGAGTGCAGTGTTTCAGATGTCTACGCAGCCCCAGCTGCGACTTACATATTTTGACACATCCAGTGAAGACATAACCATTGTCCGCCAGTGATCGATTTAGATTCTCTTTTCGCCGTCTGTCCTCGGCAGCGGATTTTCTTTTGGTCTCAAATGTGTATCCCGCAACCTTTTATAATATTTACAAAAGATTTTTACTAAATTATTACATTTCCACCAGCTTTACTATTTTAACTGTGAATAGACCTTGTTTTTAATACCTTAACTAAATAAAGTTTAGCTCTTGTGGCATGAAGGGAGAGTAACCTTTTAGGAATTACGGGCACCACATGGCCTAAAGAGTGCCGATGTGCCAAAAAACTCAAACTCTTTATAAGTGACCTCCAACTGTCTGGTTCTGAAGCAGTCTGCAACCAGATGCTATCTTCTTTGAAGCTAAAACAAGTTGGCGCCTAAGCTGATCTTTAAAACGTTTCCATGGGGCACCTCTGTTTCGTCGACCAATTTCAGATCACAAAAAAAAAACTTCTTCTGACATATGTTCGTCCCCCATGCCCAGCGTAACTGTCGGAGTAATGGGGCAATACTGAGCTGAAGTAAAAGGGCAATACAGTGCTGAAGTAAGAGGGCAATACAGAGCTAAAGTAAGAGGGCAATACAGGGCTGAAGTAAGAGGGCAATACAGAGCTGAAGTAAGAAGGCAATACAGAGCTGAAGTAAGTAATATTCGTTAGCTGACCAGTCATACTAATCCTTGCGTGAACTAAATGATTCAATTTGGTTTGGTTGTTGCTATTTGAATACATAATGTGTTTGGAACATGTACACCTTGCATCTATATAAAGGCTTGTAGTTTGCTATAAAGTTACTATTGAATACTAAATAATTAGAGTTTTTTTTTATCGAGTGATGATCTAAATGAAACACCGGGACAGCGCAGTAATAGTGTTGAATGATCTTGCATCCCAAAAATGTGAGTGTGTTGCCCATCTGGATTACTCCGTGGAAGGTACCTGTTCAAAAGAAAACTCAACCCCGTGTGAATTGTGAATTATTTACTACAATTAATTTCCTCTGTTTGAATAGTCAAGCTCGATGCATCTGAATCAAAGTAACGTTAGGCTACTTGACGTACACCCTGTAAGATACTAACACCCTGTAAGATACTAACACCCTGTAAGATACAAACACCCTGTAAGATGCTAACACCCTGTAAGATGCTAACACCCTGTAAGATACTAACACCATGTGAGACACTAACACCATGTAAGATGCTAACACCCTGTAAGATACTAACACCATGTAAGATACTAACACCATGTAAGATACTAACACCATGTAAGACACTACCACCCTGTAAGATACTAACACCATGTAAGATGCTAACACCCTGTAAGATACACTGGCGGATCCAGAATTTTGGAGTTGGGGGGGGGCGATTTTTTTCCAAACCTTAACCCTAACGCCCAGTTAAACCCCAACCCTATGCATAAACGTGCGTACAACACACACACGCACACACACACACACACACACACACACACACACACACACACACATATATATATACATACACATACATACATACATACATACATACATACATACATACATACATATATATATATATATATAGATATATATATATATATGAGAATAAAAAAAGCAGCATTTCACAACCTCCGGCGAAAAACAAAACAACTGGGGCAGCGCTATGAGGTTCCCTAGTGAGCCCAAACCGTTTTCTTGCATTCTTCACTGCAGAAACGTATTCTCCTGACATCTACAGCTCATTATTCACCAGTGGGGTTCTTGCATTCTTCACATAAGAAATGCATTCTCCTGACCCAAGGCTCATTATTCATACTATTAAAAAAGGACCTTTCGAATAATGTTGTACTTGAAAAGTATTCTAATATGAATTTATAGGCCCTTTATACATTGCAAATAAAACCGATTTTTTCCTTGAAAAGATAAGATACCCCACATATTTAGATTTTGGCTTTGAGGATCGACGCCGAAAAAATAATTATTCGAAAAATAATATTCAATAAAATTCAAGTATAAATTGTGAGCAAAATATCAGATTAAGTAGAGGTTGGGAAAAGGGACTATGAAAAGATTATTTGGGTTTAGAACTCATCTCAATCTAACTTTCTTAAAATAAATATTATAAATGCATGTGAAATTACATAAACTCTGTCTGGAAATAGGAGGGGCGGTAGAGTGAAAACGATTAATCCTCGCTCCTTTAATAATTTCTGCTAAGGATTGCATTTGGCATTAAAGAATAGGGGTAGGGCGACTCAACTAATTTTGTTCACAAACTATGATTCTCCATAAAAATAGGACCGCCCCCACGTACTCAGAGGGCTAGAGTGGGGAGGGCAGTACATGCGATCGCGCTCCCCCCAACCCCACCAAATCGGCCAAGATACTAGAAAGGGATTGACATAATGTAAAATTTATATATTAGTTGAATTAATTTTGTTCACAAACTATGATTTCTCTATAAAAGCAGGACCGCCCCCCCCCCACTCAAAGGGTTTAGGTGGGAAGGGCAGTAGAGGTATTCGCCCCCCCCTCCCCCAATCGACAAACAGGTAACGACATAATATAAAGATCGGTTAAAATATCAATAACAAGTTTTAATCATATATATATTTTTTAATTGATTCTGTTAGCAAGCTGTGATTTCTATAAATAAATTGGACCGCCCCTCCCACTCGAAAGTGTATGGGGGGGGGGCGGCATTGATACCATCGCCCCCTCCCGACCCCACCAAATCGGCCAACATACTAGAGGGGGGGGGCGAAATAATCTAAAAATAGGTTGAAATATAAAAAATTAGTATATATTATTAACAAAAGTAATAAATTCGTATACAATTTGTGTAAATTCTATACTAAAATTCGTCCGCCTCCCCTGCCGAGTGGGGGAGGCGATCGCCCCTACCGCCCCCCCCTGGATCCGCCAGTGGTAATATACTAACACCCTGTAAGATACTAACACCCTTTAAGATACTAACAGGGTGTAAGATACTAACACCCTGCAAGATATTAACACCCTGTAAGATACTAACATCCTGCAAGATATTAACACCCTGTAAGATTCAAACACCCTGTAAAATACTAACAGCCTGTAAAATAATAACACCTTGTAAAGTATTAACACCCTGTAAGATACTAACACCCTCCAAGATATTAACACCCTGTAAAATATTAACATCCTGTAAGATACTAACACCCTGCAAAATATTAACACCATGTAAGATACTAACACCCTGTAAGATACTAACACCCTGTAAGGTACTAACACACTGTAAGATACTAACACCGTGTAAGATACCAACGCCCTGTAAGATACCAACACACAGTAAGATACTAACAACTTCACATATCACACGACGACCAGTGGCGTAGCAAAGTACCCATGGGCCCGGGTTCAAGAATATCTTGGTGGGCCCCCTTGTCCCATAATAAGACGAAAACAGTTTGTTACAAAACACTTGATAAATCTGAATGTATTGGCACATTTACCAAAAGATATTCCAATACAAGTAAGTGCATACATATTGAACACAAATGAAAAGCCACACCGAAAATACAGTAGTCAATTAAATGCGACGAAAATAAGGGACTGCACCGACCGGGGCCCGAACCAGTGACCATGGAAACGACACCCCCCCCCCCCAGCCGAATTGCACTGCAAAGCGAACATAACCTCTAGAAGACGGTATGTCCATAAAAAACATTCTTCTGGTCTAGAGTCATTCGCCCGTAAGCAAATTACTACCCCAGTGGTCAATGATCACATGCCCCAGCTAGCCCGGCAGTGTACACGTAGCCTTTTTTTAAAAAATAAGTAGGCTCAGAATCAACAAATTATAGTGTCTTTAAAGTTATGTTTGTCTTAACAGAATTAAACGCCTTCAATGTGTTTCGAATGAATAAAGAAATGTTTTATGAGTTCTATTCATCATTATATACATTTACATTTCGAAAACATTTTTATGTGTAAAACTATTAAACATTGATACAAACTATTATCCGAGTCTACGTCCATTATTTAACAGTAAATTGATCTAACATTTATTTACTAACATTTGTTCAGGCCTTCTAAGTAAAAAAGTCAGTAACAAGTGCATCTGTTTCTAAACTTTTGTCTGTTTCTCAATGGAAAGAACACAAAGTAAAGCCAACCTGATCTGTATCATAGAAAATTTTAAATAATTTTTGATCAATCGAAATTTCGAAAGTGACCACTATACTGAATAAACTGATACAAAGTGAGAAATGACATGTATGCTGTAAAAATGTTTAAAAAACTTGATAAAATGCAGCTGTTTATGGAAAAAAAATCCTATGTAGTTGTCTATAAAAAATAAAAAATTAACAGCCAAATTTTGTATTGAACACAGACTTGAAATGTTTTATGAAAGGCTTTCTTTAAGGATGGCATCTCTGAACAATATCCTAAACAAATATAATCTGTTTCAGATGAAACTAAAAGCATGTTGACATCATCTAACTCTTTGCCTTTTGCTCTTGAAATGAAAACTACAAAACTAGGCTTCAAGTACTAAAACATTTTAACAATGTTTTTATGCCCATGACATCTGTCATGTCATTGAGAAACAGTGGCATCCATAGTTCGGTCAAATACGTTAGAGTTGAAACGTCTTCTCTTGGAGTTTCTCTTCATAGTAGGCTCATGGAATTGACTTTTAGCTCTCCGGAATCGTGTAGAGCGAACACAAACAAAGAAACAAAAATAAAACACTCTAATAATCAACAGCCCCAAGATCCAGCTACTTCTGCAGCCTCTAGTTTTACACTCTTCAAATTCTTCAATGATTTACTTCATTCTAGACCTTCAGTTGACTTTCTGCTTGATGTAGATCTTGCTGCTCACTTTCCCAACATACTTGACACAACGTTGCTCGCGCTTACAATTTAGCACTGGACAATGAGCGGAACACTATGACCGAATGTTTCTTAGTGTCTCTGTAAGTGCTGCAGCTCGTTGGTTAATTACCACAACACCAAAAGTCAGTTCAATCCTCACATTGTTGTTTTCATCGTTTCAAAGAATGTTTTGGATTTCATTGCTATCGATTAAGCCGCGCCAGTGGTATTTCTAATAAGAAAATCTTTATTTGAAAGACGAAAAAACAAATTGAGCTTTGAGAAAATTGAATAATTAGCAGCTGTGTCGAAATGTTTATTCGTGACCATCAGGACTATCCCAGTAGACTTAATTGTTATTGGCGCATCCCTCCCCTTTACTTTTTTTTTCTGTTCACCAAACTATCACTTTCACTCCCACCCCAATTTCTGTAATGCTATTAAAGAAAGAATGGAGCAATCTGAAAACAATTTTCAAATTAAATGCATGATCAGGGCTAGACACCATGACTATAAACCTGACAGTAATCCACGACGCTGGTATACTGACTCTAGCTTAAGACAAGGATTAATGCTTTAAAACGAATATAAAGTTTTGGTATAAAGTTTATGACATTTTTAGGGAGTTTATTGGATTCTATTTTTCTGTTCGCATTTGTGTCATACATCCCTAAGTATCATGTGGGCCCCAATGGTCATGAGTAATGGGCCCAAGCGAAATGAATCCCGTTGCGCCATTGTTGCTACACTACAGGCTGTGGGCTCCTAATGGTCGTGGGCCCGGGTTCATTGAACCCCTTCGCGACATGGATGCTTCGCAACTGGGCACGACATGGTCTGAAGTATGCGGATTTGCCATAAAATCTAAAGTCTATATTCAACTATCACACACAAACACATTTGGTAAGATAAAAATGTTGTGATGATACAGATGTCTATTTATTGTTATTTTCCTTTAGTTACTAGTTTCATTAAAATCTGGCAAAAAATTTTACATCAATGTCCTACACATCTGCTGGCTCAGAGATCAACACGATATTAGTGTAGACATTACTCATCGATATACAAAAACAAGATAGTATATTATGTAACATATAATACATATACTTTCAATGAGAATGCATTGTTAAACATGTAAAATGATGTATAATACATCGCACAACAGAGGATAAATGTACACACACAACTCTAATTCCTAGCACAACAGATTCTCAATTCACTCAAAATCACAACGTAGATGGCAGATGTACACATCAGTGGATTGAGGAGCTACAAAATCACAACGTAGATGGTAGATGTACACATCAGTAGACAGAGGAGCTACAAAATCACAACGTAGATGGTAGATGTACACATCAGTAGACAGAGGAGCTACAAAATCACAACGTAGATGGTAGATGTACACATCAGTAGACAGAGGAGCTACAAAATCACAACGTAGATGGTAGATGTACACATCAATTGACAGAGGAGCTACAAAATCCCAACGTAGATGGTAGATGTACACATCAATGGACAGAGGAGCTACAAAATCACAACGTAGATGGTAGATGTACACATCAGTGGACAGAGGAGCTACAAAATCACAACGTAGATGGTAGATGTACACATCAGTAGACAGAGGAGCTACAAAATCACAACGTAGATGGTAGATGTACACATCAGTAGACAGAGGAGCTACAAAATCACAACGTAGATGGTAGATGTACACATCAGTAGACAGAGGAGCTACAAAATCACAACGTAGATGGTAGATGTACACATCAGTTGACAGAGGAGCTACAAAATCCCAACGTAGATGGTAGATGTACACATCAATTGACAGAGGAGCTACAAAATCCCAACGTAGATGGTAGATGTACACATCAATGGACAGAGGAGCTACAAAATCACAACGTAGATGGTAGATGTACACATCAGTAGACAGAGGAGCTACAAAATCACAACGTAGATGGTAGATGTACACATCAGTAGACAGAGGAGCTACAAAATCACAACGTAGATGGTAGATGTACACATCAGTAGACAGAGGAGCTACAAAATCACAACGTAGATGGTAGATGTACACATCAGTGGACAGAGGAGCTACAAAATCACAACGTAGATGGTAGATGTACACATCAGTAGACAGAGGAGCTACAAAATCACAACGTAGATGGTAGATGTACACATCATGACAGAGGAGCTACAAAATCACAACGTAGATGGTAGATGTACACATCAGTGGACAGAGGAGCTACAAAATCACAACGTAGATGGTAGATGTACACATCAGTAGACAGAGGAGCTACAAAATCACAACGTAGATGGTAGATGTACACATCAGTAGACAGAGGAGCTACAAAATCACAACGTAGATGGTAGATGTACACATCAGTAGACAGAGGAGCTACAAAATCACAACGTAGATGGTAGATGTACACATCAGTAGACAGAGGAGCTACAAAATCCAACGTAGATGGTAGATGTACACATCATGACAGAGGAGCTACAAATCCAACGTAGATGTAGATGTACACATCAATGGACAGAGGAGCTACAAAATCACAACGTAGATGGTAGATGTACACATCAGTGGACAGAGGAGCTACAAAATCACAACGTAGATGGTAGATGTACACATCAGTAGACAGAGGAGCTACAAAATCACAACGTAGATGGTAGATGTACACATCTGTATACAGAGGAGCTACAAAATCACAACGTTGATGGTATATGTACACATCAGTGGACGAGGAGCTACAAAATCACACAACAATGAGTTTTTCTGCTATTAGGATTATGTTTCTTCTCTTCCTCTTCGACAAAATGGCAGAAGGCGCCCAAGAACTGTCCCCATATTTGTACTCTCTCATCAACAATTGTAGTCTTCAGTGATCCAGCGATAAAATCAACAAAATTAGTTTCTAGGTTCTGGAGATCAAAAGGAGAATAAAAAGTATAAGTAAAGTTACCCCCCCTTTCAGACCTTGTGATCTATAGGGCAGATGATGTAAAGGTCATCTGTTTCAGTGGCCCACGGTTAACGAGGGTGTCATGTGACCAGGACAACGATCAACCGCCTTTAATTTTCACGAAATAACGTCCGATACCCATTAGAGCTGGGTGAACTCAGAGGTGCCAAAAAAAAAAAAATTCCTGAAATTAACAAGGTTACAAAGACAGTTAGTGTGAAACACAAACTCAAAATCGGCCCCCGAAGTGGTCCACCTAGAGTCTTCACCAGGATTTGAACACAGGACTTCCAGTTCCAAGTGCTTTACCCCTCAGCCACAGAATCTCCATATATTAATTTAGCGTACACTTATATTTAAAAAATATTAACTTCATCCATAAATTCAAATTAATAACATGTTACATATTGTCATGGGCGTAGTCAGGGGGGGGGTTAGGGGTTCAAACCCCCCCGAAATAAAATTGGAATTTAGTGACTGATTTTTAGCTTTGATTTTGTGCATTTTAGGTGAGATTTTAGATTCTATGAGCGTAGCCAAAGGGGTTTTGAGTTCCCCCCCCCTCTCTCTCTCTTCAGTAGGGTTTGAAGGTAAAAAAATACCTCTTCAATAAAAAAAAGCTAATTACGCACTCAAAATGTTATGAGTTTAAACCCCCTTTTGCGGGGTTTGAAGGTAAAAAATATCTCTTTAAAAATAAAAACAAAGCAAATTATACACTCAAAATGTTATGAGTAAAGTCAAAGGGGTTTTGAGTTTAAACCCCCTCCAGCGGGGTTTGAAGCTAAAATATACATCTTCAGTGTAAGAAAAAAAGCAAATTACTCACTCAAAATGCTATGAGCGTTTCTAAAAGGGGTTTTGAGTTTAAACCCCCCTTCAGAGGGGTTTGATGCTAAAAAAATACCTCTTCAATATAAAAAAAGCAAAGTACACACCAAAATTATTTGAGCGTAGCCAATCGTATTGGGGTTTTTGAGTTTAAACCCCTCTCATACAGATGGCATTTTTTTAAACTTTAAAACCCCTCCAGATGGTTTTGAGTTTAAAATTCCCCTACAGAGTGTTTTGAGGTGGAAAACCTATATCTTCAATATTATTCTAAAGCAAACTACAGTTATTAAGTTATATTACCGTAGCTAAATGGGGTTTTGAATTTAAAAAATAAAAAAAAAACTCCAGAGATTTTTTATTTTAAAACCCCAACAGATCATTTTGACGATACACCTTCCCTTTTCGATATAAAATCTAAAGCAAACTACAGTCACTTAATTCCAAGAGCGTATTCAAGATAAGTTACACATTTGTACCAGTGGCGGGGCTCCATTAATAAAGTGAAGTGAATAGTCATTTGCCGAAATTGAAAAACACTAAATGTGACTCAACAAAGATGGCTTAGACAGATTTTAGGAGTCAGTTATAGAGATCGGGTCTAAATCAAGGAAATCCTATGCCGAACTTAGTAAGATTGTGACAGAGCGTCGCATGAGGTTTGCGGGGCATGTTCTCCGTTAAAATGAATCACGCATAAGAAGAGTTGCAATGACATCCTAGTACAACTTGGCGCCACACGTTCATGGAGGTCCTCAGAGTGGGTGGGAAGAGGCTTCAGACATTACTAGTGACAGATTTTTATGGAAACAGCTTGACGGCCAATTCGCCGAAAGGCGCGGGAGGGTCTAAATCAGTAAGAATAGCACATTTGCTTTTTAAAAATAAACTTGTTAATAGCAGGAAAATGCACTGTAGATACCTCAGAATATGCCTTTTGTTGGCTTTCAATACCAGATATAGTGCTTGCTAACAATGGCAGGGAATCTACAATTTTTCCACTAACTCCACTTCCACTAACCTATTTTAGGGCACAATAAACGTCTTCCGAAAGAATGAAGGGTCAGAATGTAATAAAGATTATATACACACACACATATATAAATACATTTTTTAAAAAATTCGGGGGGGGGGGTATGGGGGGGGGGGGAGAAATCAACCCCCACCCCCCCCACCCGAAAAAAAATCCTGGCTACGCCCATGCATATTGTAATAAAGAGAAACTAAAAAAGATTTATTCTTCTAACAAAATTAGATAAATTGGCTACACGAAAAAAAATTCTTGACCTACTTTAAGCTACAATTGTGTACAACAAGACTTTCCCCTCGCAAATAAAAATTAATATCTCCATTGTCATTAGTCATACAAACTAGACATAGATCTAGCTAGATCTAGACCAAGTTTTTGATCTAAATCTAGATTCAAGACTTAAGTCTAGATCTAAGCCTAGATCTAGAAATAGATCTGTCTCTTAGTCTAGATTTAGAGTTAGATCTAAGTCTATATCTAGATCTAAGTCTAGATCTAAGTCTATATCTAAGTATAGATCTAGAACTAGATATAGAATCTTGATATAAAATCTACTATATCTAGACAGAACTCGTATTATAATAATGTAGATCTGGGCTCTATTTAGTCTTATTGGAATGTCACTGTCAAGTGTGCGCCCCTATAATGAGGATATGTCAAAACTATAAATGTAGTTATTTATTTTTGAAACTTCAAACTAAAACGAAGTTCGTATCAAAATTCTTTTAAAAAATAACATTTGAATCAGTATTCTATTCAATGAGTTAGTTAATAAATGTAAAATATATTTTATAATGATCCATTTACACTTTTACCATTGTGACCTTAAATGCAAATGTTTTGTACCAATGCGCGAATCTATGAATGAAGCTTGATTTATTAATGGAGACTTCCATGACCTTTTAAAAACAAATTACCTCCCCTGAAGTTTTTCATTGAAAAGTGGTGTAATTTTTTTGAAAAATCTGCTTGCATATATAATTTTAAAAATTAGATGGTTCACTTTCGGAAAAGAAAAAAAGTGGCCGTTGCATCAGAACTTTGAATGATCTAAAATATCATGATGTCCGATTTTCATTTTCTCTTCTAGTTTCTGAGATCTAAACTGGACGGACGGATGGACAGACAAGCCACAACATAACTAATAGCGTCTTTTCCCCTTTTGGAGGCCGCTTAAAATCAGTTTTCACCGGGATTCGAGCCCAAGACCCCCGGTTCGGAAGCAAAGCATTTTAACGCCCAGACACAGCACCTCCAATAAGGAGAATAAGGAATTGTTTTGGAGTACGATGATAAATGAAGCTTGCAGTATTTTAAGTGACTTTGCCGATCCAGCTATGACCTTCATATTGAGCCACAGTCAACGCAGACAAAGTCGTTGTCTATCGCAGTCAATTTAACTTCTCTTTTCGCCATCAGCACCTGCCTTTATAAGGCTTCAGTATAAATACGTAGATGTAGATATTTATAAACCATTGATCTAATCGCTGTCTATATAGTAACTAGATCTAAGTATTTATAGACAATAGACCTTATCGTTGTGTGTATAGATACCTAGATCTAGTTATTTATAGTCTAGTAGCATTACACATACACATTATGACGTAAGGCGAATTAAAAATAAGTTGAATTAGCGAAAAAGAAAGAAAATATGATTTCAAAATGAGGAAGTCCAGTGGCGTAGCTAGGGGTTTACGGGCCCCGGGGCTTGACCTCTTTAGGGGCCCCAGCATTTTGACATTCGACATCATGACATGAGAAGATGGCATAATATTTAATGGAAAAAATAAATTTCAGAAATTCATTTGAGGAACCCACTTAAGTGGTGGCCGGGAGATTTTCGAATCTGGACCCCCACCCTAGCTACGCCATTGCGGACGTTTTATTTTTTGTGTATTTATATTTATGCTTTATGTATAAATGCGACCTTTTGGAGAAATACCGAAAAAAGAACAACAAAAGGTCAATAGAAAGCTCGCGGGCAGTAGTTTGGGTATCCCTGTTTCAAGATTTATAAAACATTTAAGTTTGATTTTTGGTAAGATCCTAAGAACCTATCAAATAGATATCAAATAATTCTACTTATGGAGGTTTAGTGAGAATAGTGCTCATTTTTTTTTTTTAAATCATGACAGGTATTTATCAAAACTTGCTGGCCTTGACCCTTACAGGAGTTTCATACGATCTTAAATACTCATTTAAAAGCCCATTTAGCTAGCTTGAGAATCGAACACACGAAAACCATTCTCGATGCACTCAGACAGAGCGCCGCAAAGACTCACTCTGAAATACTCCATACCGACGCTCGGGACAAGATTGACATGCATCTTGGCGATGGATCGCATTTTTTGTTCCAGTTTGACGGGGTCGTCAGATAACGAGACGAAGCTGTTCAAGGAATCAAACAGAGCCTTGGAGTGAATGATAAACATCTCGTTGGCTAGTAACTCGGGAAACGGAAGGGTCTTGGGAACTTTAGCCGCCAGCCTCGCTCTCATGTTTGGGATGTTTTCCAACAGCCTGAAAACGAAGCGCAACTCACATTTACATTTCAAAGGCTATAAAGATCCGCCATTTTCATTATGTAAAAACAACAAGAACATAAAAATACGTAACAAAAGCTTATAAGAAGTGTAATTGTATCAATTAGTTTGGACCAGTCATGCAAATAAATGTGAAATAGATATATAAATACCTACATCTTGTGATATGACCATTTGTATGTTGGACCTTGTGATATTAAATAACTGGTTATTTGGTTTTATTCATTCTTGTTTTGATAGGTATAAGAAATTTTAAAAATTTCAACTTGATCCGAGATTGGCCGCAGGGGCGGCCTTAACTGTGCGCGGGGCCCTGGGCGAACGTCATGTGCGGGGCCCTTAGCAAAAGAAACGAAGCTGCATCAGTCAAGAGAAAGAAGGAGAAAGCTGCCCTGTCAACTAGCCCTAAGTCAGATACATATACATGCACGATCTGTGGCAAACTCTGCTGCTTCATAATCGGCTTGATCAGTCACCACGGGTTTTAAAAACAAAGTTCTCCCGCGTTTTTTTTTTAACATGATGACACGGGTTTTTCCAAGGCTGCACGATATCCATGGACAATTGGACAGTATCCTATTGGAAAAAAACAACAGCTTAGTAAGACATTGCCAAACTTTCTGGAACATGATTGGCCGAAATAGCTATACAAGTACATCAACTGGCTCAATACAGGCTAGGTTACAGTACCTCAACCCTTTTTTTTCCATTGCAGACTAAATTAACAGTATATTTAATGTTTAGATACCAATTCTTTTTATACTGTAATGCGACATTACAGTGCTGTATGACACCTTTAAAAATTACTGAACATTTCATGAGTTTTTAAAAGGAACAGCATGTTATTAAAGGAATGGGAAATGGTTAACTAGAGGTTTTAAGTGTATGGGGATGTCACGTGATACTGTTCATATGCGAAAATAGTCTAGCCTACGTATATGAATCTAAATCTGAACTTCGCGAGAGTCTTAGAACGTATAACCAGCAAAAGTCAAGAAAACACTGTATATTTGTTTATTAATTTTCATTTTTTTAAAAAATCTATTTTTCAAAAGCTGCACTGCTGTTACTACAAAAGTCAAAAAGGACTCTTTCATATACAGTTGTATTCATAATAGAAAGAGTCGTTCAAACTTTCACTACGCAATCTCCTAATAAAATCCGATTGAACGTCGATTTTTAAATGCGAAATATACGATTTGGATTGGTTGCTTTCACCTACGTGTTTTTATTATGAACTGTTAACTCTTTCTCTCCGTATTTATTTACCACATTCTTGTGGAATCAACGTCGGTATCGTCATTTAGGAGAGAAAGAGTTGAACGATGATAGCCTCTTAGAATTGGCAGGTCATTAGATGCTGTCTTTATCAAAACTGAACGGTATTTCGAAATAAAAAATGTAGGCCTATGTTAAGAACTTAAATGGTAATTGGTATCATAAAGATACTGAGTAACAAGCCCTAGTTTATGAGAACTGACATGGTTTTTGAAGTTGGTGACAATAAGATCTCCGATCGCAGGGCCTCAGGCGCGGGGGCCTTTCTACCCCCTAATGCCGATACTAGTTTGGGTGTGGAAGAAATGACGTTTACAAACGTTTAACTAGGCAGACAAAAGGACTTAATATAAGTATCGTCTATATATTTATATTAAAAACATTACATTTAAAAATCATTTCAAAAAATATCTTAATTTAGTTACTTTTTGATAAATACATTTTGTAACAAATAATATTATGAATATTACGAATAGTTATGACGTGTTTTATTGAATTCTAGCAAGTAGTTTTGAAAAAATATTGTTTATTAAAAAATATACAACAATGTGTAATTTAATCATGACTTATGCATTAAAAGAAAAAAAAAAAAAAGAAAAAAAAAACTCCCCCCCCCCCTTTAATTATTGTATTTATTATCTACTTCAACGTTTACTTTCCAACTGTACAAAACATAAGATTTAGCTTTCTATGTTCACTGTACACCGTGTTGATACTTCGTACCAATAGCTCCAAAGAGCCAGCACAACTAGAGCGCTGTAAGTATATTTTTAATGTAGGATTTAAATATACCTCAACTTAATTCTAGTTTCACTTCACGACACAAGGGAAGTAATAACAGGGTGCATGGGCGTAGCCAGGATTTTTTTCGGGGGGGGGGGGGGGGGTTAGGGGGGATTTCCCCCCCCCCCCCTTGCGAAAAAAAAATTGTAGATATGTATGTGTGTTCATAATCTTTATTACATTCTGACCCATCATTCTTTCGGAACACGTTTATTGTGCCCTAGAATAGGTTCTTCCTGTAGTTAGTTGAAAAATTGTTGACTCCCCGCCATTGCCAGCAAGGGGGTCTGGGGGAGCTCTAGAAGCTCACCTTAGCGCGGGGCCGCCTATTAAAAATTCTTATTTCAAAAATTTATATGCTATTTTTTACTGACTAAGACCCTGCCGCGACGTTCGGCGCATTTGCGTCAAGCTGTTTCCACAAAAATCTGTCACTGGTAATGTCTGAAGCCTCTTCCCACCTGCTCCGAGGACCTCCATGAAAGTGTGACGCCAAGTTGTACTAGGATGTCATTGCAACTCTTATTATGCGTAATTCATTTTGTCGGAAAACATGTCCCGCAAAGCCCATGCGACGCTCTGTCACAATTTAACTAAGGGGTCGACTCCCAGTTGGGCATAGGATTTCCTTGATTTACACCCGATCTCAATAACTGACTCCTAAAATCTGTCTTAGTCATCTTTGTTGAGCCACATTTAGTGTTTTTCAATTTCGTCAGATGACTATTCACTGCACTTTATTAATGGAGCCCCGCCACTGGTAGAAATGTGTAACCTCTCTTGGATACGCTCTTAGAATTAGGTGACTGTAGTTTGCTTTAGATTTTATATCGAAAAGGGAAGTTTTATCGTCAAAATCATCTGTTTGGGGTTTTAAACTAAAAATCTCTGGACTTTGTTGTTGTTTTTTAAATTCAAATCCCCATTTAGCTACGGAAATAGAACTTAATAACTGTAGTTTGCTTAAGAGTAATATTGAAGATATAGGTTTTCCCCCTCAAAACGCTCTGTAATTGGATTTTAAACTCAAAACCATCTGGAGGAAAGGGGTTTAAACTCAAAACCCCCAATTGGCTTGGCTGCGCTCAAATAATTTCAACGTGTAATTTGCTTTTTTATATTGAAGAGGTATTTTTTAGCATCAAACTCTTCTGAAGAACTGATAAACTCAAAATCCCCTTTGGCAACGCTCATAGCATTTTGAGTGCGTAATTTGCTTTTTTTACATTGAAGTATTTTTTAGCTTCAAACCCCGCTGGCGGGGGTTTTAAACTCAAAACCCATATGGCTACGCTATTAGATTTTAGAGTGTGTAATTTGCTTTTTTTTATTTTTATTGAAGATGTATTTTTTAGCTTCAAACTCCACTGGAGGGGAGTTTAAACTTAAAACTGAGTCAAAACCCATTAAGCTACGCTCATAACATTTTGAGTGCATAATTTGCTTTTTTTTTATATTGAAGAGGGGGTCTATCGTAAATTTTGGAGGGGGGTTTAAAATCACAATCTTCCTTAACTGTGCACTTGTAATTTGGGGATTATCGTTTGCATTTTTGGTGTGTTTTGTTTTATAGAAGAGGGGGATTTAACTGCAAAAACCCCTGGTAGGGGGGTTTCAAACTCAAAACCCCTGGTAGGGGGTTTTAAAGTCAAAACCCCCTGGTAGAGGTTTTAAACTCAAAACCCCCTGGTAGGGGTTTTAAACTCTAAGCCCCCTGGTAGGGGTTTTAAACTCAAAACCCCTTTAGCTGTGCTGGGGCAAGTGATGGTTTAGCATTAAAATCTCGCCTAAAATTAACAAAATCAAAGCAAAAAATCAGTCACCAAAGTCCGTCACCCCCCCCCCCCCGTGGGGGGGATTTCATTTGGGGGGGGGGGTTAAACCCCAACCCCCCCCCTGGCTACGCCCATGACAGGGTTACATTTACGGGTTTTTTTTTCGTCGTCAGTCCACCGGAAGTGGGAGAATTATTGATGAGTTTAAACTAGTTTTTTTTGTAAGTGGTGCTGGACTTATAATGCTTGTTTTACATGTTTCGGATGTTCCTTCAGAGTTGAAGATAGTTTACTTCCTAGTCCAAACCTCCAGCAGGACGACGGGGGATGGGAGCGGACAGGGTTTGAACCCGGGACCATCGGTAAATCCAAACGACAGTCCAGCGCGCAAACCGCACGACCAGGCAGCCATAAGGAGAGATGTGTAACAAAATCTTCTCTACTTACCAGAGTAACAGGCTGACGCTAGTAGTGGTCCTTAACTTTTTGTCGTGGAGTTGTATATGTTCCCACGATTCCACGAGGAGTTCTCGCTCTCTGGTATAACAAAATAAACAAAAGTAACAACGTTGTCAGAACATGTGTTAGGTTTGTTTTTCGATTAAAAGAACTAGGGTTAGTTTTTTTTATTCGAAATTAAAAAGAACTTTTTTTTAAAATTATGAGCTAAGTTCCTTGTTAGACTTAGCAGTTGATTATGCAGATATTGTTAATCGCACCTGTTTCTAGGCCTATGCTTTGGTTTTATGTTTCCAGAATAGCAACCCTTACACTCTCTTGGCGAGGCCAGCACCTATTCGGAATTGAGTGAACTCTGGTGTTCTAATACTTGCTACGAATACAAATAGACTAGCCCTTCACAAGGATTTGAGCTCATGACCTTTGGATCGACAGTCAAGCGTATGATGGCGAGATTTCCGTCTCTAAATAGCCAAATGTTTTTATTTTCTTTTGTAAGTGAGTCTGTGTATGTGTGTCTTACAGCATTAGAAAATAAGCATTAGAGAAAGCCCCTGTTGGTCACTTAGAATCTTTAAGATTTTTCGTTCATAATAGTACCTGCTATCATCAACTTTAACCAAGATTGTTATATCGTTGATAATAGCTGTTATGATAAATTTAACCAAGATTGTTACATCCCTGATTCTAGCTGTTGTTATCAACTTTAATCAAGATTGTTACATCCCTAATACTAGCTATTATAATGAACTTTAACCAAGATTGTTACATCCCTGATGCTAGCCATTATAATCAACTTTAACCGATTGTTACATCCCTGACGCTAGCTGTTATGATCAACTATAACCAAGATTGTTACATCCCTGACTCTAGCTGTTATGATAAAGCGAGAAGAGCGGGTAAATATTTCAAAAGTATTTAACGTAACACAAAGTTTCCTGGGAATGGGCAAATGTCCATAGAGCTCTAACCTTTTGGTCAAGTTGGAGACTGGACATCGATGTAGATTATCCACTGAAACTGGAGAGGAAAAAGATGGAGCAATCCTATTACTAAACAAATTTAATGTCATAATTAAAGGTTGTTTGACGATACGCACTATACAGTTTAAAAAAATAAGGAAGTTGCGTTTGTTGCTACACAAACTCCTAGTCAGCCCTCATGGGTTAGTAGCACTCACGCATTAAAGCTACAGCAGACACAAGAGACTACTTTTATTATGAAGAGACTTTGCAGCGGAAACATTAGACCCATTGTCAACCTTGTTTTATCAGCGAAGCGAAAGAGTAAGAATGTCCTAGCAAGCTTTTTTGTTTTCTATAGTCAAAAGGTGAACTATCATATAACTATGGTGTCATACGATTTGCCTATTTTATAAATGGTTTAAATGTGTGTGTATGAAATCTGCATAATTTATTTTTTATTTTAAATCGGTCGTAGGCTACACTTTCTGGGTATCAAAAGAAATCACTATACCTATTTAGAGCCCCCTCTCAAAGGAAAATGAGAGGATAATTGCATAAATTCAGTTTAAACAATGTTAAACTATTTCTAAAACAATAAAAACAAAAAAGCTTCTGAAATTTTATACACAGATTTAGAAGAATTCTTGAAATGGAATTCAAATTGGAGGATGTCTCTTCCCCCAGAACATTATTAAGAGTAATAAAAAAACACCAAAATAAACAAATTCATAAGATAACATACCATAATCTCAAAATGCTAGATTCTAGCATAATCTGGTAAGATTTTATCTGCGCTCGTTCACTCTTTAGCAGATCAATGGTCAGCTATTAACCCGCCTTGTTATGGAAATATTCCCCCCCCCCCTTATTTTAAAATTAAAGTAAAATACAATCAGGGGCGTGGTGGTCAAGTGGTAGGGCGCTTGGGTTCCGAACCGAGGTGTCATGAGGTCAAGACTGCACTGAATGCTTCCATCCAATTCATACGTTGAGGAAGCTAGGGCAGTTGGTCGTTTGACTGGCTACAGGATGCCCTAGTTAACATTCGACCATAGAAAACACGTTTTTCATTATCTGCCTCGATAGATCGAAAATTCGGAGACGTGTTTTTGTTTAAAAAATACTTTTTTTTTAAAGTAAACAATAGGTGATCTACAGCGGTTGGTCAGATCGAGACCAACTTTATAGAACGCTTCTGCACTGTCCTGCGACGTCACGACCTCTTACGTCGCAGGTTAGTGTTCAGGCCTTCTATGACTATTGGTCTCGGTCAGATAGACTCAATTCTCAGCAGGGGACTGTTACCTTCTTTTTCCTTAATCTCCATTCTACGCCAGTGGAACGTCAGCAGTGCTTGGTGTCTTCGTGGGAACAATCAGGGAGAGCATGTCTCAAATGGCGCGTGGTTTTGACGAGACTCGGTTCTTCATTGTCTGACACCTCACAGTCTTGTACAACACTTCAGATCAAATTTAATTTTTTTAAGATTCCATATTAAAACAAAATAAAAAGAAAATCAGTCAACTAACAAATCATTACAAACAATGTTATAAAACAGTCGCTATGTTACCAGTCTATTTGAGATATCCGGCAATTGTGCCCACCTCACGAATTTTTAAATATAGCCACCAATTGTTTTATTGTCTGTATGTTTGTCTTTGTTCTTGTATTTTTAAGGACTAATAGATGTATTCGAATCCACGTGCCTCAGCGTGCCAATAGTAACAGAATAGATGTATTCGACTCCACATGCATGATCATGCTAATAACAACAAATAGATGTATTCGACTCCACATTCATGATCATGCTAATAACAACAAATAGATGTATTCGACCCTCATCCATCAACGTCATGCATGTTAATCAGTGACTGCTAAGTCGTTAGTATTCCTGGCTGATTGAGTCACTATCTTATATAATACAGACGTTACTTCAAAAAAGAAGATGATTACGTCCTACTAGGGAAGAAGTAGCTCTAGATCTAGCAGGAATCCGTCCTAGCATATGGAAAAATAAATATGCCTTTATCTTTGTGTCTTTCCGAGTATTTTATCAGGCTTTGTTTTTGTACATTATAGAATATAGCAAAGATTTTTTAAATGTATTATTGGTATTTTACTTTTTTAAATTTTAGGTTACGCTGTTGAACCATTTTGAACCTACATACTAATAGATCTATAACTGCTTGAACCGAACATTGATGTATAGCGTTATGACAGTTATATTATTAGACTATTATTATAATCCAACTATTTTTATCAAATACACAATCAGCATTGAAACTACTCTTATCGTCCATTGCCATTACGCAAATTTGGAAAAAAAAAAGCTTTTTTTATGCTCTTAATAGATCTATCACATGTCTATAGATCTAGATTTAGATCTCGATTAAAAGAAAACAATACAGAATACTTCAGGTCAATAGTAGGCTATAGATCAGTTTAAAAAAATGTAAACAAGTAAGGAATAGTTACTGCTAAAAAAGAGATTTTTTTTCTCAATAAACGATCATCTGCCTTTCCTTCTTGGTTTTGAAATAATGCACCGGAAATAACTTTTTTTTTTTATCTTTCGGAACTTTCCGTTTTAACATTTCGATTTTCATTTTTTTTTAAAGTTTCGAACAAAATGCAATGAAATGAAACAAGATAAACGCATGGGAATAAGCTAAGGTTGGAACTTGGAATGATGTCGCCAACACAATTGTTCGTCCCTCTCTATCCAGTCTATGTCTCCTAAAATACGGCGAACCGGTTTGTGGTCAGTAGCGTCGCAGGTTCTACGAGGATGTAACGCTTTTTTTCTGCAAGCTGCCTAAAGGTCACTGGTTCTTGATTTTTCCTCAGAGTTGAATAACGACTCCTTTCCTATCTTTGGCTATAGCCGCAGCGCAGCGGAGCTTTGGATTGTTTTCTTTCTACTAGGTAGGTAACCAGCCAAGGCATACGAGCATCTCCTGCCTGAAACATACCGGTACTCGTTTACGGCCAAGCTTTTAGGCATCAGTTACTCCCCTTCGCATCTACTCTAATTAGTAATTAATGTTCCACCGAGCTCAGTAGCTGAGCCACGCTTGAAGACCAGGAGCTGGACTGGTTGTCAGAGGCTATGCCACGCTTGAAGGCCAGGAGCTGGACTGGTTGGCAGAGGCTATGCCACGCTTGAAGACCAGGAGCTGGATTGGTTGTCAGAGGCTATGCCACACATGAAGACCAGGAGCTGGATTGGTTGTCAGAGGCTATGCCACGCTTGAAGACCAGGAGCTGGATTGGTTGTCAGAGGCTATGCCACGCTTGAAGGCCAGGAGCTGGATTGGTTGTCAGAGGCTATGCCACACATGAAGGCCAGCAGCTGGATTGGTTGTCAGAGGCTATGCCACGCTTGAAGACCAGGAGCTGGACTGGTTGTCAGAGGCTATGCCACGCTTGAAGACCAGGAGCTGGACTGGTTGGCAGAGGCTATGCCACGCTTGAAGGCCAGGAGCTGGATTGGTTGTCAGAGGCTATGCCACGCTTGAAGGCCAGGAGCTGGACTGGTTGCCAGAGGCTATGCCACACATGAAGGCCAGCAGCTGGACTGGTTGCCAGAGGCTATGCCACGCTTGAAGGCCAGGAGCTGGACTGGTTGCCAGAGGCTATGCCACGCTTGAAGGCCAGCAGCTGGATTGGTTGTCAGAGGCTATGCCACGCTTGAAGGCCAGGAGCTGGATTGGTTGTCAGAGGCTATGCCACGCTTGAAGACCAGGAGCTGGATTGGTTGTCAGAGGCTATGCCACACATGAAGGCCAGCAGCTGGACTGGTTGTCAGAAGCTATGTCACACATGAAGGCCAGCAGCTGGACTGGTTGGCAGAGGCTATGCCACACTTTAAGAACAGGAGCTAGACTTGTTGTCAGAGGCTATGCCACACATGAAGGCCAGCAGCTGGACTGGTTGTCAGAAGCTATGTCACACATGAAGGCCAGCAGCTGGACTGGTTATCAGAGGCTATGCCACACATGAAGGCCAGCAGCTGGACTGGTTGTCAGAGGCTATGCCACACTTGAAGACCAGGAGCTAGATTAGTTGTCAGAGGCTATGCCAAACATGAAAGCCAGCAGCTGGACTGGTTGTCAGAAGCTATGTGAGATGCATGCCATTATTCTATTTTTAAACCTATTGCGTTAATATGTCGCTCATTGTTGGTGCATCTCCAACTTACTTTTACTCTACCGTGATTAGATCTAGTCATGATCTTTTCTGTATTTCATTTACTTTCCGAAATTAAGGCTGTCAGCTTATTGATAATCTTCCCAACCCACGTAACAGTCATATTTGGACACCGACATTTTGACCTATTAAATAGCAAAAGTTTTGTTTTTTTAAGTGAGACCTGGCTCTTCTGAGAGGCAGACGTAGAACGCTACAGTGGAAGATTTTGACCGCGTTTGGGATGAAATATTTATTTTATATGCAGAAAGGAAAACGAAATGAGCGTTTAAACCTAATTAGTTTAATAATTTGATTCTTTCCCTGATTGCTCTTGGAGCCAATGACGGCATGCAAGCAAAGCGATGAAGTATACATTTATAATTCCTTGAAAGTGACGAAATAAGGGAGTCTCAGTTCTATAACAGCTTGTGTTGGAATTTCTATTCAGTCGAATATACTTTCAGCAAGGCAAAGAGTATCAGCTTAGGGGTTGTAAAAGAAAAAAGAGAGAGAGAGAGAGAGAAGAGAGAAAGAGAGAAGATTGAAAGAAGAAAAAGAAAGTGAAAAAATGTAGAAGAGAGACAAAAGAGAGTGAGAGAGATTGAGAGAGAGAGGGAGAAAATAAACGAGGAGAGAGAGATCAAAAGTGGGTTTAAAAACACATTAGTTGAACGTTGTGGCATTGAAAGAAAAAAAAAAGATTTAAGATTGACATTATTTTAAACCAAGACTAAAAAAAATGAAAACTATATCATAATGAAGTAAATCTCATTTTTATTGTCAACAATGTCTTTGTTTTATTGAAACTCCATCACGAGTAAAGGCGCACCATCCCGAGGGTCTAAACAACTGATGGAGATGGTGGCGTGGTAATAGGGCGCCACGTTTACAAGACATGGCAACATCTTCGTTTCTTTTTCAAGAGCTTCTGCTCCTCCATCTCTACCACCCGGCAGTAGACGCTAATCAGTTTCACATACAGCTGGACCCTCTCATCCTCCATGCTTGCCTCCCCCAAAGAGAGACATTTGGCAATGAAAATACCAAAGTTGGCTTCGACATGCTGGAATAATAATAATAATAATATTAATGTAATAAACCTGGTGGTGACTCAGATGGGGGTAGGGGTATGTGTGTAGTCAACCGACGCAAATCGCCGGGAGCCAGCGCTGGACGAGTGGTCCACCGTGACGAGCCAAGACGACCGTCTTTATATTAAAACTGCGATGACTGGCGATGTTTGTAGAAAAATCTAGAGTGAATAGAGCTCAGGAGCGTCACGAGGGATGTGGTCATGTGATTAACTCTTTCTCTCCTAACTGACGATACCAAAGTTGATTCCACCAGAATGTGGTAAATAATTACGGAGAGAGAGAGAGAGTTAAACCAGAAGGGTCGAGAGATGTTCCGTCTGATTCTAGAAGGCAGGCATGGACCCTATATAAAGAGCGGAGGGACCAGTCAAAACGGTTCAGTACGACGGCTCGGTACAAGTCCGGGACGAGACGGAGAGGCCAGTGCAAGAGTTGATACGGCGGAGAGATATTTGTACAGTCTTGTGTTACGTGCTGCCAATTGTACACTATTGGCTGTGTTTTATTGGACAAAATGGATAAAATTGAGTGACACTGTCAGCAAGCTTTTGACCTGTGACAGTTACAATAATAATAAGGCCTGTCTTCAAGTCCAAGGACGAAACAATAATTTAACAATAGTGAATTAGCTAATTGGTTTTATTATTTTTATTTTATTTATTTTTTTATTTTTGTGTTGTCAGGTAAAAGAAATACTTGTGCAAAACTTCAGCTTGATCCGAGATTGAGTGTCGGAAAAAAAACATCGAACAGCGTATAGAGGGAAGGAACTGCGGCACTGTCCCCCCTCCCTCTCTTTACAGACTCACTTTCCTGCCTGCAAGCTCTCGAGAGTTGCTAAAACACTGGCGTGTGTGGAGCGCCTCGAAAGGTACATATGGTACATATTTGACACTGTGGAATCAGGGGGAAACGAGAGGGCCGACAGTTTGGCGAATCTAGGAACGCTTCTAGACCTACAAGAGGAGCCGCTAACACACGAGAATGCAAAAGCGAGGATTTGTAAATGGATCAAGTTTAAATGGTACAAAAGCTTGAACCTTTGTAGCACGGGGCCGGAAGTCTGGAAGGTTCTCAAACGCCCAAACAAGAAGGACCCGTGGTGGCAGAAAGGATCAGATAATTTTGGCACGATTTCGCACTGGACTCTCTGCGATAGGAGCCTAATTCGCTAAGATCCGAGAGAATCACGATCTCAGATGTCGACACTGTCACGCAGAAGACGCGACAGTTACATACATTCTTTATGAATGCAGGGTGCTCAGAAACACTATCCAAGATACGACTAGTCTAGAAACTAGAACTGGTGCATTCGGTGTGTGTGTGTGGGGGGGTGTTAGTTCATTCTCGCTCTTTACGGAGACAAGCGGACCCTACAGAGCACTGCCAGATACCTTGGGAATAAGGGAATAATTCCAGTAAGGAGCCTTATTGCATGGAGACTTACAAATGGAGAAAAAACGTGTACAAACTTTTTACCAGTGAGTGAGTTGATGTAAGTTTTCTAAAAAAAAATGTAAAAAAAAAATAGCCAAATAGCCAAGATAGAACTAGACAAGCACAAGGAATCTCAAATGTTAAGCTTACTTTAAGGAACTCGGTCCCAACACTCGGGGTAGCAAGGACATGTTTCATCGCTACGTATCTCATTTTCATTTCTAACTCGACTGGAAAATTGAGCAGTTGCACAAATTTCTCGAGGGTTGAAAATACATGCGTTGAATGTGTTCTCATGTAGTCATCCACTAAATTTTTATGAAATGGGTGTGTTTTCGGGAATTTCTCTTCCAATCTTGCCCTGAAATTCGGAACATGCTCCACAAACCTGCAACATGTAATAAATAAACAAATTGGCGACCCTGTTCGTCATTATTTAACATTGAAGACGGTAGCTACCAATGAAAACCCATCGGACACCAACACATTCACTATATGATAATAGTGTGTGCGTATGTTTAGCAGTAGCCTCAAAATCTCAAAGTGCTTCCGAATCTTCTTTCAAATTCATACATATTCTTTTAAGATTTCATTATAATGCCTTGACATTTATCTATATTACAAATGTATTTATTATCTTACATTTAGACTATCATCTTATATAACATTTATTGTCTTACATTTAGGCTATCATCTTACAGTTAGTCTATCGCCGTATGGTTAGGCTATCACCTTATATTTAGGCTATCATCTTACACCACTAGCGGATCCAGATCTTTGGAGTGAGGGGGGGGGGCGATATTTTTCCAAACTCTAACCCCAACGCCCAATAAACCCTGACCATAAGCATAAATGCGCGTACAGCATATATATATATATATTAGAATTTTTAAAAAAGCAGTGTTTCTCAACCTTTGTCAAAAAAAACAAAAAAACAGCCACGGTGAGACCTTTCTCTTGACAGCTAGGGGGGTCTATGGGAGCGCTATACGCTTCCCCAGTGGGGGTCGGGGCGAAGCAAAAACCGTTTTCTTGATTTCCTCACAGCAGAAACGCTTTCTCCTGACATCTAAAGCTCATTATTCATACTATTAAAAAAGGACCTTTTTAAAAATGTTTTACTTGAAAAATATTCTAATATGAATTTACAGGCCCTTACTACATTGCACATACAACCGATTTGTTCCTTGAAAAGATAAGATACCCCACATATTTAGATTAAGGCTTTGAGGATCGCCGCCGAAAAAAAATATTTGAAAAATAATATTTTTTAAATAAGCTCATTGTAAGTGCAGTGGCGTAGCTAGGGTAGTGCGGCAGTTTTTCATGATGCCCCCCCCTCCAAACGTTTTAAAACAGCGAAAAGTTTCTAATTTCGAAATAAAGTGTATTCATTATTTAAGCATTACTATTTCGCAAAAAAAATCGATTTTACAAAAAGATAATACAAGTGAATCTCTAGTTTTGGAAGTTCGGAGACTTCTGGAGAAATTGTGACAATTACCTGAAGCCCCCAGACAAAATTGGTTTTTGTCTATGTCTATGTCGCTGGTAGAACCATCGAGATTGATTTTCATCTGAGAATTCAATAAAGGCGACTAAAATTCATATTTATCATTAAGTTGTTCTTATGGTGTTATTATTTCATAAACAATACGGTCCAAGGAAGGTATTTCCATCAGTAGCCCTTTCTTGTGTATTGATAGAAAAACTATCTTCTTTTTTTTTTGCCTGGCAATTTTGTCTTTGTGCCCAATACGTCTTTGAGGTTCTGCACGCCCGGGTACGTTTTTCAGCCTCAACGTGGCACTGGGCTGGAAACGACCATTAGAGGAAGTGGTTAGGCTAAATGAATAGCTAAACAAAACTCGCGTGGGAGTGTTCAAGGGAAAATGAAAGTGGTCCCATTGCACGGAGCGGAGTTGAAAGAGAGTTGAAAGAGAGCTCCTACGGCCCTGTCGATAATCCATGCGCCGTTCCTCGAGGGACCGTTATATTAATGGCGAGTCCTTCACGGTTAGCTTGGTACAATATAGGAAAATGGCGGAGGTTCCCGGTGTACTCGGCCATCGGCCATGCATTCTAGTCCATGCGCCCGTAGTGCCAGATATATCGGAAATAGCAATGCTTTACATAAGCATTGACTTGGATCTCTTTCAGACAGAACGGTTGTTCAAACAGGCTTTGTTTTTTTTTTCCTGTTCAATCAGTTTTTTTTTTTTTCAAACCTAGAGCTCGAAGAGCCTTCGGCTCAGCACTTAGACAATCAAACGGTTCTGCACGACAATGTACCATAAAATTTTGATCCAGATTTTAGATGTTTGGTGAACTGTGGAACTGTGTGCTTTAAACTTTCTGAATGTTTTTTGTTTGTTTGTTTTCGAGAGTACTTTTTTTTTTTGTTACAATAATCTCGTTTTTATTAGCGGCCCCCGAAAGAGGAAAAGACGCTATTCGTTTTGTGGGGTTCCGTCCCTTTTAGATCTCGTCAACTAGAAAAGAGAGTGAAAATCTGACATCATAATATTTTAGACCATTCAAAGTTCTGATGTAACGGTTACTTTTTCTTTTTTGAAAGCGAAAAATCAAATTTTTAAAATCAATTATGCAAGCAGTTTTTTTTCATAAAAGTACACCATTTTTCTATTCACAAACATGAAGCAATTTAGTACGGGGGACATATGCATACCATCAGTTAAACACATTTATGCAAATGTTTTAGATACTTAGTATGCATTCAGATCTAAGTAGATCATAATTTAAAACATCAATTAATAACTAGTTTTTCATATTATCTCGTGAACTGCAGTGGTGGACAATAACTGTGGAACAATTAACTGAAGGATTTTTTTTTCCTTGAGGCTTTGAATAAGAGATAGATTCTTTACACAACAATAAGATCATTTAGATAATCATTATAAGACATCAATTAGGCCAGGTTCACATCTAACTTTACAATCACTTTCACCTATCCTTTAGTCTGCCGTTGGGGCACCACACAAGATCTGTCAACCTTCTTTCTCCATTCTTTTATGTCATTTGTCTTTGATAAAATGTCATTCTGATATTCTTTCGGAAAATATTGAAACATGTCTTTATACCTCCACGTGGACCACTTCGGGGACCGATTTTGAGTTTGTGTGGAATGTCTTTGTAACCTTGTTTTGTTGGGACATGTGCGTATTCGGTCTCTTAGGAATGGATCGTACTTGGATAGTAATTTAACTATGACTATGCACCAAATATTTTTTAGTACAAAGACAAGACGTGTTAATCTAAATAGAAATAAGACTTTACATTATAAATTCGCATTACATACTTACCAGCGATGTCTGGCACATTTTAAAAGCTTGTCTTGACCTTTGAGTGGTCTAGTAAACATGTAATATTTCTTAATTACGTCACGCTGATAATCTGTCTAGATATCTCCAGAGGTAGAGATGAGCAACCCCCACCTCCTTTTGTTTATTTAGTCCATAACATTGAGTTCACAGATAGGCCGCTGACCAGATTAAGCCAGATGTCAACGTGTTGACACTGTCTAGAGGTCACATCTTATGAGGGAACTGATTTTGTTTACTTGTTGAATAAATTTTATTAGGGGCGGGACTACAAGCCAAATCTCTATAAGGTTAATCTGATATGAGTTTGTTTATTACGAGATAATTTGTCAATCAAGGGTCTGGACCACAAGCCACACCTTTTATACTATTGGCCGGGACAATAAGCTTGTTTACTTTAAGTCTCAATTAGGAGGCTGGACTACAAGCCAAACAGACACTGACCAGGGGTATCTTTAAAGGGAGGGCTCAAGAGACTCAACACCCCAACTTCTTATTTGTTTAATCCATGACGATGTATTGATAGACATTGACCATTCTTAAGCCAGAATGGATTCACGCAGATTGTTGAGAAATATTGACACTGTCTAGAGGTGACTAGATGATGAGACTAAGTTTGTTTACTTATAAAGAAATGTCATTTAGGGCGCTGAACACACGTTCTTTGCACAATAAAATAAAACAAATATGTGTGCATGTGTGCGTCTATGTATTTTTTCCCCTTGTATTAAAACTTTTAGAAAGAAAACTAATTTCATTGTTGAATTCTATTGACTTAATATATAAAGGAAAACCTTACAGTAAAATTTAAAATCGCAGAAAATAAATTGATCTAAAGCACCACAATTAGATATAGCAAACAAAGAAAAAATATGCTGGAATGTTAAGAAACACTTGACCTCTGTAACTAAGGTACAAATATAATTTATCTATATGCTTGACTGATCATGCCAATGTGTTATCTTTTTTGCTTGCACACTATTGCGTATGCTCAAGGCAAAAACGCGTAAAGGTCAACACAATCATCTATACACACTACAATAGGACTACATGTGTAGGCTCACTACGTCTATCTGACCAGATTGTAACAATCAGTCGAACATAAAGTCTATTTATGTTTTTTTTTGTTGTTTTTGTTTTGGTAAGGAGGGTGTGGGTGATTTTTTTCTATAGTTGGTTTTCCTATTTCTCTTAGATCTATATAACAGCAGATCTAAACATAGATATAAATACTAGGCCCACAGACTACAATTAAATCTTTGCTTCGCAACATTTAAGGCTCAGGCTATGAGTAGGTATAATAGATGTTCCTGCTGATAATAAAATATCGTTTGCCGCAAATGGATTAATAAATATATGACCAACTACTCTTCAGATTCCAACTATTCCAACAGCTATCAGTATTAAGCCATTGAAGCCAGAAGCATTTCGGGGGGGATACCATTCGGCCCGAGAGCCTTTTTTTTAGCTGGCATTTCCTTATGGCAGCATTAAGCTCGCCTATCGAGAAGGGGGAGTTCATCGTTCCTTCAGCACTTTCGGTCTGTGGTTCCTTTCGGTCTTTTTTTTCATCAGCTTAGCGAGCTTTATCAATGGCTTTGGACATTGGGGACTTCTTGGCAGCCTTGTTGATCTTAGCAAGATATTTGTTCAACAAGGTGGCAATTTTCTTCTTTGATGAAATGGTTACCCCACTCAGTAACCGAGTTTAAAACAATAAGGTATATAAAAGGAAAAAAAATAATACCAACAAATATAGGTATGTTATTTAACAGTTTCGTACAATGTTCAGCAATACAAGCAATTTACAAGACACTTAAGTACTCGGCTCCGGCTCCGTCCCCGGCGGAATATCAAATTTTACTATCCGGTCATATCCGGCTCCGGCCGGATATCAAAAAGTACTATCCGGTGCACCCCTAGTAATTTCACTCCAGGATATTTCTTTGAAAAAAAACGCATGCTGTCCAAGATCCTCTCCGATAATCTCTCCACAATTTTCCCTCTTGCTTATTTAAATCTTGACCCTTGCGGTCATTATGTTTGCATAGTCACAGATATACTTCAAGTTCCCTCCAAGCAAGTGATGTGTCGCTGAGAGACTAAAGCCGATTGGCTACGGCTTGGCCACCTTACAAGGGGGGGGGGGGGGCTTGATTTCGAATCCCGACTCTAGCAGGGTTGTGTTTGCTGAGCGGTTGGTAAACCTCTCCCAAATACCCCCTCACCCCATTTTTCCACAAAAGAGATTGGACCATTACTAATTGTTAATTTAATTAACAGAAACACCAATATAAACGTGTCCATAGGTAGTGCATTGATCATTGAAGTAACATCATGTAAGGCTTCAAAACAAAAAAAGTGTAAAAGTGCGTTGCCTTCAGCGATTTAAATAAATCTGGCAAAATGTGATTCAAGCTGGTCTACAGCTTACATTAAATTTAATTTAATAAATAGTATAGTAATATAGGACAAAATAAAACCAAAACAAATACATGTATTTGTTTTATTTATGTAATTACAATGTTTTGTTTTACTGAGAAAGTTTGTCCTCAGTTTGATGCCCCAACCACTTGATGCCCCGTGCGGCCCGCACCACCCGCACATTGCTAGCTACGCCACTGTACAGTAAGTGATACATTTTGTTCAATAGGCATGTTTGCAACTTTGTTTGGTTACAGAACTATAATTCAAAGCTCTAAACTAAAAATTTCGGAAGTGGGAGGAGAAATTAAGTGGGCAAATTAGATTCTACTCTAATTTTTTGCATTTTTAGGATTCAGGTGTATATTGTGTGTTTATAGTCTCACAATTCTTTATGCAATAGAGAAATATCAGTTTGAGTAAAGGTTGGAAAAAAAGTGACTAGGAAAATAATTTTTGGGTTCAGAACTTATCTTAGTTGTTACTCTTATAATGAAAACTTTCGTATGAATTCTAAATTTTCCAAAACAATGTCTTTCTTAAAAGAACTAAGATATATTCGTGTGCAATTACATAAACTCTGTCACCCTATTTGACTATTCTGTTTTAAAACGTCATGTTTTCGTCTGGAAAGGGGAGAGGGCGGTAGAGTGAAAACGTTAATCCTCGCTCATTTTTATAATTTCTGCTAATGATTGCATTTGGCATTAAAGAATAGGGGGTGGGCGGCTCGATATAAGAATTTTATTTATTGGATATATAAATTATATTAGTGACATATTTTTTTAAATTTTGTAATTTCTTAACTAAAATACAAACAGAAAAAAGTATTGGTTTGTCCGATTGGCGGAAGGCAATTGCATGTATCGCCCCTCCCACCTGGTACAACCCTTTTTCATTTTATATTTACTAATCATAAAATTTGAGATCCGTGGGCGACATAATATACCAAAGGGTTAAAACACCAATATGTACCTTATATTATATATATATTCAACTAAATTTGTTCACAAACTATGATTTCTAAATAAAAGTAGAACCGCCCCCCCCACTCTCAAAGTGTTTAGGTTTTCAAGGGCAGTAGATATATTCGCCCCCCCCCCCCACACACACAAACACAACCAGCTAACAAGGAAACGACATAATATAAAGATCGGTTAAAATATCACTAACAAGTTTAAATTATATGGCTATTCAATTGATTATTTTGACAAGCTGTGATTTCTACAAATAAATTGAAGCTCTTCAAAATCGACACTAGCAGCTGGGAAGAGGTTTGCACTGGATAGATCCACATGGAGAGAGAGAGCATAAAGGAAGGGTCACGGATTGCAGATGTCATACACAACAGAAGCAGAAAGAAGGGTGAAAATGCAACGGCGCAAGGTGATTAAATATGCCCAACCTGCGATCGCAGCTGTGTATCAAGGATTGACCTCTTTAGTCACACAAGAAGTTGCAAAGGGAAAAGATCGAATCTCGAGACGTAAATTGCCACAGAGACACAGATTTTGACAAGCTGTGATTTCTACGAATAAATTGAACCGCCCCCCCCCAACTAGAAACTTTGCAACCGTAAACCATTTCCTCTTTGAATGCCCCTCCCTATTCCCCCTTAGACAGTCCCTACTTCCACTACAGCCCAACATGACCAAACACCCTGTACGGCAGTGCTGAACAACTGAAGAAAAAAAGCACACTTGGCACAGTCTGCAAAAAGAGCTCACAGCTCAGCAGCAATAAAGCTGCGCTAGAAGAAGAAGAAGAATAGTGTGTGTAGGGGGGGGGGCAGGATTGATGCCATCGCCACCTCCCCATCCCACCAAATCGGCCAACATACTAGAGGAGGGGGGGGCGAAATAATCTAAAAATAGGTTGAAATATAAATAATTAGTATATATTATTAACATAACTAATAAATAATAGTGTGATTTCTTTACTAAAATTCGTCCTCCCCCCTTCGGGAAGTGGGTCGGCCGAGTGGGGGGGGGGATCGCCCCCTACCACCCCACCCCAGGATACGTCAGTGTCTTACACTGAACCTACAATTTACATTTTGACTATCATCTTATCAACTTACATTTAATCTATCATTTTATACTTACATTACATCTTACATTTAAACTATCATCTTACATTTAGGCTATCATTTTATACTTAGAATATCATCTTACATGTAAGATACTCTCTTACATTTAGTATAGCATCTTAAATTTAAGATATCCTCTTACATTAAGTCTATCAGACTCTTTTCTCAAATCCACCCGAGCCTAAAAGTGTTGTTTTTTTTTTTGCTTAGACCTTTACATCTGTATGTGAACATTTCTGATGATGTATTTCTGAAACTATGTACCTATCCATGCATCTTCAACTGAACGTCTGTTAGCGTTCCTAAAGCGAGCGCAGCTCACCAAGATAGAATGCTCCACTTCTCGTCATGTAAGAGAGCACGATGTTTGATCAAGGCCCAACTTCCCTTCAGAATCTTGATTTCCCTGTGAAAATATCAAGTGCAAGTCATGTCTTCAAGTCTTTGACGAGGAAATATTTAAAAAATACGTAAATAAAAAAAACAAACAACCAGAGCTTATGTTAAGCGTACTTACATCCATTTGGTTTGGATCAGTCATGTAATTAAATTTGTAACAGGTATGGAAAACATTAAAAAAGCATTTATAAAAAATAAAAGGGGGAACGACCTAAAGTCTAAGTCATGGTTTAAGCCTAACTCGGTAACCAATCTGCTAGTAGAGAACATGGACACGACTGTAAAGTTATCTATTGTTTCTTTAGCTATAGTCTCGACCTATTTTTCAGGTTTGTGTTCGCTAAAACTCCGCTTATACCACCACTTCAGTCTATTACAATTTCTTTCCCTTGTTCAAGATACCAAACAAAATAATTTATTACCAATAGTTAATTGACTAAATTTTTAATTTTGTTTTATTGATTCTTTTATCAGGTGAAAGAAATAATTGCTAAAAATTTCAGCCTGATCCGAGATTGGGTGTGGGAGAAATCCCGTGTACAAACTTTTTACCAGATAGAGTGAGTTGATATAAGCTTTGTAAAAATATGCGAAACATTGGTAGACTTAGACTTTAGACAAACCCACGAACCTTTTGACTTTGCAAACACCGCCCGGCCTTCTTAGGTTTCGCTATGTTTTCTTCAACGTCTTCCTTCAATAGTAATGGTAATCCCGCGATGACATAGTGCAAAACTTATTTAGATCTTTTCAGGGCCGGCCGGACATACGAATTGCGAGGCCCATTTTAATGGATGCTTTCTAGGCCCCACATCTATTTTTCTTTACAATAACAACGATTACTATTAATTAGATCATTATATATCATCATTTATTATACAACATGCCAAGGAACAAACTTAAACGCCATAGGCGTCAATGGGTTAATTAAAGTTAAATCAATCGTATGATACACTAAATATGTAAACCCTCAAGTCCTACATTCCTGAAGGCCTGTAACAAGAGCCATGATTAATAGTGATATGCTAAATGTAAATTGCGGGGGTTCCTTGCCAGGCGCGGGGCCCAATATGGAGCAATCGGTCAAATCAGGCAAAGACCGACCCTGTTTCTTTTAGTATCTTATAGTCTTCTAGGTATTTGGCGTTTTTAGTCTGTATAGTCTGCAAAGCATGAATAAGATAAGTGGAATTAATTTGTTTTAGTCTTTTTTGTTACTCTTAATAACTGTCTGTTTCATTATCTTACCAACGTTTCCGGAGCTGTATGTAAACTATATTTGTGTTGTCCTAATCTGTGGCATAGCTAGGGTGGGGGAGGAGAGGGGGGGGAGAGAATTTGAAAATTTTACATTAAATATTAAATATTACGCAACATGCAGGGGCCCCCCAAAGAGGTCAAGCCACACCGGTCCTATAATAATGGCAAATTCCTAGCTACGCCCCTGGTCTTAATGGACTATTGGACAGTGTCTTTATCTTCAATAGTTAAGAATTCTGATATATTTCTATTTGTGGCAGCGTGGGGACAGTATTAGCGGCCTCTCAGCGGGGTCTTTGAGAATATGACCTCTAGGCCGTCATGTCGAATCGAAAGTGAAGAATTAAAACGTGAGATAACTTTCCAAAAAAAAAAAAAAAAGATAAAAAATCTATGCAGAAAAAGTGACCCTAATGGTCATTTAGTTAGAGAGTGTAAACAATTTTGAAAGGTGACCCGCCCAACGTAATTTGTTCCATTTGAGTTTCCTGCATTACTGAGAGGTCTTCATATAGGTGGTATATTTCTTGGTTGGTGCTTTATTCTTCGGCGTTCTATTTATTTCTAATGTTTCATTCACTAAGTACTTAGTTATTCCTGTGGCCATTACGAAAACAGAATCTGTCCCAGTTTTGACAGCCTAAGGATTGGTTGATGACAATGTTTCCTACATAGATCACGCTCAATGGCAAGAATTGATCACAATGTCTACGAAAGCTACGCAGTTATGGGGTGCTATTGAAGGTTACACACAAAAAGGAACATCTGCATGAAGGCGTGTATGTCTGTGTGTGTCTGTAGAAATTGTCAAGACTGTAGTTAAGGACAATGTGTAGCACAATTTTAGAACGACTAGATCAAGATCTACATGTAGGCTTCTATTCTAAATCTAATCTTAATCTTCCAAAAAAATGTCACAGTAAATATAAGGACATATCGAAACTGTGAGAGTGTGTTTTTTTTTTTTGGAGGGTGTGTGTGTGTAATATGGTTTGTGAAGTTTTCCTTGTCCTAGGTGGGTAGCCAGCAGTGTCTATTGTCCGAAGCTTACTGGTAAGGCGCCAGTGACTCGCCGTCGCCCATTCTTCTGTTAGTGAAAGCAGTTCCGCCGTAGCTACACGTGAAGAGTGAAGTCCAGAAGTTGGACTGGTTAACAGACGGCTAGTTGAGACTAATGCCATTGGGAGCATTTAAAAGATGATGAAATGCTTACATCCAATACCACATCCGGCAGTGACAGCCTTGCGGAACCACAAATAATTACCACTGTAATTATATGCGTGTAATGTTATAATCGTGTCGAAGATTTAAAGGGGGAATAATGAAAGTCTTCCAAGCGAACTATTATGAATTCACGGTGGTCTGCTCTTGTCAGGGTCATTAATTGGTGCAATTCTCATAGACCACTACTAACAAAAGTTACCTCTTAGTCAAACCGGTGTAAGGACATGGCTCGCCATCTTCCTCACCAAGTTTTGGCTCTGTGTGGAGAGAGGGAAGGCAAAACCTGTTCAACATGGCAACTTCTATCAGTGCGTCTGTCATTATAGTCTACTATTGGACTCGCTGCTTATGGAGGCTTTGGCAGGAGCTGCCTGGAAGTTCCATTATGTTTTCCCAATCCAATCTTGTGTTATTAATTCTATACAACTTACGACTTAATTAGGAAATTTTTCAAAAAGTAAAGTTCCCCTTTCAGATCTTATGATCTACAGGGCAGATGATGTAAAGGTCATCTTTTTTCTGTGGCCTATAGTTAACGAGGATGTTATGTGGCCAGCACAAAGACCAACCGCCTTTACTTTTCCCCAACTAATGTCAGGTACCCATTAGAGTTGGGTGGACTCAGAGGCACCCATAGATGCCGATTAAAAATCACAGTCTTCATCAGTATTCGAACCCGCAACCACCGGATCGGAAGCCAAGTGCTTTACCGCTCAGCCACAGCGCATCCTTATCCAGACTTTAAAAAATGTATATTTCTAGGTATTTCGTGTTGGAAGAATCAGGAAGATATACAAACACAAGGAGAAGGTGATAAGTTGATAGATACATGATTACAGAGGGATAGTTCTTCCAGATTCTGTGCATATAGGTTATTAGAATTTTATAGATATAAAGGATAAATTCCATTCAAAGACAGTAATATTAGCTGTAAAGTTCCTAGATAGACCTAGGAATTACTAGTGCGTGACAAAAGTTTCAGAAGGCAAAAGTAGAATAAATCTAGATCTAGATTTAATAAACAAGCAAAATATAAACAAACTAGTCGACCGGTGGCGTAGCATACGCCTTAGGCCACTGCAAATTATGCGACCGCAGTGGGCCCCGCACATTTATAGGACCCGCACTTTCATAGGACCCGCGCTATTTCAATGTGTATAAATTATTAAATTAAACCATTTTATAGCTTAAAACAGATTTCCAGCGCCCTCCTGTCAATTTACCAGGAGCTCCTGGAAATCTCCCGAAATTGCAAAAGATACGAAAAAGTCCTTAAAATATACGGAATATATTGAGAAAATTTGTCATTTTGGGGTGTCATTCAATATGGAAAACGCCAATCCTACGCGGGATAAATAAAAAACGGCATTATGCATTAGCCGTAATTGTGTAATCTGGTGAAAGAAGCTTCTCGCGCCTCAAACTAATGAAGAATTTCTTGAGATCAACAATTCTCAAAGGTAGATTAAAACATTTGGTAATTCTTGCCATTGAGCGTGATCTATGTATGAAACAGAATTATTATGATATACTGTATGACTTTGCGACACGCAAGGCTCGTAAAGTAGTTCTGTACGTAGTAAAGAATGAATAAAATGCATAGACGAATTTATTTTGTAATACAAACTCTTAAATTTTACTTATTATCCGCTTCCCTAATCAAACTTGGCCCCGCGAAATCCGTTACGCATGCGCATATGGCCCCACAAAAGTTAAGTCCGGCCTTTCTATTTAGTTACGAGTGAATATACATAGTAGATTACTAGTTCTCTTTTCATGACTTCTTGGTCACAATGGTTAAGTCCGGCGCTGCTATTTAGTGTTTGTAAAATGTTTGTTTGTAAAATATTTTTACATGTTTCGGATGTTCCTTTAGAGTTGAAGGACGAAGGGGGATGGGAGCGGGCAGGGTTTTGATAAATCCAAACGACAGTCCAGCGCGCAAACCTTACGACCAGGCAGCCATCCGTAGTGGCCGGTGAATACTTGTTCTCCCCCCCCCCTCTTGTTTTTTCGTGGGATGACTATCCGCAGAAATAAGAGAGTGATTTTTCCTTTACTTCTTCTTCTCGTCCAAACTCTTGAGCGACGAAGAGAATTATATATATATATAGATACTTTAAAACACAAAAAAAGCTTATCTAACTGGAAGAACTGTACATTTAATGCCACATATATCAATACTGTAATATTTATTTCCCTTAATCAAATTACTGAATTAATTTTAAATTATTCATGTTTTGTTAGGGGCAATGAATAATAAGTTTCAACTTGTTCCAGGAATGGATAGAGGGAGAAACAACGCATACAAAGACAGAGTGAGCTGATGTAAGCTTTGCAAAAAGACACTTGCTGTGAGCGATGTGCCAGATGGTCTAACTAGAGCCTGTTGGGGAAGTGGGTCAACCTGCTGTAAATATGAATGGTTGTTGGGCACTTACGTTCTTTGGGATCCGTCTCGAGGTGCGGTTTGCCGGCTGTCTCACTCTCTTCACACATGTGTTCTGTGCTGTTTAAAAGAGGGTTCTAGTTTAGTGTAAAAGAGTGGTACTGGCCTGCGCAAGCCAGTTATCACTTTCAAAATTCTGAGCTACGGAGGAACTGCACTCCTGCAATGTCAAGTACTGCACTCCTGCAAAGTCAAGTACTGCACTCCTGCAATGTCAAGTACTGCACTCCTGCAATGTCAAGTACTGCACTCCTGCAATGTCAAGTACTGCACTCCTGCAATGTCAAGTACTGCACTCCTGCAATGTCAAGTACTGCACTCTTCCTTAATCTTTGGACTCGAACTCAAGCCTTATTAAAAGAAGGCTCAACCACAATCACGTCGGGGAAGGGGGTCCGTTTGTTGGATCTTGTTGACGAATGTTATAAATAACAACGTGGGGCGATCGCTTCCCCCTCCTGACCGAAAATTGATGTTATGGTGAGGAGTTTGTCCACTCATCGTATTCTCAGGTACGAATCTGACTTGTTATCAAGAGCTAGTTCACGTCATTTAGTACAATATGTATTTTCAACACGTACTTTCATGGAACCTTCTGGGGGAAAAACTCGAAAACGGCTCTAACAATATCAGCTTATTTTAATGAAGGCATGTGATATACCACATCTGCCTATGGCATTTACAGTCTTTATAATTTTACTTCTATTCAATCCCGCTATGTTGTGAATAATATTTAATCTATGAGCATATCATTCCCTTCCCCTTTATATCTACATATTTACCCCGTTAATCATTAATGTTTTATACAACATTGCCCACTAGAGATGTATGCAGCTCTTCCCTTTTATGTTGGTTTATTACCATATATTCTTGTTCACTTTTAAACATTTTCTTGTGTTATCTCCCTTATTTTGTTTTGTTTTATATAATATTGAAGTTCGAAGTTTAAACTAGTTGTTTACTTGTATGATCATAACATCATGGCTTATTTTACTTATAGCCTCACGTATTGCTTAATGTAGTTATTTCCCCTGTTTTATTTGTTAAATGTATTCATTGAACGGAATGAGCTCTATGCCTCACATGCACAATCTGATTGATTGCATGACATAAGAGAGCTCCTACCCATTGCCATGAGGACGTTTCTAAGTGCTTCTTTCTTTTCAGCCTGGTTGTTATTGGTGGTGCAATATCACGCACACTAGACTCACAGTCTTTTCACCACTAGATCTGCACTGTCTACACCTGTTAGATCATCAGCTTCGACTGGATCAGCAGCGTCACCAAACCTGAGCCTACAACGTCTGCCCCCCCCCCCTTTTTCTGTCAGCGAGAAGGAATCTCAGTAGTGCCCACTACAAACGGCCCTAAAGCCCAGTGCTCACTATCAATTGCCTACGGTCCAGTGCCAAGATACTTGCCCAGTGTTCAGCGCCTACTGCCCAGCTTAAACTGCCCAGTCCAGGCTCCAGGTGTCCACTGCCTACTACCTACGGTCCTGAGAATACCCTTCCCACCTTTCGCTACAGACATACTCCTTTTCGACTCAAGCCTCATCCCTCTACAAGAAGATTCAGCTCCGAGGAAAGAAAGTTAAGAACACAAAATAGAAACACTTATCCACTCCTTCATATGCAATCAATGATGAAATTAATCCACCTGAATCATTGTTCACTCACTACTCAAGCTAGTGGTGATATTGTTGTTGTTAAAAAAATTTGTATTTTTTTAACTCAACCTATAGTCAGTTCATTTGTTCTAATTGTTGCTCGTAGTGTGCCTGTTCAATATTTACTTATGTGAGCGGGGAAACTCAGAATTACTTCCCCTAGAGCAGTGGTTCCCAAACTTTTTTGTCTTGTAGACCCCTTGCCATGCTTTCTGGATTTCGGTAGACCCCCTGCTTAACTTGCACAAATTTTGCAAAAGTCATCAACTTTTTTAAAAAACAAATTTCTAACTGTAGTGATTTGAAGAGTGAAAAAGTCATTTATTTAAAAGTACATAGTACGTTATAGAGATCTATCTTTTTTTTATAGATAACATTTAAATTTAAACCAATTAAAATAACAATGAATATGTATTGCTGGAATCAACAACAAACACGCTGGAAATGTTGTTAATTTTTTTTAGATTTATCATCCATTGCCTCAGATAGGCCCTTTTATGTTTCATATAGGAATTTGTTGTTCTATAAAGTAGTCCTTCAAACATTCAATATTAATTCATTTTTTTTTTCCTTAAGTAAAGAGATTTGCCAAGAGCAGTTTCTCGTGCATTTCTTGATCTTTCACATGTGGTTCAAATATTGAATCTGCGGAACTCTTTTCATTAACAGGAGAGGGAGAGGGTAACTGGCGCCTAAACCAGTAAGCTTCGAACCTTGGCTTGCTGTGCCCACCTAGCAGAAGGAAAATCTGAATTAAAAACCCTGCTGCCTTGCAGCTATACCCAAACACAGGAAAGGTTTCGGCGACCATTAGGTAGTTTGTAGCACACAGTGTTACACCCTGTGAGAGCCTGTGAAGCCGCTGATCCCAAACTGTAGGCCTATATATGTCGTTTGTAATGAATTACATAAGAAGCTTTTAATTGCAAAAACTCATGCCACCGATATGCCCTTGAGCTGGTTGCTTAAAGAAATTCTTTTAATACTATCAGATGTAGCTTTATGTAAAACGGCAGGTAAAATCAATGTTTTGCATTTAGTGTTTTCCGTATTTTGTTATTAGTAAAGAGATATTGTAAGACGCTCACAAACCATCAACTTCTCTACGTGATGTGGAAGAGAGATTTTGTGGGTCTATTCTTAACTTTATCTTTGAGTGTTCTAAAATTTTTTTAATCTGTATCTATTTTGTCCGCGTGGCATTGTCTCGATTGATCCTTCAGTGTAATTGGTACTTAGGCAACCACTTGTTTGACAAGGAAGGAATGAATCCCAATTTTAAATAATTAACGCTGTACAGTCTACATTGCTTTTTTTTTTAAACATTAGTTACATGTAGGCAAAATTAAGCTATTGAAATAGGCCTAAATATTGAAATTGAATAGAACAATTGTTCGTTTGAACATCAGGGAAAATATTTATAGTATTGACTATTCTATACAAATTATTAGTGTATGAAATAATTACATTTATGGAATGTGAAAAATAAAGTCATGACCTACTTTAATGAAATCTATTATCGTAGACCCCCGTGGACATCTCATAGACCCCCAATTTATTTTTTCACTTTTGTAGACCTCTTGGAAGTCATCGTAGACCCCTGGGGGTCTATATAGACCACTTTGGGAATCACTGCCCTAGAGTAACGAACCAAAAATCATTTTAAAAATAATAAAAACCTCGCCACAGTGGCTCAGCAGCGATGTTTGATGAAGGATCCTAGAAATAACATACCAAGATCATGTCATCAATAGAGAAATCCTTTCCCAGACGGGCACTCGCCCACCAAGTCGCGGGACATATCCTTAGACAAGACGATACACGTTTACCGAAGCCAGTCATAACACGAAGGCCGAAAAAGAGGAAACAAGGCCGTCCTCGTCTAACATGGCGTCGCACCTTCTTAGAAGACTTGAAATCAGCTGGGAAGAGCCTGTGAAAGTTGCCTATGACCGATCTATGGAGAACGACGCAGGAGAGCTTAGGACGCCTATGTCTTAAATCCCTCACTGTTAATCGCAGAACGCTAACCTAAGCTTAACGTATTCATTAATACTTCCATTGCTCAATGTAAAGTCTACACCAAGACTCATGCTTCGTATATTTGGCGTCACACTTATGTTTAAAGAATCTGAATGCATTATCGAATAGTTTCTAAATTTTATAATGATCGACGCTATCACAAAGGCGCTCGTAAAACTAACAATCAGCTACTTCAGAATTGCAAAGTCTACTTACAAATGTCAAGGTTCAGTTCGAATTATATGTCAATGTTCAATCATTGTAGGAAATGTAGCACAGAAATAAATACAAGAAAGTATTCAGGTAGCTATCAACTCTTTAGTTGATTCATAGAGTCTAGTGATATTTTGATCATTTTCAAACAATGGTAATCTCTAAATATATTCCGGAAGTCATTAAAAAAAACGATTATTTCCTTGAGCACTCTTCTATATGGAAGTTATGTTATGTCCTTTTTTTTTTTATCAGAGTCATAGAAATAAATAAATATAGACTGGAAGTAGGAAGTTATTTTTATTTGGGGGGAGTCAAATATGTTTTATGTACCATATTTATGTGAAAAAAAATGGCGGCAATTGAGCTATAAATTGTAGGACTAACATTTCAGCCAATATATAATTATGATCTTTAGTTTTGAAAAGTACAAAACTGCCATATTGCCAATATTTTGCCTTTGTTTCATAATCATAGACATTGGTAAATATATATAGGTTTGTGATGTGGATCTATGTTTGTTGACATGGCTTCTTTATTAATGTATGGTGGTCGTCTTATCAATTCAAATTGTTAGAATTAGTTTTTAGTCAAAAAAGTCAAAGAAAAAGAGCAGAACGTGCTCTAATGTTCGTAGTACGATAAGCCAAGGATAAATTCTAAAGGTTGAAAAAAAAATGAATATTTTACACAGTAACTTTCAGTTTCAGTAAGTCAGAATAATTCAATATCACTGTGACTGTGACTGTCACTAATTTAATATTGATAGATCTAAATCTAATAAATGTGACTAATATTTGTAATAACTAGGTCTAATTCTTTTCATACTTTTTACTACTAACTATTAAACTAGTCAGTCTAACATCTATGCATGCAGGCTATTGACTAGATCTAGTATAAGTATAGATTATAGATCTAGTGACTAGTGACAATCTAGTCCTAGACTATTTATATTCTAACTATCGACTATAGACTAGACTATACAGTTTACAATTATAGTTTATAGTATAGTATAGTAGTATAGTACTAGTAGTAAGTAGTATTTTTTTTTACTATAGTATTTATATAGACTAGATCTAAATCTAGTATTTAAAACTATTTATAATTATTTTAATTATGTAAATTTAATAGTAAAAAAAAACATGGCATATATAAAATCTAGAATTCTAGGGGTATATAGGTAATGGCTGAAAAAAAAACTATAAATACTTTTAATTGTACACTGCTCATAACTGCTGTATAACTCATACAAACTTATCTTTTCCCAAATTTTTACCAAAATAATTTTTACTTTATCGTCCAGTCTATATATATATGTCTATGATCAGAATCTTAAATATGCATAAGTCTTAATAATATCAGAGAAATAGGTTTTCATAAATAAATAGGACATCCTGTATGGCGATCTAATAGAAGGCAGGAGAGCCGCTGGTCGCCCACTTTTACGTTATACGGATGTATGCAAACGCGACATGAAGCTCTTCAAAATCGACACTGGCAACTGGGAAGAGGTGGCACTGGACAGATCCTCATGGAGAGAGAGCATAAAGGAAGGGTCAAAGATTGCAGATGCCATACACAACAGAAGCAGAAAGAAGGGTGAAAATGCAACGGCGCCTGGTGATTATATATGCCCAACCTGCGATCGCAGCTGTGTATCAAGGATTGGCCTCTTTAGTCACACAAGAAGTTGCAAAGGGAAAAGATCGTCTCTCGAGACGTAAAATGCCACAGTACATATATATATATATATACTAGCCTGACATTACCCGCGGCCTGCGGGTCTAAGTTTGTGTTTACTAATCTAGTGGATTGGATTTAATTTAGATGTATGTTAAACTTAGCTAATGATCCTTTCAAGTTTTTTCTCTTTCGCTACGAAAATAAAATTAGTTTTGCGAAAATGGGTTTACCCGAAGCCGATACATTCATATCTATTAAAAACGAAAAGAGCGATAGCTTTGTTAAATGAATGAGATTATAAAGTGAACAATTAAACGAAATAATTTTTAGTACGCGATTCATGAATGAATATAGCTCTAGGCCTATCTCAACTCGGCTTCGCAGCTTTCGTAAACGAATGTAGTATCTTAAAAATGCTTTACAAAACCAAATTTGAATGTTTATTTGATCAAAATGTGAAATGAATGGACTATAATTAGTATGTTCATGTGTTAAAGTATAAAACTATCTGTGCGAAGAGAAGTTTTATCATCTTAGAGTTGAATTAGAGTTTTAGATCTAGGGATGGGATTATAAAGTTAACAATTAAACGAATTAAGTTTTAGTACGCGATTCATTACGGTATTGTCTAATCATGGAACTATACTAATGGAACATCAGCTTCGAGTTTTTCACAAAGCCAAAGAGAGTCGAAGTGCCATCGCGCATCTTTTTTCGCGCATGGTGCAATGTGGAGAAATCCATGTAGATGCCAAATAAGAAATTTACTCCGTCAGTCACTAGGATCGACCTGCATTGAGTGTAAAACTTTCGTACGCTCTATTTGATTAGATGTGTAAAAACTTCATTCATTTTCTGACTATCTAATAAAATTTGTACAAATACTCCTTCTTCCCTAGTGCTATTAGAGCATGGAATGGGTTGCCTGAGCTAGCCAGAAAAACCAGTGACTTGGCAGAATTTAAGTCATTGGTTAATATGCATGACTAAATGCATGACGCGTAGGACGTAATCATCTTCTTTTTTGAAGTAACGTCTGTATTATATAAGATAAGAAGATAAGAATAGATACAATTTTCCCGAATAAGAGATCGTCACAAAAGTTATTTTTTTCGATCACCCTATAAAATGCCACTTTAAAAAAAAAAAAATTGAATCTAAATTCTGAAAATACAATCTTTCAGTGTTTCTGTGTTTGGTTTATTTACACTAAATTTGGATGAATACCGTTCCGCTAAATGCGTATTTGTTATGATATACCAAATTGCAAGAATTATAAATAAAAATAGGAGGCCTAATACAGTTTTGACACTCCAAGCTACGCATTTCTAATCCTTTTTTTAAAATTATTATTATCGAAAGGACTAGGCTATAGGCATACACGTCTCTTGGGAAACAAAGAAAAAGTTCATCTCGGTAATATTGGATGGCTGCCTGGTCGTGCGGTTTGCACGATGGACTGTCGTTCGGATTTATCGACTGTCGAAGGTTCAAACCCTGCCCGCTCCCATCCCCCGTCGTCCTGCGGAAGGTTTGGACTAGGAAGTAAACTATCTTCAACTCTGAAGGAACATCCGAAAACATGTAAAACAAAAAACAAAACAAAACAGGAGCATCAACAAATCTTGAACAATAAAAGTCAACAGAAAAACTTGATTCTTAAATCCAAACAATATACATTTACAATGTATTTAAACAAGTTAATTTATACAAATCTGTATGGCCTAAAGATTATAGCGTATTTTGAGCATTGTGTGAATACCAAGTTACATTATTACATGAAAATAGTGTACTCGTTTTTGAAATATTCTGGGTAATAAAAATTAAAAACTAATATGATGCAATAAAATTAAAGCATTAGTCAAATAAAAAATATTTTCATCTATGTGAACTCTATGCTTGAAAAAAATCATTTTGAAATTAATTTTTTTTTTAAATTATGGTTCTGTAGTCAATGGAATGATAGCAGCAATTATTTAACAATTTCATGATTATCCATTCATTTCAATATACTTATAACTGAAAAATAATTCACAAGGTTCAGATACAACCATTAGAAATAATGATTATAATTTTTTTCTTAATTTGCTTAATTCAAATCTAATATAAACAAGATTTCCTCTGTCAAGAAACTTATGAGGGAACAACATGCATGTTCTTCTCAGTAAGTTTTGCAAAGGGAATTAAGAATATTTAATTGATGTTGCTTTTTTTTTTCCAACATTTTCAATCTTCGCACCAGGTTTTAGTTTAAGAAGAATGCACCATATTCTATATGTTTACTTTTGTTAGATACGGACAATAAAGATTATTATTATTATTATTAATTTTAAAAAAGTAAAATTCCCCTTACATATCTTGCAATCTATGGGGGGGGGGGGCAGATGATATAAAGTTTATCAGTTTCTGTGCCCCATGGTTAGCGAGAGTGTCATGTACCCAGCACAACAACCAATCACCTTTTGAAAAGAAATCCCATTTCAGACCTCACAATCTATAGTGTAGATGATGTTAAGGTCATTTGATTCTTTGGCCAGTGCATCATGTGGCCTGCACAACAACCAACCATCTTTACTTTCCAAAACGAAAGTCAGGTATCCATTAGAGTTGGGTAGACTCAGGGGCACCCAAAAATCTCAAAATTTTAAATCTGAGTCTTCACAGAGATTCAAACCCATGACTTAACCATTCAGCCATGGATCCCCAAACCGCCTTTACTTATTCCTTACTATTGCCCTGTATCCATTAGAGCTTGGTGGACTCAGAGTAGCCTTAAGGATTCTGAAATTGAAAATTCCAGTCTTAATCAAACCCAGGAACCCTCAGTTCAGAAGCCAAGTGCTTTACCACTCATCCACTGTGCTCCCTCTTGTTTTAATGGGGCTCAGATGAATAGTTTTCCATTACAATATCAAACAGATATAAAGAAATACTAAATCCAAACCTGTTGGCTGAATGACAGGCTATACATAAATATGTATAGAGCTTACAGTATAATAGAACTTAAATTAAAATTGGTCCAAGACTTTTATTTTGCAACATGATGGGACTTTCCTTTCTGCTGGTGCTATGCAGGAGTCCAAGAATCTTTTCTCATAACAGAAAGTTATCTAGTGATACAAATACATAAAAGGATTTTAAAAGAAATAAAAAAATATGTGTGACATATGTGTTGACCATGCTAAACGTATATATGTTATTAAGTATAATTATATAATTTTGCCATTCTTAAAATAGTCTGTACCTAAAAGGAGCTACTCGTTAATGTGTAGACATGGCCCTGACCTTAACAGTTATGAATTATTACTATAGGTGGAGGCAGATATTCAGTTAATTTGATGCACATTGCACTCATCTAAAAGCAGCTATAACACATATTATGATTTACATTTTCATGGGAAACTAGTTTTTCAAAACTACAAGTACTTCAGCTTATGAGAAAAGTGCATAGGGAAACAGTTGCAGTATCTTACCTTTAAGTGGTGCAACCAATCATTGACTTGTCAGGAATGCATGCCTTTTTCTTGCATTTCCAAACATAACTGTAATTATATAATTAGGCATATTGGCTAGTTTCTTTTGAAAGCATTCAAATTTAAAAATAATATTATTTAATTGAATACATTGTTGTATCAAACATACAAATTATCAGATATACTTTTGCCTAATTTCATCTAACAGTTTATTGTAAAGGAATGGCCTGCACAACAGCCAAGGTATATTAGGCATTCATGAAAGATGAATTTGCTTAAGAGTGTTATAAAAACAAAACTAGAGAAAAATGTTAAATTCCATCCCAGATATTTGGATGTTGCTTGACCATGAAAATCACACAATTCATAACACGTCTATTAGATAACTAAAATAAAAATTGTATAGTAGTACTTACATTAAATATTGAATGGATGTCAATATTATTAATGTCTGCCAAGAGAGTAGAAATAGTATAAGTATGATCCTCGAGCCATTCTGGTACATCATCAGAACTGGTTGCCATGGTTCTACTTGTTAATAACTGAAACATTACAAACATTTTTTAAATTTATAATTTATCACAGACTAGAATAGAAATGTTGCCAGGAAAAATACCAATGGTTAGAACACACCTGATGATACTTTTGTCGCCTTATTACAGGTTAACATGCACCAAAACTTCATTCATTAAATCTGATAAGAAACATATAGTTCCTATGTATCACATAAGTCCAAGTTGATCAGAGTGTCATAGCAAATAATTAACTAGATATGTGAGTTTTTTTATTAAAGTACTGAATTTCAGGGGATAGATCCAACATGACACCACATCATTTATTATTTCATGAACTCATACATGTATGTCTAATGAATGGGGTCTGGGCATGGCAAGGAATGGAAACTATTATTAAATGTATATGGGGTGTAGGCGAGACATGGATTATAAATTGTCTTGTATAGATTAGATTGGGTAAAACTTCCCGTCGAAGGTAACTTATAATGATAGATCTGGATCAATTATAAATTTATGGGATACAGGCCTGCATAAATTGTATCTTTTATTTATATATTTTATGTACATATATATGTCTAGATTCTATAATTATATCTTAATAATAATTTTTTTAGATGTCATATAATATCTAAAATATTAAGTATAGATCAGTAGATTTAGAATTTTAGCTAGTAAATATTTTTATATTCTAAATCTAAACTGGATCTAGATCTAGAACTAATTATTCTAGAAGCTTAGATCTAGAAGACTAGTTGTCAAGATATGACTACACTATGGCTAATGCACTAGCTTAGTAGGCCTACTAGATAGATCAAGAGACAGAGTACCAAAATTAATAGACTCTTGCCTCTCAGACAATTTAGGAAGGTGAATTTCGATCTTATTCCAAGATCTACATGAGGTACATGTTAGAGTCTAGTAGCAAGCATGTAGCTAGAGATGCTACTAGATCTAGTCTAGAAGGCTGATCAATTAAAATCAATCAATTCTAAAATTTGTAAAATTATATATATAGATCTGATCTATCTATTTATAATATAGAAATCTATGTCTATTTTTTTATATTTAAAATGATATGGCTGATGATATTAATTATTTTAATTGAGACATTGAGATACAAGTTACAAACATACAAAGTAACAAAATAATTAGATCTTATACTAACTTATAAACTCTACTTATGCCGTATTGTATTAAACCTTCGAGTTTACGTCCCACTATTCTGACTTGACTATATGGACTATAAAGGATACTGTGACTATGACTATAGATCTATTTCTGGTTATCGGTAGACACCCTGCTTAACTTTCAAATTTTTGCAAATTCAACTTTTTTTTTTAAAACTAATTTCTATCTGTACAAAAAGTAAAGTTCCCCTCAGACCTTGTGGTCTATAGAGCAGATGATGTAAAAGTCATCTGTTTCTGTGGCCTACGATTATCGAGGGTGTCATGTGGCCAGCACAACGACCAACAGCCTTTACTTTCCCCAACTAATGTCAGGTACCCATTAGAGCTGGGTGGCCTCAGAGGCGCCCAAAAGATCCCGAAATTAAAAATCCAAGTCTTCAACAGGATTCAAACTCGGGACCCCCGGTTCAGAAACCAAGCGCTTTACCGCTCAGCCAAAACGCCTCCTAATTTCTATCTGTAGAGAGTTGAAAAGTGAAAAAGTAATTTAAAGCTACATATTGGAGATTTTAGAGATCTCTCTTTTTTATTGATAAAATTCAAAACCAATTAAAATAGCAATATGTATTACTGTAATCTCCAAACAAAATGGCCTTAAGTATCATTGCAAGAGTTTTCGCAAAGAGCAGTTTCTCGTGTATTTGTTGACGTTTCACGATTTGCTCAAATATTGTGTCCGCGCGAAGATGTTATCACTATCGGGAGAAAGAGCGAAGGCGAGTGACTGTCGCCTAAACCAGTAAGTTTCGAGCATGAAGGGCTCATTAGTCTTGCAACTCAAACATGGGAAAGGTTTTGTGGGTTAACCTGAGGAAAAATAAGGAGCCGGCGACCATAATGCAGTTTGCAGCACACACCACTACATCTTGTCAGAACCTGTGACGCTGCTGAGCCCAAACGTATATATGTAGTTTGCAAAGAATTACATATGAAGCTTTTAATTTTATAACTCATGCCACCGAAGCAACCTTGAACTGTATTGTTGCTTAAAGAAATTATTTTAATAATATCAGATGTAGGTTTGTGTAAAACAGGTTTTAAAACTACAACGGCTGATAAAAATCAATGTTTTACCTATGGTGTTTTCCGCATTTTGACATAAATAAGTAAATTTCCCCTTTCAGACATTGTGATGATGTTATGGTCATCTGTTTCTTTGGCCAACGGATAACGAGCCGGGTGTCATGTGGGCAGAACAACGACCAACCGCCTTTACTTTTACTAACATAATTCAGGTACCCATTAGAGATGGGTGGACTCAGGGGAGCCCTGAAAATCCTGAAATTCAAAATTCACAGAGATCCGAACCCAGAACCCAAATTACGGAAGCCAAGCGCTTATCCACTACCACCACACCCTTATTTTGCTATAAGTGAACAGATATTGTAAGACTCATAAACCACCATCTTCTCTACATGATGTTGAATAGAGACTTTGTGGGTCTATTCTGAACTTTATCTTTGAATGTTCAAACGTTTTTCATATCTATATCTTTTTATCTGGGTGATATTGTCGCAGATGATCCTCAAGCGTAATTAGTTTCATATCGTCATAAAAAAGCCAACCGCAACCGCTTGGTTGACAAGGAAAGAATGAACAATTTTAAATAATCAACGCTGTACAATCTACATTTCTTTTTGTTAAACATTATTTACATGAAGACAAAATTAAGTTATTTTAATAAGTATTGAAATTAAATACAACAATTTTTCGTTTGAATAGCAGGATAAAAATTTAAATGATTAACTAAGTTACAAATGATATATAGTGTGAAGAATTACATTAATGGGATGTAAAAATTAAAGTCACGACCTGCTTATATGAAATCTATTATCATAGACCCCCTTGGACATCTCATGGACCCCCAATTTGTTTTTTCACTTTCGTAGACCCCTTGAAAGTCTTCGTAGACCCCTGGGGGTCTATATAGACCACTTTGGGAATCACTGCTCAAGATCTACTATAGATGATCGATAGATCTAGAATCTAGACTAGATCTATAAATATTCATATTGATCTCATGTATTGTCTAGATCTATAGAAAATAGAGTGGATCTCATGACTATATTAGATCTAGATCTATTGAGTTATTTTTTTTTTTATCTTTAAATAGATCAAGACCTTAGTCTAGGTAGATCTAAATTATTCTAGATATAAGAGATCTATAGATATGTTTCGGTTTTTAAAAAATGCGCATTCGAAAATTAAAATACCCAGATTTAAGTATTAATATACCCATATTGGTAGGTCCGCGTTAATCATTTATTAGATCTATTAAAGCATGTCTATATAAAAGATATTATTATTTTAAAAATATATTATTATATAAAAGATATAGTTATGAATATTTACTAAAAAAAATAAAATAATGAATTTTTTACTTTTGCCAATTAACACTCTGGCTGGCACAAAGGATGACTCCTCATTCCTAAATACTGTGAAAAGACGATAACTGCATGAGTTGGTTTGGAATTATATTTTGTAAGACTAACTTTAAAAAAAATATCCTTCAAGAGAATAAACGAAAAAAGGGTTGTCAGAAGAAAAGCTGGCTGGACTACGCAAATAATGGACCAGCCTCTCTCTCTTGATATCTTGTTAAGAACATTGGTGACCGGGAAAAGTGGAGGATTTGGTTACGCGGGACAGATGATAATGATTTCATGTACATAAAAAAAATTCCAGATTTTGTGTAAAATACCCAAATGTAAAAGTACTGAAAACAGCTATTTTAATGGGGTGGGCTTAAAAAAAAAACTTTTGTGACGATCCCTTATTCAGGAAAATTTTATAAATCACAAAACATTGTGAGAAAATGGATGAAGTTTTTATAGATCTAATAAAATAAAGCGTAGGAAAGTTTTACTCTCATAGTAGGTCAGTCCAAGTGACTGGAGGAGCAAATTTGTTCTTTTGCATCATCCTGAATTTCTCCATATTGCACCATGCGCTAAAAAAGATGCGCGACGGCACTCCCCTAGTAAAAACTAGGAGCTGTTGTTCCATTAGTTTAGTTCCATGGTCTAATGAAAGAATGTTCGCCAGGAAATCTGTAGTCACAGATATCAGGAACTAATTTATGTAAAAATGCTTTTGAAACACAAAATTGAAGGTTAATTTTATTATATAATGAAATCAATGGATCTTCTTTTGTATTTTCATGGGTCAAAGTAAAAAACTATCTGCGCAAAGTGTATTTCTTAAAATTAGATCTAGGTCTAAATCCTTGTCACAGCCTGGTTTTGTTATAGGCGTGATGACGCGAATGTCTCTGTGTTGTAGATACCTCTACAATGCTCTTTACTGATAACTAAGTACTTTCACACACGCACTAGATTTGCCAGTGCGTGAGAACACTAATATACTGAACTCTTTGACCACAATACTTATAATAATTAATGGACTCACTTGTAGCAGACATGGTTTTTATTACATAAAATAATGAATCATAATATATTGGCGACTTCAGCCATCACAAAATACATCCAAGAAAATTAGTCCTGAATACAAATCAATTCAATGACACTCTACTTGTACATTAATATCCAAAACACTTCTCTCTTACCAGAGTCTATATATCAACTGACTGTCCACCTCGTGGTCAGCTTCCGCCCAAAAAACAAAATCTCGTGCGAATCGTGTACGGAATGGTTCAGTGATTACTAGTCACAAAATATTACAGGGGTTCTAAAACTGACGTGACAATCCTTTCGATCTTTTCTCATGTCAACATTGTTAACCATGGCCTAGATCCATAAATACTATAGCTTTAATAGAGTCGGACAACTTTATTTTTTTTTTAGGGTCCTAAGTTTGTTTTAGGGCTACAATACATACACTACGGTCTAAGTTGGTACCCAAGGAACATTCCTGCCAAGTTTTATCAAGATTGGTCAAGCGGTTTTGATTTCTATAAGTCACATACATACATACGCCTTACTTTCTACTTTATAGTATAAGATATATATTCTTTTTTCGCTCTTGAAAACAATCACGATCTCATTCATTCTTAAACGCTACTGTGCCCCCCCCCCTTCCACCTCACTCTCATTGAGTTTCAATTCGTTTTCCTTCCTGCTGCCTTGCTGCTGTGATGCGAAATGCGTAGGAGGTAATCATCTTCTTTTTGAAGTAACGTCTGTATTTTATAAGATTCTTCTTCTTCTTCTTCTAGCCAGCTTTATTGCTGCTGAGCTCTTTTGCGGACTGTGCCGAGGAAAAATAGTGTGCTGTTTTCTTCAGTTGTTTAGCACTGCCGTACAGGGTGTTGGTTATGTTTGTCTGTAGTGGAAGTAGGGTCTGCCTAAGTGTTACAAATGAGATGAGGTTGCTTGTAAGAGTACCCCATGTTACAAATTAATGGGGATTGATTCTAAAAGAGCACCCCACTCAATATAACAAAATTTTGATCAATTAATTTACCTATTAGCGGGTATAGCTAAAAATATTCAATTAGAATTATAGCTAGATTTAGGTATTTAGATCAAAAGGTCAGTGTTAAAAGTGTGCTGGCACGTTCGTCCAGAGGTGTACTGGTCCCTTCTTGTACTGCCTAGGTTATTAGGTATAACCTCCAGGTATACAATTCAACTAATGTATGCAACAAAAGACATTACAAAGTCGCAGGTAAACATATATACAAAGTTTATTTACATGAGTAAAATAAATGTGTAAATAAATGGCCATCAACTTACAGGCCGACACAACAAAAAGTAAACAAAAGATACTCAAAAATAATATGGCACACAGCCCTAGTCATATGTTACATTATCATAACATTCTGGAGATCACACATTTACATGAGTAAAATAAAGGTCACAGGCCTCAGGTCAACACATGACCACTTTTGACCATTCTGGGGTTACAAGCTTCAGGCTGACACTAGCCACTTTTAGCTAGGTAACTTTTAGTCAAAAAAAAAAAAAAGGGTCATGATGAACTATAGGCTTCAGGGAAACCTATGAGCATACAAGCTTCATAGAATCCCACCTATAGACATCCGTTTGGTAAAGCCCATCTGATGATTCAATACAGGTTGAATCCCTCAGAGACAAGGCTATAAAAATATGTAAAGTCCATCTGATGATTCACGTTTGGGAGTACCCCAGGATGCAGAACATCAGGGTTAAAATATACTGCCTGGAAATCATTTAAGGCTATATCTACTAATAATTATCCATTACACAAAATACAATCATACTAAAGATATACTTAGCCCAAAGATCTCCAGAGCAGGGCACACTTCTCCGAGTACCCCATGACACACGACCACTAACAGAAAAAAAATACTATTCACAACACAGGTCAAGTAGTCAAGCTGGTAACTCAGGAGCAAATGGCAACTAAGCACAGTTTGCAAGGCCTTTTATAAACTACGTAAGGGGAATCACTCCTAACTCTACAAGTAATCAAACATAGTTAGTTCCCCATTATGTCACACTAAGGAAGGGGCATTCAAAGAGGAATATTATAAGATAAGACAATGTGTTTTACTTTGGTCTCTTCACTAGCCTTATTTTATCTAATCTTATAAATTACAGACGTTGATTTGAGAAGAGAAGACTATTACGTCCTACACGTATCCAAGTGTTACTCTAGTCATGTATGTTAATTAGGTAGGTCACAGCTGGGTCTGCTTAGCCACGGGGAATACTGCATTGCTCATTAATCTTTGGACTCGAAGACAAGGCCTTAGTATGGTAATTAGTGGCTTAATCTTTTATACATTCATTGGTTTTTATGGCTGATTCAGGCAACCCGTCCCATGCTCTAATGGCAATAGGGAAGAAGGAGCACTTGAATGAATTCGTCCTAGCACATGTAATAAGAGTTTTGGCCATATCTTTGCGTCTTTCTGAGTACTTTATTACGTTATGATTTTAAATCTCAGAAGTCTGTACAATCTTTTTCTTCACTAACAATCCAAATATTTTAGACTCAAAAAGCCAGAAAATAATCAAACAAGACTTCAGTGAACTAAAGAGTCAAATATAAATCCTATAAGCATATCAATGTAAGTGATCACTATTACCTAAGGTCCCACAAATATTACACAAGCTGCAGATACAAATGTGTCTTTTTATTCTTCTCCCAACCATTGAGTTAGTTATCAACTGTTTTAATACATTTTTGTACGCTACTGTGTTTGCTCGACATTTTCATCCAAACCTATTAACAAAAACTGGGACAAGGCATCATCGTTTTAGAGAGACAGGAGCTTCCTTCCGCCCAAGTGACAAGAAAAAAAGAACAGCGAATTCTGCTCTTCTGACACAAGAGAACGTCCTTCGTCCTACCTGGTTACTGTGATAGGAGTCTATTGCCGTGGTTTTGGAGAAAATGTGTCAATAGTGATGTACGGAGTGGATGCTTAAATCGCAGACTGACGGGAAGAATTGGTGAACCCAGAAGTGTAACGGCAAAGACCATGAATTTAGGTTTACTCTATCATGTGTAGGGCTTGCAAAGACAGTCCTGAAGGGAGCAGAACCTGGGAAAGAACGAAGAGGCATACAGAGAACGCGATGTGGAAAAATCCAAGAATGGACTGACCTGTCGTTGAAGGAGATTTTAGTCAAGAAAAAAAAAACAGAACAGAGAAGAATGGAAACTGATCATGAATGGTGCCCTAACGGTCCAACAGACTAAAGGTTTGGAGAAGAGAAAGGTGAAGGTGATCAGGTGTGTGTGGTAGAGGTAAAGCCCAGACTCTAGAATCCTGAAGCAAACTTAGACATGAAACGGCTGTTTGTCTATGTTAATAAACATCCTTCATCTGAACTCCGTTCGTTGATTTCTCTCGTTTATATTGGACAACTATATGTACGTGACGTTAGCAAATCTCTTGGTGAAACTACGATGTTACCAAACAAATGAAGTCACCGGGTGCAATTTCAAATTTGAGCTATTTTAGTTTATTGTCAATTCTTATTTGAGTCTATTGAAAGTGTGAAACATGATTGTTTAGGATTACGTTATGCTCATTTGTATCGCATACACCTGGCAGCCTACTTATAAAAAAAAGCTTTAAAAATTGTAAACTCTTATATCCACTTCAGACCTACATTTTTAATGTATTATCTCAAATATGAAATCAAGCTAAATATTTTTTAAAAATAATTACAAAAGAAAAACAAAAAAACAACAAAGCTTATATAAGGGAAAGAATCAGTCTGTCACTGTCATATCTATCAATACTGCAAGGTTATCTCTCCTTTTTCTTTATAAAACAATTATTTAATTACCGCTAATTGATTAACAAATTATTTTTTTTTTGTAGTGTCTTTGTATTGTCTTGGACTATGAATATTTGTGCGAAAGTTCGAATTGATTCGAGAATGGAAGTGGACGAAAAAAAACGTGTAAAATAATCGACCGAGACAGACAGACAAACAGACAGTGTGAATTGATATAAGCTTTGTATAAAAGTATGTATTTGAAGAATGATACGTTCTACTACTACAAGGCGCAACTTGTTAGGGTTAAGGGATGACATGAACATTTCCTACACAAATGTCAAGGCTGTATCACAAGAAACAAAAATTATTCAACCGAAACCGCTGCGGCTTCATTATGCATTGTGGACAGTGGTTTCGACGAGCACCGAGTCACGGACATGATGTGGTCATCTTGGGCAGTAGGTTATACCATTAGGCTTCACTGCTATATATTGCAACTAATGCAACTTTACAATTACTTCACTACATAATTAAAATCACTGAAATCATCAAACCCTGAATGTGGTCCAACATTCGAGGACATTGTTCTTTGAGAGGAAAATCAGAACAAGTAATTTCGTTAATTGATGTCCCTCAAGCTCCTATATTTGTAACGATAAATTCATAATTCAGGAACTGCCGCGGGTATATACAACGTAAATGATCAATAAATTAATATATTTAAGAAATCAATACAAAAAAGAAACAATGGTAATAAATTATTTTGTTTGGTATCTCCAACAAGGGAATGAAATTGTGCTTTATAGGTCAACGCTTGATAGTAAATTTGAAAAAAAAACAATACATAACTATACCACCTTCTATTGTCATAATCACCTCTATAGCAAAGTGGTGACTATGTTGTACCTGTTTAATATTTATAATGATTATAGTTGAAGGGTGGCTGCCTGGTCGTGTGGAATGCACTTTGGACTATCCCTCCAGTGGTTCCGGTTTTCGAACCCACCATGGCAGCCAGCAGTTATCCCCCGCTGTTTTGGAGTAGACTTGGGCTAATTTCTGGAGGAACTTCTAAACTTTACAAGTTCGCGCCAAAAATATTTCTTTTGTAATAAATTTTTAAGCATGTTTCTTTTTGTGTATCCTAACAACTTGTTAAATTTAGAATTCACAACACTGAGGCTCGATTGATTTACTTTACGAAAGTATACGATGATTGGTATGAGTAGGTTTGCGTGTTCGGATTGGCTGCATAGAGTCTGATGTAATCACGAGTAAAACCATTAAGTTATAAACAGGCGAGAAAGGCCAACGATTTTTGAATGAAGATTGAAGTCTGAGACTGAGAGACGTGTGTTTATTTAATTTTGAGGGGCATTGTACTTTGTTTAAATTGCTGGACACCTTGTGTTTTCGCATGCATCTACATTGAAGTTGAAAGTTATAGGCGTTAAGTTATGTTCATTTTTCTTTAAAATAGTTTAATTCAACTTCTGCCTTAACTTAAATAACACTTCTACAACAGTTTAGTTTGGACCAGCTGTTTGCAGCCACATAGTGACGATCTTGTTACCATAGTGATAAAGCATACGTAACATACCAGCACATGTACTTTACAATTCATACTGTAAACAACAAGAAAATTATTATTTCGATTTTTTTATTAGAATTTTTTAGTTATAAAGCCTATAAGAGACAGAAAATGACATGGATCAATGACATATAGTAATGACACAAAAAGGACAAATCTAGAAAACATTTTCTTGCTAAGAAACCAAGTATGTTTACAAAAACACATAGTGTACTTAACAAAGAGAGACAATTACATCGATTTCTATTTCTACCATTAGTCTCCCCTTATCTCTCGCAGCTAAATAAAGAATGGAAGCAGACGTCGTAAAGATGGCGTACATTTAAAAAAAAAGCCAATCATATTCTTGAATTTGCTGCTGTTCATTGTTTTGTTTGCGGCTCAAGATAAAGAGGAAGATAATGTAGAACTTAAACAAAAAAAAAGAGTTATATATTCTCCGTGTTTTAAATGTATTTTTGTTGGCATTTTATTAGAATGTTAATTAGTCAGATATCACATTTTAAATAAAACATCTGAATGCTTTTCTAAATATGTAACCAAATAGATGGTTATATCATTTTTTTAAAATGTTTTTGCAGATCTTCTGAATTGGAAGCAAATATTTGCATTGATAGCATGAATTCCAATAAATACAACAATAATACACTTATCAATTAGCATACAGTAGTCAACATTGAATGAAGGCACATTACATTTTCACAAAGATCTTAGGCCAAAAACAATCATGGATTTTTTGTTTTAGTAAATATATATATTTATTTAAAATATAAATTCAATATAAATTTTTTTGTTGTTTTGTTTTCCAAATTTTGATTGGTAGAACTATATGGAAGTATTGAAAGCAGTAATCAACAGAAGATTAAAATCAACATTTTTTTTTTGGTCTAATTCTTGGTTCACCGTATTGCAAAATATCATTTTGGAGTTGGGACAGGATCCGTGGGCGAATAATGACTTTTATGGTATTTCCTGCTTAAAGAGTTCAATTATTACATAGGTCATGTCTATGCCTTCTTGAGGGTCTCGTTGAAGGCAGCGATCAAGTTTCCCCAGGCTTTGGGTTCGTCACTTCCGGCACCGACTCCAAGAGCACTTTCAATGAAGCTGTGAATGTTCTGTTGCAGAGGCTGAAACAATAACAACGGCACGTTTTAGGGAGAGAGATCACTCAATTGAAAGAGGCTTCAAGTTAGAAGTCTAAAAAAAGTAAAGCAGTGTGAGACGGCAGCCGAGTGAGTTGAACGTTTTGTGGGCTCAATAAAACGCGGAATGACTTTTTGGTTTTCCGTAAATGAAAAAGTAAATCAAATGAAGTTCCCTATTCAGACAGCGATCTATGGAGCAGATGATGTAAAGGTCATATGTGGCCCACACGGTGCTATGTGGCCAGAACAACGACCAACCGATTTTACTTTCCCCCAAATAATGTCAAGTACCCATTAAAGTTGGGTGGACTCAGGTACGCTTTAAAAAATCTCAAAATTAAAAATCCCAATCTTCAACGTGATTCAAACCCTCAATCACTCAGTTCAGGAAGCCAATCGCTGTACCAGTCAACCACCACAAACCCGTAAATGACCCTAAAGCTCAATGTCTAATTTTAAAAGTCTGTCAGTTCTGCTCTGTTAAAACAAACTTAGTGGTAAAACTCAGGTCTTCATGTATACTTACTCCGAAGAACTCGAGTCCGATTTTCAGGTTGACGTGAGACTTTGCGAGCTTGTCCAAGTTGGCCTGGAGCTGGCCTGGGTTGTTGACGGATTGCAAGAGGCCGTCAAGGGCGGCAACGATGACGTTGACCTGCTTGATGAATTCAGCGTCTCCCTTCAGGGCGTCGTCAGACTGGTTGGCGTTGAATTTGGAGAACTGAGCGCGCATGTTGGGAACATTGGCGAACATCCTTTTGAAAATATTATAGATCATTGTAATAGTTAGTACTCAAATGTAGATTTTTTTGTTGATATAAAAAGTAAATACATAACTAATATGACTTCGTTAAGTGTATATATCTGACAAAGTGATAAAAGTGAAAAGATATTCAGAATATTTAAGTCCTTTGTTTCGACAAAAGCCTTTTTACATACAAAAATACAACACTTGAAGCCCACTAAAGGGGATTATGCAATATATACGACGGACAAAAATAAATAATACTTGTTTCCCTTTTTTAATGTAATGACATTTTTTGCAATATATGTATCTTTTCTTTTTGCAGTTTAAAAAAAACAAAACAATTCCTCTTATCAGCTTGCAAATTCTTCATCGGCAAACCTAGAACCTGGTTTGGGCTAGAAGTCTAGACAATCTCAATCCTGAACACACATACGCCACTGAGCATTCCCGTATTCATCAATGGGTTACAAAAATAAATAGATACTGCTCACCGTCTTGAGGTCTAGATTGGTCTGAACTAATAGGCCTATCCTTAGAATTGTATCTACTCTAAGTAGATTTATTTTATACATTCGTTTTAACCAGGATTTTTTGTTTTCGAAAAATGAAGAGTGGGAGGGGGGGGGGAAATCGGGTCGGGATTTTTAAAAAAAGTTTGCCATTTTCTTAAATCTACCATTAATTAGTTATCATGAGCTAGGTAATCTCTCTTAAAAGAGTGATCAGCTTTCTAAAGGAGTGTTTGTCTTTAAACAAAAAATAACTTCTTTTGTTGCTTGTTTCAAATTTCAAGATATTTTCTAATATATTCACCTCTTATCCTTTCATCATGTTGGCTATTTAGATGGTTGGATGTTCATCGGTCTAACTGGACGTTTCAATAAGAACAATGTAACTGACTCCTGTGTCTATCCCACCCGGGCCCTTGAGCGCTCACACCCTTCACTAGGGACAAGTTCTTCATACATTTACATCACGATATCCCCACCTGTCAGTATTGAACCAAGCCACGTACTCACCACAGAACCAGGCTGATTCCAGCGTTCTTTTTGCCATCAGCTCCGGCTGTCAGTTTCTTCCATGAGGCATCAAGAGCTTTCTTGTCACTGTTACAGAAGATGAATGACTTGATGGATATTTTTTGTTTAATATAGAATGGCAATAGTAACTATAGTGGATTAATATTTTTGATTACTATCGTCAATATGAACGTAATCTTAAATATTTTTTTTTTCCATATGTGTCACTAGCAACGAAAACGAAAACTGAAATGACGCTTGAAATGATATTATTCCATAATTACGTTTTTATCTTATCTTATCTTAACTTATGGATTACAGACGTTACTTCAAAGAAGAAAATAATTGCGTCCTACGCATTTCATGTGTCAATAAATTAAACTCTGCTAAGTCGTTGGTTTTCCTGGCTGATACAGGCCACCCATTCCATACTCTAATGTCACTATGATAAATAACTTAGTTATGTCTGTATGATGAAGCAAAATCAATATTACGCTTTGAAAAAAACGTATCTCTGCTTGGCAAAAGAGCGTATGCTTTAGATCAGTGTTTCCCAAACTGTTTTCCGATGAACCCTAGTATTCTGCGAGGCCAGAAAAGGTGTTCAACGAACTATGGAATAATTAATTTGTAGGCCACCATGTGAAATAATCTCTCTAAAAAATAACTAAAGTGTTCCACTAAATACTCGGAAATTGCGAAGTGTCCCGTTAAGGAAAAAGTGTGGGAAACACTGCTTTAAATAGCTCTAAACTTTCCCAGTAAAAACGGTAGATATATTTTATTTTATAAAAGGTAATTTCAGTCAAGAACGTTAACACTCGCTGTGTTATAATAAAGATTTTAAAATGCGGAATGCCGTCCCTTTGAAAGCATATCTTTCTATTGTAGTGTTTTAACAAAATGTGTTTGTTTTACTTGTTTCGGATGTTCCTTCAGAGTTGAAGATAGTTTACTTCCTAGTCAAAACCTCCCCGCAGGACGACGGGGGATTGGAGCGGGCAGGTTTGAACCCGGCACCATCTATAAATCCAAACGACAGTTCAGCGCGCAAGCCGCACGACCAGGCAGCCACCCAAGGCCTATTTTCTGAGGTAAAGCATTATTGATGACTTAAAAGTCAGTCTGGAAGTAAAAATATATTTAAAAAAAAAAATAGACTTACGCATCAGAGAGAGACATTTTCAGTTGGGGGGCTGGTTGTGTGTGACTGTAGAAGAGAAGAGACACAATTTAGACAAGACTTGACATGAATGTATTCACAAGATTCCACATGGACTACATCTTTTATTTAGCAGCAGCGGTCTCAGCAGTGGTCTCAGAAATGTAAGGCTTACATGCTCTAATCTGAACCAGATCTAAGGCTTCGATTAGAATCCCCCCACTGGGTATCCTCTCCCCCCCCCCCCCACTCCTTTATTTTTAAAAGGGATGTATTTAAATATAGACTATATGTGTTATTTCCCCTCCTAAACATCTGTACGTCATTGATAGATTAATCTGGCGGGTGTAACTGGTTCCTGGTCGTTTTGGTATGTCCGTGTGGGTTGGGGTTGGTATTGAAACTTTATTTTAGATGTTCATTCCTGAATCAAATGAACATTTGATGTTCAGAAGAGGCTTTTAATTTTATTTTTAAAATAAATCTTGAATGACCTGACGAATACGCCAAAACAGGAAAGATTCACTACAAAAAAACAAACTATTTTCAAGTTAAGTTGCTGTTTTTATTTATAATTGCTGTGAAGCGATAAGAAGGCACAGGAAGTAATATATTTTTTAAAGTAACATACAACTAGGGGAAGAAATTAGCTTCGATAAGTAACTTGCAACAAAGGAAAACTTTTCATAAGTAACTCGCAAATGGGGGAAATAATAACTTTCAATGCATAAATTGTAACTAATGGGAATAATAACTTTCAATGCATAAATTGTAACTAAGGGAAACAATCACTTTCAATGCATAAATTGTAACTAAGGGAAATAATAATTTTCAATGCATAAATTGTAACTAAGGGAAATAATAACTTTCAATGCATAAATTGTAACCAAGGAAAGTAATAACTTTCAATGCATAAATTGTAACTAAGGGAAATAATAACTTTCAATGCATAAATTGTAACCAAGGGAAGTAATAACTTTCAATGTAGAAAATTGTATATAAGGAAAGTAAAAAGTAGCGATAAGAAATTTGCAACTAATGGAATATATAACTCCTTATTAGTACTTTGCAGCTAAATGTAGTAGTAATTTTTTGTTATTAACGTGCAGCCAAGGGAAGTAATAGATTTTGACAAGAAAGTTAAAACGAAGGGAAGTAACAAGTCTTTATGTTCCTGGCAACCCATAATGCTTACTTTAGGAAGAGACGGGAAGTCGGAAATTCGAGAACGGAAAGAAGAAAAAAAAAAAAAAAAAGAACCGAGAAAACCCCCCTACTTTCTGTCCAACGCCATTATTCCCTTAACCTTTCACAGACAAACTTTAAAATAAAGATGCAGACCGGAAGTTGCGTAGTTTAAGCCTTAGACCAAATTGTGCAAATATTGCACGACCGGCCAACTATGTCCCTATGTTTGCACAACGATGCCGCCCTTTTTCATCTCTCCTTTTAAACGTCTGGGTCAATCTCTCTCCCCCCCCCCCCCCACCTCTCCCACTACGATTCTCTCCTTTTATTTTATTTTTTTTGGTCCTTTCTAAAAATATCCTCATCTGCCCAAACAGAGACTCAGACCTTAACATAAGTCAAGTACACAGACATGGCCTCAATTTGAATTCGCTCCACTCTTGTTCTTAGAACAAACAAACAAACAAACAAAAAACGCAAACATTTTTGTTTTGTTTTTTAGATGATTTTTTTTCAAGTGAGATCTACAAAAAAAATATATTGCCTTACTTAGAAAAAGTAGGCTCTACTACCTTCCAAATGTTTTGTTTACCAAGGGTTAGGGTTAAAGTTAAATGAACATGTTCTATATATTCTTAAAACAATAATCTTCACTCAAGGTCTAATTGAAATACTAAAAGCCAAGAGTCACATTCATGGAAAAGGTTACAATACTACAAACGATTTAAGTTGAGAAAGAAGATATTTAGAATCTACATTCAAACCAATTGTAAAAACCTTTTGAAATATAAATATAATATAAATCTTATTATATAATAAACAAAAAGGGCGTCAATCAAGTAACAATTAATCGATGGCAAATGAATAGACCTTCACGCAGTGACGTAACGAAGAGTAGGACGAACCGGGCAACCGCCACGGCCACCAGAAGGTCAAAATGGGGTCAGGACAATATATTTCCAGAGCTTACATTAGATTTAGGTTTTCTATCGCTTGCTGGTGACTGTTCTTATGTAAATTTGAACATTACGTACACAATAAGGAGATGGTGCTGCCCAGGGCCCCTGCACCTTCGGTAGGCCACTTCCAACATGTAGATTTAGTCTAACAGGGTGATTTTAAAAAATGTTTATTTATTTTTACTTAAGATGATATATTCCTTATCCATAACGAACGGTTACTATTATAAATAACCAAGTCTGACTGTCTTCGAGTTTTAGTCTTGTAGAGTTTACAGTGGAGAGAAACCTCGAGGGTAATATTGTGAGGTCAATACAGATGTTAACTATGCTTAGTCTTCGAAGCGTAAAAAAAAAAAAAACACACAAGTCTACTACTAAAAAATGTTTTATCCTGCAATAAAAACAATACTGAAATTTTCTTCCAAACCGCAGTGACAGTGACTGAATATGTGGCCCAATGGAGAGAAACTATTAATTAAATAAAAAAAATCTAGGAATCAGCGATATAAGGTTATAACTTATATGTATAATATATAACATAAACAAGAAACGAAAGCATCAAATATATTTTAACAAAGTATTATAGAAATACTATTATTGACTTAAACCAGGTCACGTTATTTCAACCTTAAAGTATTTTTGTTTATCTGCAACAATCTGACGTATTTTTTTTATGGTAGGTTATCAGCAGCAGACATTGCTAGTGAATACGTACCTAAATCTAGATCTAGATCGAGCACATTTTTTACAAAATCGCCTCTAGACACAGTTTTATTTCGTTTTAATATAAATGTGCAGAATTAAGTCGTCATGTTTAATTCACGTCTGCTTCTCCCAAGCAAGGTCAAGGATTAGATCTATCTATCACATAGTGTTAACGTTCATGCCACTGTGACACCTGGAGTTGAACTCTAGACTAGTGACATCAACCATGACAGGGAAAAGATTACCTGTTTGGCATGGATCTAATGTGGCCTGCTTAGCCAGGTGGATTATTACATCATCAGGTCAAATAATCTTATTCCTTAAGGCTTAAACCACATTTGAGTCGCATTCTGTTATAATAATTGATTTTCTGTTAATTTAGCCACAGAAAGTAAATGTCTGTACCCACAATCCTTACACATTCACGAAGTATATTTCTTTCTCGATATTATTATTCTTAGTTGTTTATTATTATTTTTGTTTTTACATCTAATGCTTATTTTCGATTTAATTATTTTGTTGATTTGGTTGCATATTGTATTTTATGTTGTTAGGACCAGATTTTTTCAAAAAAAAAATTGCCTTACCCTAAAAGCGGTGAAAAGTGGAGTGGTGCGCCACTTTTAAAATATGCAGACTTTATATGAAATGAGATTAAACATCGAAGCACTCTTGTATGTCCTTATTCTAGCATTAATTATGACATGGTCATTAAATTTTTTAATTAGGTAAAGGGGCATCCCCAAATGTAACAGCCTCTTGTTGAAGGGTGACATTGGAAAATAAAAATTACGTTAACTAATTGACGAATGTTTGTTAAGAGGTGAACGGGTTCAAATCTCTCTTTACACGTGCAGTTGATAAATGCGAGTCTCTGAGAGATAGTTTATTGAATTGAGTAAGTGGTAACATACAGAAATATTGACTACTGCAACTTGGTTTACAGACTCTTTTTATCAAAATACATATAACATTTTTTTTTTTTTGTTATAAAAGCTCAATTTTATTTCGTTTTAATTGTAACCTATTGGTTTGTTTTCAAATGTCTTCATTGGTGATAGAAGTTATAGGTTTGTCATTGATCGAGTTTCAGCATTCTGTTGTCTTTACTTCTACTTGTCAATAGACTTGGGTCACCTGATTGTTTAGTTGAAATCAAATCTGTATTTCTTGCGTAAATAGTTGACCATGTAAATTATTATTTAATTATTTAAGATCAAGATTTTTATTTAAACAGTATGGGTAAAACTAAATTGTTTCTTTATCTGAACAGCGGATTGACCTTTAAATGCCCGCTGTCAGCGGAGCAGCTAAAAGTTATTAATTGAACGTGAGAATAATTTGCACGCATAAGGAATCACGTAATTACCGAGAAGTACAGCTTAAATTATTACAATATATGCTATCAAATTAGGCCTACGTGCATTGCAGTGTACGCAATCCGAATAGGCAAACGATCAACTCCTCAAAGCGAAATAGTCTCGAATCTTCTGTATCAAGAAAATCTAAATAGATCTAGATCTCAATTGTTTATGTTCAGTTAGTTTGTTACAGTTTTGTTTCTTATTAATGCCTAAATTTCATTCACATTTAGTGACACTGAACTAAACAGAGTCTGTATTGTTAATAAATGAAATATCATGTTCAACAAATACAAAATTTTGATTATGACTTAATTCTGTCTGCGATGTCTACCTGCTACGTTTCTTTTGCCACAGAAACAAATTTTTTTTTCAAAACAAAACAACTTAATACACTTTTGAATAAACTAAATAAATGAACCGAATCATCATCCGTAAGAAATAAACTTTGATCACAGAAGATCATTGGTTGCGATATTCATCACGTGATCAATATGAAGTCACAAAATAAGAAAAAGAAAATAGTTACCAGAAAAAGAATCTCCAAAGAACTGGTTGGTGAGAGTTTGCTCCCCAGCGTTCGCCTGCTGGCCTTTATATAGCTTCCCGGAGGCTTGGGTCTTGGGATACGACCTAGGACCTTTCGCCGGAGTGGCATCGTCCTTCGTCACGTACACCTTTTCAATATGGCTGACACGTGGTTCACCTACACGGGGAGAGAGAGAGAGAGAGAGAGAGAAAAAAAAAAAAAAGGAAGAGAGGGGAAAATGTTAGAGCCAAAAAAAAAAAAAAAATTTCTCACACCTGACAACCAATTTTTGGACTCAGTTTTGGGAAAAGGGGGAAAGGTTACAGAGGATAGGGGCCTGGAGTCATCGTGGTAGGGAGAGGGAGAGGGAAGAGAGATACATGGAAAGGGGGGGGGGAGTAGTTTGTGCATGTGCGTGTATGCGCGTATGAGCATGTTAGAAACAATAAACGGGGGAGGGAGAGGTAGAAACTCAAAATGAATGGTAGACAATCGGCAAATTATTTTTTTTTTAAAGGTCAAATTTATATTTACTTTTTCAACCATTATGTCGTAAATATCTAGATCTACGAAATGAAAAAAAAAATGTTGAGTGGTTAGTGACACACTTATAAGACATTCTTAAATTAAGCAAGACGAGAGATATGTGTTTTAATGTAGGCATAACAAGACAGAACACAGCGACTGTCTCCAAGCATAAAGCTAACTACATTTTCAAGTAGGTCAAGTGAATTCCCGTTTAGGGATCTCTTTCTAAATAGCATAATTTTAATAGCATTCCCATTGGTCAGTTTAGCTAGTGTGATCCAGTCAAGTTTTAAGTAAGAGCAAAAAAATAATAATTATGTTTAGTACGTTATATTTCAATTCATTTCATAATACATTGATGGATAGTTGTTGTTTTGTTAACGAAATATTGAATCAAACCGTTTAAAATGCAGGCCATATCTCGGATGAAGTTTAAATGGCTAGTTTTTTTTTTTAATTTAAAGCTATTGTTTCTTTCATTTTTTTTTTTACTTATGGGCGTCTTTTTAAATGTTCCTTCATTTATAATAGACACACGTGACTAGAGCTCTTCACCATACACTGATTACTAAAGAATGCCAAGGACGCTCAATGGAAATTCTATTTTTCCAACTAAATAAAACCTACAAACGAGTAAAGAAAAATGTAAAGTTTCAGCGCTAAAGAGTGCACACAAAGAATCATAGCTGAAAAAAACACCTTGCTTAGCAACACTTCCTTTATTCTGTACACCGGATACACCAAAAAGTTTGCGTTTAATGGATTTGCGTATGAACTTCTCCAATAGTGTTAAGCCTACTTCGGTTTGCATTTCATTGTGAGCCTTTAATTGAGTAGGTACATTAAAATCCACCTTAATTTGTACACAAATTTCATTAACTCACTCCGTCTGTCTGTCTGGTACAAATCTTGTACACATTTTTTCACCCACTTCCCATTCTCGGATCAAGTTGAAATTTGTACAATTGTTCATTGCCAATGACAATATAAATCAATAAAAAAATATTAACTAATTATTAAATCAATTATTGTTAATTAATTAATTTTGTTTTATTTAGAAAAAAATTGTTAAATCCTGCAGTATTAAGAGTAGGCAGTGATTGTGCGATTCTTTCCCTTACATCAGCCTTTTTTTTTTTTTAAGTATTTTTTTATTTTTTTGTTTTCTGAAGCCATTTGGGAATGATTGTTTCATGTAGCAGGACAACCAACAGACGAGTTTTTTTTTTTAAATACAATACTTATATCAGCCCGCTCTGTCTGTCTCTCTGTCTGTCTGGTGAAAGTGTGTACACGCTAATTCTCCCACACCTATACTCGAATCAAGTTGAAACTTCGAAAAAAAAATTATTTAAATAGACAAGACGTGAATAAGTACTCAAAAAGCAACAACTAGCCAATCAGACAATTAATTACTTGTAATTAATTATTTTGTTGAAAAGCAATAAGGGACAATACACAGATAAGGCTTGATTTGTTGGGTTTAGTCCCCTTAAACAATTGTTAGCAACATTTCTCCCTCACGCGTTCTCCGATCAGGTTGATACTTATACAACAGTTATTTATTGTACCTAACTAAACACGAATGATTAAACAAAAATATTCAATTAGTAAATGGATTAGTAAATGGATTATTGGTAATTAATTATTTTGTTTGATATCGAATAAGGGAAATAACTTGTACATTATTGGTGCATATTGTTGTAAGGACGGAGTTCTCCCCCTTTAAATAAGCTTTTTTTTTTTTTAAAGGTATTTTTAATTTTTGTGTCATGCTCCTGCAGATAAAGAACAAATGTTGCATGAAAGGAAATCTCTACCATAAAGGTGGACACAATGACCTTTTTTTGTGGGGAGGGGGTTTAACAATGTTGTATGGGCAGGGGCGTTGCGGAGGCGTCTCAGCTGTTCTACACTATATCTATTTTAAGACTAAACTGTAAACTGTGAGTCTGATAGCAGCTGTTACTTCTAACACACGTCGTCCTGGACTCTAGTCACGTAATCAAAGATTAAAACAAAACCAAAAAAAAACAAGTAATATAAATTTTATTTTTAATCAGCGCCTTCTTTATGTTGAAATAATATAATAATTTAAAATTCTGATTCTATTTTTCTTGCAACACATTAAGTAGCGAATTGCAAAAACGTTATCAGCAGGACTCTAACTGACTGACCTAACCGGTACGCCTTGCAGATCTTGAGATCTATGGGAACAGATGATGAATGTCTCGAGTTCGGATCCAGGTGAAGACTGGGATTTGAACCCTTGGATTTTCAGGATGCCCCTGGGTGCCTGACAGTTTGGGAAATGGAAATGCGGTTATCCGTGGTGCTGATCACATGACATCCTCTTAACCGTCACAGATGACTGAAATACAGAGCTTATAAATTAATGTTTTAAATTACAATCAAATTCCGTTTATCTGTGAATATTGAGGCTAGTAAAAACTATTCTGTAATCAAATTACATTATTATATCTAAGTCAATGCAACCAAGATTTTTACTGCCATGTGAGTTACGTAATTGTCTGATTTATTTCTAAAGTTTTACAACTAATGTAGTGCCCAAATAAAGCATGGGACTGATGTTGGTTTCAAACAATAACAAATATATAATGAATACACGAAGTAAAGAAAAAACAGCAACTTTTTTTTTTACCATGCTCATGTTAATTAAAGACCGAACTTCTGATTCATTGTTTTCTTACAATGTTTTCTTACAGCCCGTTCAATACTGGATAAAAAGAGTATTGATTTGAATTGGTCCTAGCATATGGGATAAGAAAACTGTTTTTATACTTTAAAAATTAAGCCAATTATTTGTTATGGTGATTTATAGTTTGAGTTTCATGCATTATTGCTCTTTGACCTTTTAGTCTTCTCGTCTAAAATTCCTTACATTTAAGGTGCTACATAAGAGAATTTATTTGCGATTCACCTCATCACATCTCTATTGTGGAGATCTTTATTTTTTTTTTATTCCTTTGAGCTGAGTTTCTTTCTTTCCTTAAAAATTATATTTTAGTAGGTCTTTTTTGTATACAATCTTTTCTCCTAGAGGCGCTGTGGCTGAGCGGTGAAGCGCATGGCTTCCGAACCGGGGACCGGGGTTCGAATCCTGGTGAAGACTGGGATTTTTTATTTCGGGAACTTCGGGCGTTCATCCAGCTCTAATGTGTACCTACATTAGTTGGTAAAGTGAAGGGTGGTCGTTGTGCTGGCCGACATTAGTTGGGTAAAGTGAAGGTGGTTGGTCGTTGTGCTGGCCACATGACACCCTCGTTAACCGAAGGCCACAGAAACAGATGACCTTTACATCATCTGCCCAATAGACCAATAGACCAACAATTTCAAAAAATATATTTATGAGTTTCACGTTTAGGGTTAGAAAATATTTTAATAACAACATCAAACTTTGAAGCTGTGCTATTACAGTACGGGAGGAGTGGTGGCTAAGTGGTAAAGCTTCCAAACCTGAGGTCCATCTGAGACCATCCAGCTCTAATGGGTACCTGACATTAGTTGGGGAAAAGGAAAGGTTAGGACATGCTCGTTGAGCTGGCCACATGACACCCTCGTAAACCGACCGTTGGCCACTGAAACAGATGAACTTTACAATTTCTGCACTAAGACTAACACTAAGACTGCTTTATTGCTCCTTATGGAAATTTGCTGTGATTACAAAGACTCTTTTCTCATATAAAAACAACACAACCTAAACATTCACATTAGTAGAACAGACACAACACAAAGAGTTCATTCAACGACTACAGATAGCAAATTTTAAAAAGGGAACTACTTTTATTACAATATGACATAACAATGCATTCTAGATTCGTTTGTTAAACACTTTTAGTTTTGTTGGCCCTAGATCTATTCATTTTGTTACTAAATTTAAGAGAGATTCATTTCTAAACTTGATCACTTTTTAATGGTCAAAATTGCTAGGACGTGTTTCGTTTCTTAGATCAAAACTAGAAAGGGCCGGAAGTGCATTTTTCTTATATATCTTTTGTATTTTTCAGTTCTCTTTTTTCAATTGAACTGACATTATTAGGCTGTGAATTTAAGTGTAATAGATAGAGAAAAAAAGTTCTGCACAAAAATAAGGGGAGTTGGGTTCAAACCCGATACAGGCTATAAAAAGAAAGGACCAGAAATAATCGTGTGAAACTACACATTTACAGTACTTAATTCGACGAGTCTTTTACCCAAGATTTGTGTATTTTTTTAGGGCACGCTAATTTCAACTACCCGGTGTTAGCGAATAGCGTTACACAAGAATAAAGAACCTGTGTTTTTCTAAATTCTGATACTTAGTGTGTAATAGTAAAATAGCACCTACCTAAAATATAGAAATAAAAAGCCTATATTTATTGTAGCATATATAGGTCTGTGATTTTATATTATATAACTTTCGTAACTTCTTTTACTGAGAAAAAACTTTTGTATTTTGTTTTACTCAAATTTGGGCTAGTGGCGTGTGACACATATAATTTTTACTTGCAGCAACATAGCCCATTGTGAACGTGCTATATTCTGTAAGTTCGTAGTTCTTTTGCTTTATAAAGACAACATACACAAATATGACAAGTTTAAATTATGTTCCATTTATCTGACAAACAGCACGACAAAGGCCAGGTCTAGATACGCCTCGACTGTTTTCAAGAATACAATAGCTTTCCAATAGTCCACACTATTTTGTGAACAAGTTTATTGGCGGCGATATTGTCTTGCAAATAAGTCACACGCGACAGCTAATTGTTACGTTTTAAGAAACTGATAAAGAAACATTGAAATTTGAGGCTATGGCCCACCCTACATTACAAGTAATTCCCTCAGACCAGTGGTGCTCAGACTGTTTATGCATGAAGGCCTTAGAAATGTTTGACTCTTATATTCCCTCAGACCAATAGGCCCCAAACTGTTTATGCGTGAAGGCCTTAGAAATGTTTAACTCTTATATTCCCTCAGACCAGTAGGGCCCAAACAGCTTATGCATGAAGGCCTTAGAAATGTTCAACTCTTATATTCCCTCAGACCAGTAGGGACCAAACTGTTTATGCATGGAGGCCTTAGAAATGTTTAACACTTGTGTCACAGAACGCAACATCGTTCAGTTAAATGGATCCTATCATCAGAGAATTCCTCACTGTCTGTGCTTATGTTTCCAGGGGCAGCATAGCGTTACAGGCCGAATATGGCCCACTGGCAGTAGTTAAAGTATCGCTGCCTTAGACCATAGATACTTCTCCAATGCCCTATTAGACCATAGATACTTCTTTAACGCCCCATTAAGCCCAACGCTATACTGTTTCTTCTTCCATTAGATATAGGGGAGGTAATTCTGCAAGGAAGTTAATGAGAACGAAGGGCAAGAATTCTCTCGTGACAAACACTAAGGGACTATGTGCTATACCGAAGGTTCACCTTCCTACCCCATCCCCAGTATACACAAACTATAAAAAGGGTTATATATCTTTAACCTTTAATCTTACCTAGAAGCTATAAAACCAAAACAGAAAAAAAAAGTCAATAGTATTACTGTCAGCAGTATTGCATTTCAATCTTCCCATGGACAAAAGGGCTACGTGGCTATTTTTTCAGCCTGTTTTATTTTTTTTTTTTTAGTTTTTAAAAAAAGCAATTGATTTCAAAGAAATAATGAAAATTTGTTTGTTTTTTTTACTCGAGAACTAATTTTCCCCTTTAAAAAAAATTTGCCTAACGCAGTGCACTAAATTGCGCCAAGAATTTACGATTGTTACAAAACAATTTCACGTCTGCTGCGCCGGAAGTGATCATCACCCTTTTTGACGCTGTCGCTGGTAAAAGTGATGTGAAATAACCTCCGTGGAAAGAGCGACAGGCGTAATTATAATTTACTATCTTGGTACAGTTAGACTTCCAGCGACATTTGGACAGCTGGAAAAAAAAAAGGTTATGGGGGGGGGGGGAATGTTAAGTAGACACAATGTGTATGTAAACTAAAAGGCAAAGGTTTCCCAGAAGTCAAACTGTGTGTCTCTCTCACTCTCTCTCTCAATCTTTCCGTTTCTGTTCTCTCTATCAGTCGCAACTGAGTTTGCGTAGTCATGTGACTGCACTCATCTTTAATCTTCGGATTAAAGGACATCGCTATATATAAATATATGTCTGAGCATCACATCCACCCCTTTACACCTCTTTGTATTTTGTTCTGTCTTGTACTCAGTCTCTATTGCTTTCCATCTAACTCTCTCTTTCTCTGCCTTTGACTCTCCATTTATTTCGCTTTATCTCTCTATCTAACTCTCTCTCTCTCTCTATCTCTCTCTTTCTGTCTTTGACTTTCCATTTTTTTGTTCGCTTTATCTCTCTAGCTAACTCTCTCTCTACCTCTGTCTTTGACTCTCTATTTATTTTGCTTTATCTCTCTATCTAACTCTCTCTCTACCTCTGTCTTTGACTCTCTATTTATTTTGCTTTATCTCTCTATCTAACTCACTCACTCTCTCTGTCTTTGACTCTCTATTATTTTGCTTTATCTCTCTATCTAACTTTGTCTTCTCGCCTTTGACTCTCTATTTATTTCGCTTTATCTCTCATGTCTCTTTCTCTCTATCCATATATCAATCTCTCTCTCTCTCTCTGTCCATCCATGTCTATTTTAATCTCTCTATCCATCGATATATTTATATCTTTCTCTCGGTCTCTCTATCTATTCAATCCATTTATATGCCTACATTGCTCTCATTCTTTCTATATATTCATACGTGTATCTCTCTCTCTCTCTCTCTCTGTCTCTCTATTTGACTCTTTTTTTTCTCTCTCTCTCCATCCATATCTGTCTTTATCTCTCTTGTTCCTACACACACGCTGACTCTACTGCACAAACACGTGTACACAAGTTATCCAAACGCACACACACGAGCCATTTCTGTTGGAGTCATTAAAATATTTCTTTAAAAAAAAAAAAAAGAAATGCAGATTTAAAAAAAATAAAAATTCATAGAATTGTTTTCGTTAGCACAAATGTTTACTTCCGTCCGGAATTGACATCACAAGTTGAAACTGTATAGGCCCCGCCCACCCTTCTCACCGCCTCGCCGCCGCAATCAAGATCTACATCCGCAACGAAATGTTGACCTTGCAGAAACTGTTAGCGGTCAGCACTCATTTGTGCATGGAAACAATCTTTTTGAGCCGAATGACGACCTTTGAACTTCATCCTCATAAGACGTCACCGGGTGACCTCCACCTTTAACAGGAAGAGACTATTTCCCCTTTAATCGTGTTCCCTCCTCCCCCCTCCCCCCTTATGCCATTAAATACCTCCCTATGTACCGTGTTTCTCACAATATAAAACAGAGATTGATGAAGTTTATTAGGGATGGGGTGTGGGGGGGGGGATTAAAGGGTGGGGTACGAGGGGGAAAGGGGCATGGGGAAAGAATGGGAGGCAAGTTGCACTCACTAAGCACACAAGCACGTCTTCTGAACTCACGAAGGTCACCTTGTAGGGTGAGTACCGAGGAGAGCGCCTGACGAGGCACACGTGCATTTCGCATGCCCTTGTGAGCAGGATCAATCAGATGGCAATCGCATTACAGATTAAGGATTTTTCTATCTCCCCCTTGTCTAGGTTTTTAGTTTAAGAAAAAAAAAGATGTTTTAAAGCCTTTTAGATAAGAAGACGATTTGTCTACCAACTTGCACTAACAAGAACCCCCCCCCCCGGGGTCACGTACTGCCTACCTACCCACAACTAAGACCCTCACCTAACTTTCTCCCCCCCCCCCCTCAAGAAGGCACGTTCATGTTCAGTTTTTCTGTAAACATCCCGGAACTGAAACCAACCAGCACGCGGGGGTGTCACACTGGTGCGAAACTTTCTGAAGTTTACTGAATTAAAACTTCTGATTGGAGTAACATAGAAGCCACATTGCCTTATGGTAGTGGATCTACCATCGCACGTAACTAACAGAAAGTTACTAACAGTGACTGCCGACGACCCCCCCTTAGTCCACATCACAGGCTCCCCCCCCCCCCCCGAGTAATCCCACCTTCTTCTCCCAAGAAATCAAACCATCAAAGGAGACGCCCCTAAACAAACCTTTTTTTTTTCTTCAGGTAAGCGGTTGCTGAACTTTAACCTTTATTTGGGGCGGGTTAAGGGCTTGAACTTTCAGAAACAAGGAAAGAATACGGCTAAATACAACTAAAAATCAATCAATTATTTTGAGCGAAAAGGGGAAAAAACGAAATAAGTTTTGTTCAGCATGTTTGTCTGTTTGTCTGTCACGTTCAGATCTCGAAAAACTAGAAGAACTGTTGAAAACAAAACTACATATTCTGTAGCTAGCTTGGGTAGCAAATGGCTACTTTTGATCCTCGAACCCTCTTGTTTTTGTTTTTTTTAAATTTTAGTTTTAGTTTTGGAGATTTCCATACACAGAGGCCAACCCGTAAAAGCTTTTTTTTTGTATACGGCGAAGAAAAAAATTATTTTTTTTAATTATGATTATTTTTTCTGCACTTTTAAGCATATTTATTTATATTTATATCTATTTATATTTATGTGTTACGCAGTCACCTTACCTATCCCTTAATCTTTTGGGTCACAAGATCTTTTGACCGTCTTCTCCGTTCCTTTCTTTCTGTCTTTTGCCTTTGATAGAATCCATTTCAAAGGCAAACCCTTCCATTTGTTTATGTTGTCTTTACATCGCTGTCTCTGTCTGCCTCTTCTTCTTTCTCCTGGTACTGTTCCCTAAAGGAAAGTTGTTGTTTTTTTGCGTGTCCTGAAGACCTTGTGATATCACCATCATACACAGAGGAAGGTTTTCTCAAGTCTAATGCGGGATAAATTGTTCTTTTTGGAAACCGTAGTTAACAGGATCACAAAAACAGATCCCAATATCTTGTTGTTGTTGTTGTTGTGCAAAAGTTGTTGGCTTTCCCCGTTTTCCTCTTGATAGAACATGAAGTCATGAAAAAACAAGGTTACAAAGACAGTTTGTGTGGAAACACAGACTCAAAATCGGCCCCCCAAAGTCGTCCACCCATTCAGGTAAAACGGCAGGTTTCAATATTTTCAGAAAGAACATCAGAATGAAATTCTAACAAAGAGAAATGAAGAGAATGGACTCTAAAAAAATTCCGAGAAACATAATTCTAAATGTTTTTGTTGATGTGTTTACTAGCTGACAGATTAGCATGAATTTCTATTATAAATGTTTTTTTTTAATCTAACTATGTATAATTAAAACTGAGCAAATCAAAGCAATGTTCCTGGACATAACTGTCTTGGACTAAATTAACAAGACCAAAATGTTTAGTTTTATGTTTCTTTATACACAATTTAATTAGATATAAATATAGTACACATTATTTGCATAGTTGTAGGGGCTGATTATACTTGTGGCTATGTAAGATAATTATGAAAACAATCATTTCAGTGCCTATTGGCAGTAGCGGCCTTAGGGGGTGGCAAGATCAGTCTTTGACGGGAAATGCTTCTCAGTCTCAATGTGGCGCTCGGTTGGAAACGGTCTCTAGAAGAGACAATTAGGCTAACATAGAATCAAAACAGAACTCCAGTCTGGGAGCCTAAGGATCGAATCCATTGCAATGGATTGGGATAAATAAAATAAAATAAATTATAGCTTTAATATAGCGCTACTTTCATGCTCAGGGCGCTAAGGTTCAATCTTAGTTGTGGACCAGTGAGAAGGGGGTAATCTGGAAGAAGGTTTTCCGTGCTGCCAATAGGCGCTCAATAAACACAACTCAGCCCGAGTCGGGTGTCGAACCTCGAGCACCCTTATAGGTAGCCAAGACAAGCAGAGTTCAAGCGTACTTAGCCTCTCGACCGCGCTTCTCACATGGGATGGAAGAAAGCTTCAACAAACATGGCACTATCCACAGCCTGCAAGGCTGATGTGCTACAGTGAGAATATATGTATGAGTTTCTTTGGCATCGCTTTTAATCTAAGCGCTTTGGGATACGAGTCATTGGTAATAGGGTTGTAATAATTGACATCTGCTTGGATCTTTCCCAGACAGAAGTTTGCTCATACAGGCAGATGGAAGCAAGCTTCTATAGGCCCAGAGATCCAAAAGTTTTAGACTTAATTCTTAAGACCACGGGCGGACTGGGTGTCAAAATCGGCCCAGGCATTTCTATACCATCCGGCCCATAAATTGTATATTATACAATGGACATTTAATTATAGGTCTACCTGTACCCCAAAAAATCACTATGTTTATGTTAAGTTTGAATGTATCGATAGCTGTATACATTTATAATGCGTCGCTCAGAGGGCTCCTTTTGTAAGAGAATACTATAAAACCTTTAACAAGTGACATCCATGAGGCTCTTATCTTATAAAATACAGACGTGATTTCAAAAAAAAAAAAGAGAGATGCTTACTGTGGTCCTACCGGCCCATTCGGGTACCGGCCCACCGGACATTTGCCAAAATGCCCATATAGCCAGTCCGCCCCTGCTTAAGACTGTGACGAAGAAGATCACCCTTTTATTCTAAACTGAGTATACATCAACATTCAACACTCGATTCAGAGAGTTAAGTTTTTCCATGAAAATTGGTTGGTAAATACATCTATAATCTAATGACATAATATCAGAGTGTATGCCAGATGTCTTTGTTTTGGAAAAATAAAAAAGAATTTCCCTTAACGAAACAAACAATAGTTTTGTTGTTTTTTTTGTTTTACTTATTCCTCCTTAATGAGGCGATGTGGCTGAGCGATAAAGCACTTTGCTTCTGAACCGGAGGTAGCGGATTCGAATCCTGGTGAAGATAAGTTAAGTCTAGACTTGAACCAGTGACGTCGCCGTACAGACAGAAATAAGACAAATAAATACAATAAAAACTTGTATTATGATTATACATCAATTTTCCTATCGACGTCAATCTTGTATGAATCATGTAATTTGTTTAATTAAAGTATCATAATAAACGAATAAAATGTGTGCACGTCTTGAGGCTCTACTTCAACATGCAACCATAAAGTTAGGTTCTATTGTCCGTGTTTCAACGTACAGCTGAAACAGTTTTCAGTTACGTAGTTGATAGTTTTTTTTTTCTCCTCATCGTTTTTATATGGAGAGGGAGAATGGTAACTTATCTATATATATGTTTAAAAGCAACTTTTTATTTTTACCTCGTTATGTTAACCCTCTTATAAGCTCTCATTGAAATGGCAATTCTGATCTTCACTTATACAATACAGACGTTACCTCAAAAAAAGAAGATGATTACGTCCTACGCGTCATGCATTTAGTTATACATATTAACCAATGACTTAAATTCTGCCAAGTCAATGTTTTTTTCTGGGAAGATCAGGCAACCCATTCCATGCTCTAATAGCGCTAGGGGAAGAATTTTATGTAATGAAAGTAATTCTCTCCAAATCAACAATGAGTAGGTCATACCTATCAGCCAGTTTCTCAACACTTGCTTACCTTGTTGAGATTATTTGAACATCTTTTTACATTTACATCTCCATTAGCTGATTGGCAACCCATTCAAAGGGAAATGACCTCTGTCCCAATGGGTGTCCAATTAGGGTCGAGCATGCGCCCATTTACCGTTTTACCTAGAGGCCTGGAGTTACAGATGGTGCTTCACCGATCACTCTGTCAAGAGTTTCCACGTCACCTAGATGATCACTTAATTACATCTATTACCATTAGAGCCACGCCTGGGTTACTCCTTCCCAAGCGAGGCCGGAGAACGAGCCCACGGGGGTTCCTTCGTATTTCTATAATGTACCACCACTAGCCCTAAGAGAGCCATCACAACCTGTATGACCTCCTTTAAGGAACGCTTATCCGTCTCCCCTAACGGACATTTCCAAATGACTTCCACGATAAGGCCTGGAATATACCCTCGCAATGACCCCTACAGATAGTCTCAGAAATATCCTTGATTGTAATGGTAATACATTCTAGGTGCCAATTAATAGTTATTATTATTGTTACTGTTGAGATCATGATCTAGTTAAAGCTTTTATTTGCCTTCAAATGTTAGGACGTTCTATTATTCTTTTTATTCCTACACTTCTGGTTAAAATATATATAAAAAACAAAAAAAAAAAAAAGAAGACAAAACAAAACTCATGTTAATACAATCAAAACTCATTAGCTGCGATTGAGACAGTACAATAACAACAGGTGTGTATTTAATGAGCGCTTGGAACAGCCTGACATTCAGAAGGGGGACACTTTGAGAAACCAAAACAAACAGAAGTGAAGTGAAAAGAGAAAGTCAAAATTAAAATGTTGCTCGTGAAAGGGAATGAAACAAAGATGATATGGAGGTAGAAAACATTACCAAAAAAAAAGGAGAAGAGACTAAATCAGAAATTGAGGTCTTATTTTATAACAAAGTTGAATAATGTTTTACAGTTGTTTACAAAACTATAGACTAAATGCTTACTATAAGAAACATTTTTTCTAGACTAGACCAGTTTGTGCTCTGCTTGGGTTCTGGTTTTGCTTTCTTTGTGTCCTAGCTAGTGTTCTGTCTTCTGCTTGGGTTCTGGTTTTTGCTTTCTTTGTGTCCTAGCTAGTGTTCTGTCTTCTGCTTGAGTTCTGGTTTTTGCTTTCTTTGTGTCCTAGCTAGTGTTTTGTCTTCTGCTTGAGTTCTGGTTTTTGCTTTCTTTGTGTCCTAGCTAGTGCTCTGTCTTTTGCTTGGGTTCTGGTTTTTGCTTTCTTTGTGTCCTAGCTAGTGTTCTGTCTTCTGCTTGGTTTCTGGTTTTGCTTTCTTTGTGTCCTAGCTAGTGTTCTGTCTTCTGCTTGGGTTCTGGTTTTGCTTTCTTTGTGTCCTAGCTAGTGTTCTGTCTTCTGTTTGGGTTCTGGTTTTTGCTTTCTTTGTGTCCTAGCTAGTGTTCTGTCTTCTGCTTGGTTTCTGGTTTTGCTTTCTTTGTGTCCTAGCTAGTGTTTTGTCTTCTGCTTGAGTTCTGGTTTTTGCTTTCTTTGTGTCCTAGCTAGTGCTCTGTCTTTTGCTTGGGTTCTGGTTTTTGCTTTCTTTGTGTCCTAGCTAGTGTTCTGTCTTCTGCTTGGTTCTGGTTTTGCTTTCTTTGTGTCCTAGCTAGTGTTCTGTCTTCTGCTTGGGTTCTGGTTTTGCTTTCTTTGTGTCCTAGCTAGTGTTCTGTCTTCTGTTTGGGTTCTGGTTTTTGCTTTCTTTGTGTCCTAGCTAGTGTTCTGTCTTCTGCTTGGTTTCTGGTTTTGCTTTCTTTGTGTCCTAGCTAGTGTTCTGTCTTCTGCTTGGGTTCTGGTTTTGCTTTCTTTGTGTCCTAGCTAGTGCTCTGTCTTCTGCTTGGGTTCCGTATTCTAATTTGTGTTCTGTATGTGTTCTGTTTGTGTTCCGTGTTTTGTTTGCTTTCTTGTTTGTATTATGTGCTCTTATGTTATGTTATAAATTCATTGATTTGAAATGTATAAATTCATTGATTTGAAATGTATAAATTCATTGATTTGAAATGTATAAATTCATTGATTTGAAATGTATAAATTCATTGATTTGAAATGTATAAATTCATTGATTTGAAATGTATAAATTCATTGATTTGAAATGTATAAATTCATTGATTTGAAATGTATAAATTCATTGATTTGAAATGTATAAATTCATTGATTTGAAATGTATAAATTCATTGATTTGAAATGTATAAATTCATTGATTTGAAATGTATAAATTCATTGATTTAAATGTATAAATTCATTGATTTGAAAAATCCATAGGTATTAGAAAAGTTGTTTTTTTTTTGGGGGGGGGGGGGCAACAGGGCTGATCATTATTATTCATTTGTTTTCAAAGTGTTTGTTGACAGTTAAATCGTTAAAAATACAAATTAGTCGATTGAAACCATAAGCTCTTTCTATTGACACAATAAATACGAAACAAAACATATAGTTCTGCAATCAAATGCGCCTCATTAAAGAATGCTCAGTTTATTAAGTATGCAGTCTATACGTTGACCTTAACAAATTCATTGAACTTGATCAAACGAGACTCATGGACGCGTGTAAAGACAAAAATTAAAGTGTTTAACAAATGAATTTAGAATGTATCCTCTATGTCATATGGTACATAAAAGTAGTTTCCCTTTCAGACCTTGTGATTTATAGGTAAGATGATGTAAGGGTAATCTGCATCTGTGTCCCACGGTTTGCGAGCGTTTCATGGGGCCAGCAAAAGCTCAACCAATTTTACTTTTCCCCAACTAATGTCAGGCACCCATTACAGTTGGGTGACAGGCCTGTGACGTGGCAACGAGCTATTGGTCTAAAATGGCCACAAGCTGCGACGTTGCAGATCAGTGTTTAGGCCTTCTTTGGCAATTGGTCTCGATTCAAACCGGGTATGACTCTCAGAGCTGTGGAATATTGCGGATGTCTTGACACTCTGATACTCTGCAGTATCTCCCCAGCATGTAAGATTTTATCACGTGATCTGTTTTTCCTGAATGACAGAAGTCACGCGAAATGAAATACGATTGATGAGGTCCGCCGTGTTTCGTCTCAAGCAGTGCCCCTGAATAATGTATAAAACACGTTCATTATAATGTTATTATTATTAGTTATATTATTATTAGGTATCATTATGATACCCAAGCGAGAGAGCATCCATTTCTGACATCCTGAACAAGAGGGGGGAAAGAGATGGTTAGACCAAGGTGGACACATGTAAAGTTAACTAAAGTTACCCTAACCCTAACCCCTTCAGACGTGGCCCACGGTGAACGAGGGTGTCATGTGGCCAGCACAACGACCAACCAGCTTTACTTTTCCCAAACTAAATGTCAGGCTCCTATTAGAGTTAGGTGCACTAAATCCCCAAATTCAAAATCCCAATCTTCACCGGGATTTGAACCCGTGACTCTGCTGTTCGGACGCCAAGCGATTTACCACGTGTTTGGGTGTGTAACTGGGGGAAGGGTTAGCTTTATGTAGATCTATTATTTATATTTATTTATATTTATATTATTTATTAAACTTTATATGCATGATAATGTTTAATGAGACTGGACATATTTGTTTTTTAAGTTGGAATAGAAAATCAATAATGTGAAATTTAACATACGAAAATATAACAAAATGTTTTGGCAGTCAACGGATTCAGTATGTAAATATAGTAATGTCGCATACACATGTTCTTGCATTGATGAATATTTTTTTTTCAGACATAGAATTTCTAGTCTAGTTTGTAAATCAATCTAATTATTCTAATCTAAGCCAAACTAAAGCCATTTTTCATCTAAATGAAATACTGAAACAAATAAAACTGTTTAAACTGTAGAGCATTTCTAGAAATAAAAAATGTGTCTGAGACGTAACACAAACACAAACACACACATACACACCCAATAAACAGATACACACACACACAACAAACACATACACACGTAACAAAAAGATAACGAAACCATTCGACGCCATGAAACAAAAGCCTGGGATAGGCCAGCGGTTCATACGTTTTGCAATATGGCTACAGAGCGTCCTTACAATGATTCAATCAAAGTGTTCAATATTCAATGGGTTTTTTTCTCTCTTATAAAACAAATGAAATGATCTCTTGATACTGATCTTTGAAGAGTTTTATTACACAGCTTCTCTATACTGATCTTTAAAGAGTTTTATTACACAGCTTCTCTATACTGATCTTTAAAGAGTTTTATTACACAACTCCTCTATACTGATCTTTGAAGAGTTTTATTACACAGCTTCTCTATACTGATCTTTAAAGAGTTTTATTACACAGCTTCTCTATACTGATCTTTAAAGAGTTTTATTACACAACTCCTCTATACTGATCTTTGAAGAGTTTTATTACACAGCTTCTCTATACTGATCTTTGAAGAGTTTTATTACACAGCTTCTCTATACTGATCTTTAAAGAGTTTTATTACACAGCTTCTCTATACTGATCTTTAAAGAGTTTTATTACACAGCTTCTCTATACTGATCTTTGAAGAGCCTCTCTATACTGATTTTTATAAAGCTTCTCTATACTGATCTTTAAAGAGTTTTATTACACAGCTTTTCTATACTGATCTTTCAAGAGTTTTATTACACAGCTTCTCTATACTGATCTTTAGAGAGGTTTATCACACAGCTTCTCTATACTGATCTTTCAAGAGTTTTATTACACAGCTTATCTATACTGATCTTTAAAGAGTTTTATTACACAGCTCCTCTATACTGATCTTTGAAGAGCCTCTCTATACTGATCTTTATAAAGCTTCTCTATACTGATCTTTAAAGAGTTTTATTACACAGCTCCTCTATACTGATCTTTGAAGAGCCTCTCTATACTGATCTTTATAAAGCCTCTCTATACTAATCTTTACAGAGCTCCTCTATTCTGAGCTTTAGAGAGCTCCTCTATTCTGAGCTTTAGAGAGCTCCTCTTTACTAATCTTTAATGAGCTCCTCTATGCGGATCTTTAAAGAGCTCCTCTATTCTTGGAGATCACGTGGTGATGGACGTTGTCTAAAATAACAATATTTACCCACCTTGACCTTTTACCTATCCCTTAGTCTGTTGGACCGTTGGGTCATCAAGCAAGACTCGTCGACCGTCTTTCTCCATTCCTCCCTCTCTTGCCTTGTTTAGAACCTCTTTCAATGGCAGGCCAGTCCAGTTGTTAAATCAACTGAGGGGATAATGGCAGATGAACTCACAGATACCTTTATGGCCCTTAACATCCCTAAGAAGATTCTCGTTGCATATCAGAGGGCGGTACTGCTGCAGACCTGCCACATCAACCGAAAATTTCTCAATGCACACTGTTAAAAGAACTACAATGAATTTAGTTTCTGTCTAACAAGGCTTGACTCTATGAATATTGTTCGTTTTTAACATAATAATAACTTCTGGTATCGAGATCGACATAAAACAACTATCTTGTCATATCCTTAATTCAGTTGCGTCATCAATCGATGTGTAGTGTTAATTACTTCCGGTGTATGGGCAGCATATTATCCATTGAAGTATCACTGTCCAGGAAATACAGATACCTGTCGGACTAAAAGCTAGCAGCGTCATAAGACGTTTTCAAGTGACAATACGGCAGAATAAATCTCTACTTACAAAAATTTTTGTCTACAAGAGGCAACGATTATCAACTCTTATCCATGGCTCTTAGACTAGGTGCTCACCAGCAGTGATGCCGCCCAACTTACGGCCTGCGAGCCATAACTGGCGCCTCGATACTCCATCAAAGCGCCAGGAATTTATATGTTCAAAAAAAAAAAAGGAAAGAATGGTATCAGTTTTGTCCGTGGCCGTTAAAAAGTTAGACAGGAACTGAGACAGGAACTGAGACAGGAATAATTTCAATCCAATTGTCTGCAGTTCATTTTGGGAATAAGCCATAGTTAATATGCAACAAATAGTGGCTACTAAGCGCTTTGAATACGAATAACAGAGAAATAAACCATATTTCCTTACAAAAGACTATCAAGGTGTACTACAACTTGAGGTCAAAATGGTGTACATCAGTACAATTGTTTCAACCACTAGGTTTTTTTCCTTGATGATCGACACTTTGACTTTTTGCCCCCTTTGTAGACATTATTACATCACCTCTTATCATATTTCGAAAGGAACAAACATTCCCACTGACTCACATTAAAAACAAGGATTATCATGTCAGGATATTTAACTTATCAGTAAACATGATTATCTGACCTGGTTGTAGCATTTATCCCCTGGCATTTATTTTATTCTCATTCTAAGCAAATCTGAAATGGTGATCCGAGATTACAAACTTTTTACCAGACAGATTGTGTTGATATAAGCTTTGTAAAAAAAACAACAACATGTGTGCAAAATGGATTTGCCTTTTAGTGAGATTTTCAATAATTTGCTCCACTCTAGACTGATACTATTTCAACGGACCGAATACTGAGCTCATTCTCTACTAAACTATGATTTAGAATTTAAACTATTTTTACAAAGCTTATATCAACTCACTCTGCCTGTCTGTCTGTGCGTCTGACTGTCTGTCCAAAAGTTTGTACATGTTATTTCTCCGATTTTTTATTTCTAGAATCTTTTTAGCTTTTTTAAGGATGTTTGTCTCAAACAGCTGCCCAAATGGGGTTTGTTTTTTTGCCAATGACTTAACCAGCAGCATTTATGATTTTATGAAGTTTACATTAATGCTCAGATTGCCATACCAGGCGGTGATATTGAAACTTAAAACATTGCAGATGTGAGCGTGATAAAACAAAGCCAAGGCCTTTTCGCTAACACTAAACGAGGACAGTTTTCTCAGTAGTCATGATCTTTGCTGATATACTCAGCATTTGCAGTAAAATTTAGTTTATTGTCTAGGATAGTATCAAGGTACTTTTCATTATTTCAATAGTCTCACCTACAGAAACAATATCATTTTTCCTTCTTTTCCCTACGAAAATCGATTATCATTGCTTTGGGTTGTTTTTTTTACATTTAATAATACAAAAATTATCTTTAGAGTATTTGTCCATGTGTTCTATTTCTTTGAAATACTCATTTACGTCTGAGCTCTCTTAGAGCAGGGCAAGAAGAGCCGCATCATCTGCTATTTTATTGTTAGTCTAGATCTATTACAAATTTAATTACATGACTGATCCAAACTTATTGATACAAGTACGTTTAATACAATCAATTTGACCCCAAAAAATAATAATAAATATCAGGTTTGTTAAAAGAGGAAGAAAAAAAAAGAATTGTTTAAAGTTGGGTTTTAATTCGTCACAATTTTGACTTGATTTGAAAATAATTGGAGATAATGAGACGTGGACTTTAAAGTTGGCGGGAATTCGAAAAGATGATGCAAGACTTGCAAGGTCATTCAACACGTCTGACACAAAGGTCACCAGGTGTGAACTGATTCTTGGACTGGTTTGTAGTTCGAATTATAGAAACATCGTGTTGTAAACACGTAGACTTCAGGTACTGATGTGGTCGCCTTGAAAAATTCAGCTTCCTGACATGAGGTGTCGTATGCGTACTAGAGTGTCCTTGTGTGTTTTCACCTTCACCTATCCATTAGTCCGTTGGACCGTTGGGGCATCACACACGATTTGTCAACCGTCTTTCTCCATTCCTCTCTCTCCTTTGCCTTGGATTGAAATTCCTCTTTCAATGGAAGGGTCATCCATTCTTTTATGTTGTCTATCCATCGCTTTCTCTGCCTCTTCTTCTTTTTCCTGATACTGTTCCCTGAAGGAAGGCCTCTGCAAGAAAACCTTGTAATATGGCCGTAGACGTCTAGTTACCTTGTTTTCTTGACAATAGTTTCTAATGCGAGAAAATGTACTGATGCGTGTGTGTAATTATGTGAAGCTAATGAGTAGTCTCTGGGTCTGCAAGTGTGTTGAATTGTGTTGTAGCTTACGTGTATGTGTTTTTGTTTAGCCATCATGTACTCCACGTGTATGTGTGTGTGTGTGTGTTTCTGTATAACCTATGAGTCAGGAAGATAAAGCACAGCATCTGATAGGATGAAGCCCTAAGGTTAAATAATGACGAGTGTGCCGATGAAACATTTGGTGGCAGTCTTCGTCATGCATTAGGAGATTATGCATTTGTATATTAATGTATTTAGGGGTGTCACTTCTATCCCACCTCTTAGCCACACACACACGCGAACACACACTCAAAGTCACCTAAACACTCACGCACACATTTAACGAACACACCAATGCACACGCAAGCACTGACATGCACTTGACTACACCCATGAGTGCGGCGGACGTGCCGTGTGGAGTCACCTCACCGAGTTCAAGCAGACCTAACATGTAGAGGATCTGTACCTGTGATGGATGAGAGACAGCTCAGGTGACATTTCTCTCTCTCTCTCTCTGTCTGTTGCACAACTAGATAAATTGTTATATATATATATATAAACAGCAACATTTGACTAATGACTGGGGATCTCAATTGAGACCGGCTGTCTGAACTAATGACAGGAAACTGACTTGAAAACACAGTGACCTTTTGCTATCATAAAATAAGAATTTGTCTCCCATGCATAGAGACTAGAAACCACAGTACATTAAGAAATATACAACGAATCAAAGCTAGTAACGGGAGGCATTGTAAAAACTGAGTAACAAAAAGTAACAAAAAACTCCATAAATTCCTACATTATGAAGCTGCTGGATGGTCTCTAATTTCATATGTTATATTTCATACTCTTGTAATGTTTCAGTTTTTCCAGTGAGCTTTGCACAATACAGATCTTATAGAAACAGTCCAGTTAATGATTTCTACACAAGACGATGCGCTAAATGTTTAAATCCGTCTATTTATTAATGCAACTCTTTACTGAATACAAAGAAACATTTGAGGCGAGTACGGGAATTCCCGCTGAAATAATAAGTAGTAAGCAAAAATTAAATTATAAGATGATCATATTTTGAAAGATTATAACGGTCATACCAGAGTTTTTGCTATATGGCCTTTTAGGTAGTTATTTCTTTTTTTTCACAGATATACAAAATTTGTCAAATTTCTGGGAATATCGAAAGAGCCGTTTTTTATTTTTAATTTGGTGTCCTCCTTAAGTTGTAACGACACTGGTTCATGGTTTGTATAACACTTTGTCATGTGACTGTAGAACCCTATTTTGGAGAGACACTCCCTTCCACAGGTTGAAATGGCTTTCGCTTTGGTTGTAGAGGAGCCGGCCATTATTCGTATGGCACGCTTTTCTTCAAGAGCTGAGGCCCATGTTTTTTCACTGTCCATAGCTCTCTTGGTCACCGTCTCTCTCTCTCTCTACGTAGTGCGGTCTAGGGCTATGACTTCCCAGTGGCCAGTATCAATGTTCACTGTTTTGAGGTCCAGTTTTATTACATTCACGTAACCGATGCGAGTGGCCCGTAAACAATGATTTTTGGGATGCGATTGTCCTCCATTTAAAATTTCCAGTCATTGACGAGTTTGTAAGCTAAAAGGAGGAATAGTAAAAAGAAGACATAAGAACTTCTCCAAGGCAACCTTCTATAGGACATGGACATTTTTTAATGTTTGGTCTGAGAAAACAGCCTAAAGATAGTTTCGAATAAAATAATGAAGAACAGAGGTGCTCAAACTACGGACCGCGGGCTATCTTCGGCCCTTCCAAGCTTCTCGTTCAACATTGTATAAGGCTGGGTTCAATGGGACGATAATGTGGCTTGGGACATGCGTATCGTACTTTTAAAAAGCAAGCAAGAGCAAGCAAGCGTTTTCTTTCTCTGAAACCTATTGAACCAAGGCAGATCCGCACACCATCTGCCACCAGTAGTATTCATTTCAGTAAGTATTCAGTTTCTGACGTTCTCTTAAAATATATCTTTTTTTTTTCCTGCCAGTCTTTGTTCTGGCACTGTTCCACACGGAAATGATTTCTTGGAAGCCTTGTAACTTGGCAGCATGGGCAGGCCGTCCTAATGATCCTGTTACACATTTCCTCATTAGTGCTGCGATCTTTACTGGGGAGTTCTTTAAAGAAAAAATAGCAAAAGATTTGGGGGAAATTGAATGTTATATTTAACATATATATATATATATATATATATGTGTGTGTGTGTGTGAGTGTGTGTGCGCGTGTGCTAGCAGTTTTTATGGAACAAAATGATACGATCCTTGTAGTCGCTAAAGAAATCATGAATAGTTTTTGGTATTCACCATGAAGAATAAACAAACTTAAAGATCGTTCATATCTATTCTGTTCTGTTGAACTGTGTACTCTGTTTTTGTTTTATAAGTTTCGGACGCTTCTTCAGAATTGAAGATGATTACAGGGTTTGAACCAGAGAACATCGAGACGACAGCCCCGAGCATACCACACGACCATTCACTTTCACCTATCCCTTAATCTGTTGGACCGTTTGGGCGCCCAACAAGATCTGTTGGCTGTCTTTCTTCATTCCTCTCTGTCTTTTGCCTTGGATGGAATCTCTTTCAATGACAGGCTCGTCCATTCTTAGATGCTGTTGAAGAAAGGTCTATGCGAGCCCTGAGGACATTGTGTTATGGCTATAGAGTTTTAGTTTGCGTTTTTTGACAGTAGTTAGCAGGCCATTGTGGGGTCTAATAGTTGTATTATTCCTGTCTCTAGTCTCTGGGTTTGTGATGTGGTCCCTTGTATGTGATACCTAGGATCTTTCTGTAGTATCTTAATTCCATTATGAAAAAGATTAGGTTAAAGGACGACAAGGATTGGACTTTCATGTTCCTGGAAGTTTGACTTCGGTTTTATCAGTACAATAAAAGATAAATAGACACAAAACTGTCTTTTGAATATTTATGTAGATAAAATTAAAGCTCTAACAGCCTCGTTTAAAATTACAAGTTTTGGTAAGCAATTTTGTTATTGAAAGTTCACAAATTTCAGCTTCAAAGATTCTCCTGTTCATTTCGAAGAGATTCAAGTTCAACTAAACAATGTCAAGGTCGATAAATTAACTCTACTGTTTGCCAACTAAGAACAAAAGAATGAAGCTTTCATTTGAACACTGTCTCAATGTGTGTATCTTCGTATCAATTCTCCTCTATTCTTTAGTGGCCTTTTTGTTTTGAAATAAGTTATAAGTCATAGAGTCAATGTCTACAGCTTCCTCCAGAATGAAATTATTGTGTGTCTACGAACAGAAGACCTGAGAAAATTTTTGTCGTGTGTCATGTAGTATTCTAGTGTGTCATGTAATGATGTAGTGTGTTATGTAGTGGTGACATGTTTCTTGTAGTGATATAGTGTGTCATGTAGTGGCGTCCTGTCATGTAGTGATCTAGTGTGTCATGTAGTGGTGTCGTGTGTCATTAATGATCTAGTGTGTCATGTAGTGATCTAGTGTGTCATGTAGTGGTGTCGTGTCATGTAGTGATCTAGTGTGTCATGTAGTGGTGTCCTGTCATGTAGTGATCTGGTGAGTCATGTAGTGATGTCGTATGTCATTAATGATCTAGTTTGTCATGTAGCGGTTTCGTATCATGCAGTGATCTTGTGTGTCATGTAGTGGTGTCGTATCATGCAGTGATCTTGTGTGTCATGTAGTGGTGTCGTATCATGCAGTGATCTTGTGTGTCATGTAGTGGTATCGTATCATGCAGTGATCTTGTGTGTCATGTAGTGGTGTCGTATCATGCAGTGATCTAGTGTGTCATGTAGTGGTGTCGTATCATGCAGTGATATAGTGTGTCATGTAGTGGTGTCGTATCATGCAGTGATTTAGTGTGTCATGTAGTGGTGTCCTGTCATGTAGTGATCTAGTGTGTCTTGTAGTGGTGTCGTATCATGCAGTGATATAGTGTGTCATGTAGTGGTGTCCTGTCATGTAGTGATCTAGTGTGTCATGTAGTGGTGTCGTATCATGCAGTGATTTAGTGTGTCATGTAGTGGTGTCCTGTCATGTAGTGATCTAGTGTGTCTTGTAGTGGTGTCGTATCATGCAGTGATATAGTGTGTCATGTAGTGGTGTCCTGTCATGCAGTGATCTTGTGTGTCATGTAGTGGTGTCGTATCATGCAGTGATCTAGTGTGTCATGTAGTGGTGTCCTGTCATGTAGTGATCTGGTGAGTCATGTAGTGATGTCGTATGTCATTAATGATCTAGTGGTGTCCTGTCATGTAGTGATCTTGTGTGTCATGTAGTGGTGTCGTATCATGCAGTGATCTAGTGTGTCATGTAGTGGTGTCGTGTCATGTAGTGATCTTGTGTGTCATGTAGTGGTGTCCTGTCATGTAGTGATCTAGTGTGTCATGTAGTGGTGTCCTGTCATGTAGTTGTCTCATTTGTTATTTAACGGCGTCATGAATGTTTCATGAAAAAAAACGTGAAGGGTGTCAATACGCGTAGGCACAAGTTCTAATTAAACTTGTTTTCTTTAAAAAAGGGTATTGCGCCTCCTCTGGTTAAATACATTCACATCTACTCAGTACAGAACACTGATCCCTCCCCGACATTAATGATTATTTTTCTTTCTTTGATAACAATGTTTTACTCTTTGATCCAGAATGTTTGCCAAAACTCTCCAGTGCAAATGTATTCCCCTTTGAAAGCATATTACAGTTTATCTTTATTTCTACTTGATATCTTGTACGTGGAACGGGTCTGAATACATGCTCATGTTGACATTATTGAACTCTCTTCAAGAAATGCTTGCAGGTTTAAAACAACGAAATCCCAAGTCCTTAAGCTAGTTGTTTGTGTAGTATAGTGTGATGTGTTTAATTTCAAACTTTCTTTATTAGACTAGTTCATACTCTATTATTAACAGTTCATAGTTTTAGACGTTTGTTGCTTCTACCGTTTCTAATTCTAAATTCGAACAATTTTTCTGACGTACGCTCAAGTCAAAGCGTGTAACAGATTGGCCCAAATTAATAATTTTAAAAAAAGTTTTCCTTCGAGTTCATGTGAGTGCTAACATTTTGGAGCGAGTTACTAATTTATTTGATCCGTAGTCTTAAAAGATTATCATGATTGTACTAGGCAGTTATCTACAAGAAAAAAAAAGAGGTCCACCATTTTACTTTTCCGATATCGTGTCCTATAAAATCGTTTGTGGGCCATTTTGGGCTGAATCTATATGAATAAAAGCACTGAGCAGTAACGAGAGAATAATGTAATAGAAGGCCTGAACACTGACCTGTAACGTCACAAACCGTGGGCAGTGGAGACCAATAGGTCGTTGCCACGTCACAGTTGTGACCAGACGTATGGTGACACGTCGAAATATGGATTTTTGTCTTTATTGTGAAGAATGTATTCATTTTAGAACTAAAACGTAGCTCTTTGTAGAGAGGTAACACCATGCAGATGTGCCGATCTTGAAATCGTTAAAACTATTTGTGTGTTACAATGTGTTTAAAGCTTTGGTGTATTGCTGTCTGAATATCTTTCGTTCACCTCATGTTTCATTCTTAGAAATCAACAACAACATCAATATAACATCATCAACATCCTCAACATTAGCGATGACATCAACATCAACAATGACAACATCATCAACAACAAAATCATCAGTAACAAAAACATCGTTGTCATCAACAGAAGCAAAAAAAAAATCATCATCAATAATAGCAATATCTACAGTAGCAATTAAAATAACCTCAATAACTGCGTCAGCATCTTCAACGGCAACATCATCAATAACATAGTTATCGTCAACAGAAACATCATCCACAACATTGGTGGATTCTATTACTCTGGCTCCTTTCTTTCCCTTCTATGACATGCATATATAAACTGTTTTTATTTGAACTTAAACAGGTCATCTTTTTTCTTTCTTCCGTATGATCGATGGACAGACCACTCCTGACCTCTGACCCCTGACTACTGCAAGTAAAACTACGTGCCTTGGAGTGTGACTATTACGAGGTTTGAAATCTCTAGACAGTGCAGCCTTTATTTTTTTTTTCTTTCCTGTGCGACCTTCTGGGGGGGGGGGAGGTACACTTAAGCTAATTAGTACAGGTAAGACAGTGGGAGAGGGTGGTGCAACATGTTTTCACGGAAGCCACGTGTGTGGAGCCATATAATAAAGATAGTTTGAAGCACTCACGTGCATTTCGACTCAAACAATACAGGAGGAAGCAATTACATCTCTTTTTACCATCTGTCTTTACATTTTTTGGCGCCGCTGTTTAGGCGCAGTGGTCATTTTGGCGAGGGCATGCTAATCGTGTGGAATACTGGTACATCATATATGTTTATTTTATTATATCTTTAAAAAGAATGATACATATTGAGTGTTAGCCTGTGTGTTTGGGTTCAAACGCATTATGTAAAGAACAATGGTTATGTTTTGTCCATTATGTTTTGGATTAAAGTTTTTTATTGTGTCATTTTTGTTATGTCACTTAGCATCATAATCTTTTGTGAGTTGTCCAAAAACTAAATAAAACAATAATAGATTCTTAAAAAAACGATGACAGTTTTTTTTTGTTCACAGTAAAAAAAAGGTTTATTTGATTTATGGTATCTTTAACTAGACATAAGAAGAAAAAAAGAAACACTGATAAATATCATTCTTTACGTTTAGGACACCTCGCCTATAATGTCTGGAGCTGGGGGATGCTTCTGCATGCTTAATCAAAACCTTTATAAAGTAAAAAAAAAATAAAAGAATGGATGATGACAATATTGAATTGTGAAGAAAATTTACTTCAAGTATATAAAGAGTGCTAATTAGCTCTTGAAACAAGAAAGAAGTTATAATTTCATTCCGTGTTTGTTTGATTTGTACCTGGTCCTGGTAACTGTTAGTATCCATGACCTTGGACTGGATACAGTGACTGCTTTTAAAGAATTTAGAATATCCTCAGAATCATTGACTACTAACAAGGTCAAATTTTCGGATTTTTTCCCACATTTTGGAGGTGCGGTGGCTGAGCTGTAAAGCGCTTGACTTTCGAACCGGGGATCCAGGGTTTGAATTCTGGTGAAGGCTGGGAATTTTTATTTCGGGATCTTTGGGCACCTCTGAGTCCACCCAGCTCCAATGGGTACCTGACATTAGTTGGGGAAAAGTAAAGGCGGTCGGTAGTTGTGTTGGCCACATGACACCCTCGTTGACCGCAGGCCACAGAAACATCATCTGCCCTATAGACCACAAGATCTGAAAAGGGAACTTTACTTTTTTTACTTCACAAATTCATTAGTCATAGTTATTGTCGCATTAGTTTAATGAGGTTTAATGTCATATAACTCTAACAATGTCAAATGTTGGTATAATATAACTCTATGACGCTTGTATAATATAACTCTAACGATGTCATATGTTGGTATAATTTAGCTCTAACAATGTCATATGTTTGTATAATATAATTCTAACGATGTCATATGTTGGTATAATATAAATCTAACGATGCCATATGTTGGTATAATATAACTCTAACGATGTCATATGTTGGTATAATATAACTCTAACGATGCCATATGTTGGTTATATAAATCTAACGATGTCATATGTTGGTAATAAAACTCTTAACAGTAATACTTGTTGATGTAATTTACTAACGTAACTGTAACAATGTTATACCGATGACGTAACATAGAAGGTCAAAAGTTCAAGTTATTGACTTGTATTGTGTCCTGACTCACTGCGTGAACTGTGTCCCTCTCGTCTGCAGGTTAGATTTCTTATACCTACCTAACACCCCCCGCATCATCTCTACCCCCTTAATCAAAAACTATCCAGATGAAAATGACTCTTTCTCTCCCCTCCCCCCAACTCTCTGTCCACCTCTCTTTTGAAAAGTGGGGGAAATTTGTGAAATAATATATACAGGAGGAGAGGAAAGGAGGAGAGGAAAGGAGGAGAGGAAAGGAGGAGAGGAAAGGAGGAGTAACTCTACGTGACGACTGTCACGGAAAAAAAAAACTGTCTCGTGAAAGACTGTTTGACTTTTGACAGCAGGTTTAAACCCACCCCCTTCACGCATTAAAGCCCCTACCTTCTCCATTACAGATCCCTATCTCTCTCTCCCCCCCCTTCTTCTCACTATAGTGTATGGTTTGTCTGGTCTTTAGGCCAAGACTTAATTTAATGGGAGTTTATATTTTTATTAGCTTAACCTTACAGAACTTTTTTTGATTGAAATGAATAGATACGCACTCAAGCACGCACGAACAAGCACGCGAATACACAGACATACACTCTACTAAGCACGTAGACCAACTAGCTGCTGTCTTTTTTTTTTTGCGTTCAATAGCGTATATAGACTTAATGGCCCTAGACCTAATTGACCTAGTCCTAGACCTTCAACATTTCAAAATATTTACTTTTTAATTGTTTATTTTTTCATAATTTTTTTTATTTGTTTTTTCTAAGTTTCCACTCTCTTCATGGGTGTAAGCGAAAAAAATGGAAAAAAAGGAAAAATTCGTGTGTTTTGAAAACCTCTACGTCTTGTGCCCTGGGGGGTTCCATTCTAAGGCCTGTCTAGCTCTGTTGCTGGTATCTTTTCTAAGGCTGTGACCAATCCATCATCACTGTCTCTCTAAGGTCTTTCAATTTCTCTGTCCACCCATCTCCCACAGTTTAGGTGTTTTCTATATTTACCTTGGGAGTGTAGTCAGTGTACCAGATAGAACAGATGAAGACATTAATGAAAGTTCGTAAAAACTAGCGATTCAGATATTTACACATCTAAAACCAACCAAGACATCTCCCCAAGCCTCTGACAAGACTAAAATAAGAATCTAAAATATTCTAAAAACTTTAATGTCAAGGCGGTCTTATTTTATAAGATACAGACGTTACTTCAAAAAAAAAGAAGATGATTACGTCCTTCGCGTCATGCGTTTGGTCATGCATATTAACCAATGACCTAAATTCTGCCAAGTCACTGGTTTTCCATGCTCTAAAAATACTAGGGAAGAGGGAGCATTTATACAAATTTGTCCTAGCATATGGAACTATAAATGTGCCTTTATCTTTGTGTTTTTCTGAGTATTTCATTAGGTTTTGTTTTTGTATTTGAAGATTATGGTTCTGAAACAAGAAAAGCAACAAAAAGGTTTAATCATACTTGTGGGAACAAAATCACTAGGTAATTGGCCACACGTTGAAAACTCTGGTTTGACCGTTATACTTCTTCAAAATTATTTACCACCTTAAAATTAAATCTGGTTTACGTTTTTTTGTTTCAATGATTAAATTAATCGAATGACGTCGAAGGGGGGAAAATGATGACACATTACGTCACACAGCTTGAGTGAAAATACTCTTTGCATTATTTGCAGTCATGAAACATTAAGAGTACCGTACACGAAATAGGACTAGAATTTAAAAGAAAACAACTTTTTAAAAATGTTTACTTTTTTTCCACCAATGTTTGCAACAAATTTTTTTTTACTAGCATGTATTTAAAAAAAATGAATTGACATGTAGATTGAATTTCAAACGGTCCTCTTTATTTAGGGGAAAACATCTTTCAGTAGCTAAGTTTTATTGATGAGGAGACAATATGTTAACTCATTTATGTGACCAACTGTCTGAGTATCGTGTAACCCGCACAATGATCCGCGCATTTCTTTAAGTTTAATTTTCTTTTAATATTTTGAATTCATCTATAAAGCGAATCGTGGTGAGCGGTAAAAACGTTTGGCTTACGAACCGAGGGGACCTGGGTCTGAATACTGATGAAGACTAATATGTAATTTCTAATGGGTATCTAACATAAATTGTAGGAAAAGTAAAGGCGTTTGGTCATTGTGCTGGCCACATGACACCCTCGTTCACCGTGGGCCACAGAAACAGATGACCTTTACATCATCTGCTCTATTGATCGCAAGGTCTGAAAGGGGAACTTTACTAACTACTATAATAGTATGAGGGACGAACGTATGCCAAAAGAAGTCTTTTTTGTTGAGCTAAAATGTGGTCGACGTAACAGAGGTGCCCCATGGAAACGCTTATGCGCCATCTCGCTTTAACTGACATAGAAGAGAGCACCTGGTTCAGGCTGCTTCAGAACGAGACAGCTGGAGGTCACTTACAAAGGCCGCGGGATACACATTTGAGACCAAACGATAATCCGTGGACGGTGAAAAGAAAATCTAAATCGACCAAAGGCGGAGAAAGGTTATGCCTGCTCTGGTTGTGGCAAAATATGTAGGTCGCAGCTGGGACTGCGTTGCCACAGGAAATACTGCATTCTTCACTTATCTTCGGACTCGAAGACAAGCCTTATTATTATTATTTCTAAAGTCTGCTCTAAAGATTACTCCCTGCTCTTAAGAACTTATGCCAGCATCAATTAATAAATATGTGTAGAATATTTAAAAAAAAAAACATGTACCACATACTTAAATTGCTCGAAACCAATTCTATATTCTTTTCACTAATGTTTAGAGCAGTTAAAATATCTTAGGAAGCCACACTTACGAGGCAAGTTATCTTTAATAAACACATTTTTTTGTTGTTTACAGTGAAGAAAGAACAGAAGTTAACATTGACTACCATTCCCTCCCCTTTTATAAGTATTTAGGTTGGAAAGACGTGGAAGGTCTGTTGGCAGAGAGAGGGAGGTGCAGGGGGGTTCGTGTCAGTCGCCAGATTACAGCCACGTGACATGTGTAAATAAATACGTGACCAACGAGAAGACACGTCTTAAAAATTGGTTGAAATATTCTTGAACGCTTAAAAAGTTAGTTTCAGAAGGTGATTTGCACCATGTTCTAGAGTTGGAACTGTTTTATTTTTGATGTTCGAATACTAGATCTAGATCTAAAAATTAAATTATGTTACAAAGGTTAGGGTTAAAAAAAACAACACTACTATACTTCTTTTAACTACTTTACAAAACAACGCCTAGAAGTCTTGAAATAACCTAATTTCTATCCACAAGTCTACCGTATGTCCTAAAATCAACGGGAATTGCAAAACGAAACAACGTTCCCACGACTTTATTTCAATTCTTTAAACGTTATTCGCCATTATAACCTTTGGAGTATGCGACCGTGCTCAAGGAAAGAACCTTTCCTGTATATCCTTTTGTTTTGAGACAATACAAACAAACAAACTGTTTGAACACACTTATATGTCTTCTGTTATGACGTATTGTGAAAAGGTGGATGTATATTTATATAATATAGCAGAGGCATTTGAAAAGATTTCCGTGGATTCCGAAGTGTAAAATTGTATAGAGCTTCAATAAATAATAGTTAAGTCTGTAAATGCTATTGAGAACCGATTGTATTATATAAATATGAAGGATTAGCCACAATAAGTTTGAAGTGTAACCAGGGCCGCCGCGTGGGTTGTGGCCGCCTGTGTACGAAATTTTTAAAATGCCGCCCCCCCCCCTTACTTTTTTTCTATGTTTAGAATTGAAATTAACGTAATGAAATTTCAATTAAAAGGTCCCCCCCCCCTCTTTGTTTCTGAAATAGTCTTGTCTACATCATTTGTAAGCGTTGTAAATAGTTCTTCCTGGAGATAGAATTGAAGATGCGGCAGGTTTCAGCTCAAGTCGCCAAGGGGTATGATTCCGGGGCGGGGCCCTGTCGCTGAGCTTATTTTGGCGTTTTCAGTTTCATAAATTCTTTCTCCTGGCGTCTACAACGCCATTTTTTTCTCGTAATAAGCAAAGAGAATATTTTTAAAAGGCCAATAATAATGTGTTTACTTTTAGAGCGGACTTTTCATCCTTGTAAAACTAAACGTTGAAGATCATATTAAGTCTAATAATAAAGAGGCATAAGGTCAACAGTATTATGCGAGGACATTCTAGGTTCATATAACACACGGACGTCCGTAACGGGCGTGATCTTTTTATGATCATCTTCGTGGAAAGACGTCTCTGTCGCGGACCTTTATTTCACACACAAATCGTCACTATAGTGAAGTGCAATAGTCGGAAGAAATTCGACCATTCTGAGATTAGAAAACTCAGAAGAATCAGACTAGTAAGAAGTTTAGACATGTTTTTTTTTTTTTTTTGTAAAGTTTTTTACCCATATTGTTGCATACGTCTCTCGCAAAAAATGGTCTACATTTGACCAGGTCTTATTAGAAGATGAAACGACGTCTCCTACTTAAGATATTTTAATTTTTAAATATCGGTAATAATGTAAGCTTACTAATATTACTAATATATTTATAACTACAATGATAATAAAACATTTTTTTCGCCGCCATCCCCCCTTCACCTTGTTGTTGGTCGGTCGTTGGCTTGTAGCTTACAACTTAATGTAGGTCTACCTCTATAATCTCCCAAAACTTTTCTACACATAACTATCGGCCATTTTTTAACATAAAAGTGAAATGATTTTAAAATTGAATTTTTAATGACAAGATCAGCTTACAGGGCAGGATATTCGACTAAACAACGATATTTATATGTAGTAAGTAGATACTCAGAAGAAAAAAGTAACGAATGTGTTAACTGATCTGCTTCTGTAAGCGTCATTCAAAACAAATATTAAAAACAATCCGCAAAAATTCAAGGTCAGAAAGGAGTAGGCGCGTATAGAAAAATCCTTTGGAATTTTTGGCGCGCTGCTCTATTTTTTTTTTCATAAAGTTCCAAAATAACTTCCATGTACGAATATCTTTTTTTTTTAGGATAATGGAACAATTAGAATTTGTATACAATATTAAAATATGTAAGTAATTTTTTTATTAAGCAAAAAAAAAGTTTAAAAAATAAAGGTAACTTTGGAATAATGATTTGGCCGCCCCCTAAATTCAGCCGCCTGCGTGCAATGCACAAAATGCACAACAGGTAGCGGCGGCCCTGAGTGTAACTAAGTATAGCTTCTTTTTGTTTTCAGAATTTTCCACTTCTGCTAAATATTCCTTTAAAAGAATGCTCTCAAGAGTGTCTCCACTTGTGTTGAATAGCCTTCAGCTCTATCCTGCTTGGTATCTTTAGTATTAAAAAAAAACACACAAGAAAAATATTTAAAAAATACTTTTTTTTACACAAATATTATATTAAGCGGAAAATTTTCATAATTATTTAATTATACTTGACAACACAAGAATCAATTTTAAAAATTACCAATTAGCTAGTTAACTATTGGTAATAAAATATTTTGTTTGATATATCAAACAACAGAAATAAGTTGTACTTGACTGAAGTGGTGGCATAAGCTGAATTAGTCCTCTTTATATCAGGCTGCCGTCTGAGGCTTAGTGAACACATGAAATAGAAACAATAGATGACTATATAATCTTCCATGTTCATAGACTCTTCGCTATTAGAGTGGTGACAGCGTTAGCTTGAGAAGCCCGAGAAGTCATTAGCCCACATTTTCGAATTTAGGTCGTTCCCCCCTTTTTTTTTTTTAAATACATTTAACAAGCGATCACCCAGAAACCCCCTTATTTCTCCACCTTTCCAACTGGTCTAGACAATTGATATGATTATTGCGTATTAAGAACGCTAAAAGCATGAACTTGCTCTAGACAAAAACAATAGGTAAAAACTATTTCTAATCGCAAAGATGTATTATTGTTAGTCTAGATCTATTACAATTTTAATTAACATGACTAATCCAAACTAATTGGTAGGCTTTAATATAAGCTTTGTTTATTTTAAAGTATTTTTTAAAATTGTATTTTGCAGTTTTTTTTGTTTTTTTTTAAAGTTTATTTTCAGGATCCATGGCGTCGAAATAAAGGAATCTTTTCGCCTCAAGCTCCGCATATGCCTTTGGGAATTTCACCCTCCCCCCCCCCCCCGGTCATAAAACAAAATCTTAAATATAGGATTCAAATCACTTACGGATCCAGAACTTTTGAGGGGATCGGGTGATTTGTTTCCAAACCCTAACCCCACGTAAACCATAACACTAAGTATAAACACACACACACATTGCCTCCGGGGGAGGCCGGTCGAGTGGAGGGAGCGATCACCCCCATCGCCTCCCCACTAGATCCGCCAGTTATTTAAATGTGAGCTAAGTTTTGGCGTAGTCTCCAGTCTCCATGTTATCTTTATAGTTGCTACATGACCATTCTAAAAAGCAAATTCTGGACCGCTTTGAAACTCTGACCTGCACACACAGAACGAAATCTTGATGAATAGATTTTTGATAATTTTTTTTTAGCAGTTTTAAATCATTTGAAATCCCTGAATGCGTTGTTTCACTAAAATAATTTATGAGACACAAATTTCGCCCAAGGTCATGAAAACACTTACAAACAAGCGCAAATGGGAAGAGCAGAAAATGTCTATACTGCCTGACCTTTAAACACTTCAAGTCAGGCCTCCATATGCAAAGGTTAACATTTGAAGTGAGAAACCATATTAACTCCATGATGAGAACACTGGGCTCTCTCCCTTGATTTTCCCCGCAAGCTTCCTGTAGCTGACTCGCGTCACGTCCTCAAGCTGAACGGTCACAGTGACATTATCACGCCAATTGACCTATCCAGTCAACTATCCACTAGTCAATTTACTGACCGTCAACTGACAGCTTCAAGTCAGCATTGAAATGTTCAAAATGTCAACGACTTTTGTTTCATCACTATATATTTGTGTAAATCTGTCAACCTTCTTTTTTCATTCTTCTGTCAATTTCTCTTTGATAGAATTTCATTCGATGTTCTCTCTGAAGATATTGAAACCTGCCTTTTTACCTGCCTGGGTGGACCACTTCGGGGGTCGATTTTGAGTTTGTGTTTCCACACAAGTTGCCTTTGTAACCTTGTTTTTTGGTCATTTAATAAAACAGTTTAAATTCCAAAATTACAGACTTTCAAAGCAGAGGAGATTCTCCCCCCCCCCCCCAAACATCCAGAAGAAATCGCCATTTTATAAAAAGGAATTGCTTGTTAACTATAAGCACTACAAGTAAGGTTTTCTAGATGGCTGCCATTCGCTCGAATGCTCCGTCCTGCTAAAGGTTTGGGCTACAATGTAATAATCTTCAAATTTGAAGGAACACCCGAAACGTAAAACTCACTTGACTAGATTAACTGATTTACTGATGATGTAAATGTAGTAAATACGTTGGAAAATACTCCCAATGAGTTGGAAAATACTCCCAATGAGTTGGAAAATACTCCCAATGAGTTAGAAAATACTCCCAATGAGTTGAAAAATACTCCCAATGAGTTAGAAAATACTCCCAATGAGTTGAAAAATACTCCCAATAAGTTGAAAAATACTCCCAATAAGTTGGTTTTTATCAGACTAAAAAGCCGTTACTTTTAGACTTACATAGGTCCTCCCACGCCCTTCGGCGCATTGGGCAGCAAGCTGTCTCCATAAAGGTCTGTCATTGGCAATGTCTGAAGCCTCCTCCCACTTGGTGTCCACTGTTCTAAATTCCTCCATGAAGGTTTGGCGCCTGGTTATACGAGGACGTCCCTGTTTGCACTCTCCTCGTATTGGCCTCCATGTCACCGCAACTCTTGGTATGCGTAGTTCATTTTGTTTTAGAACATGTCCCGCAAACCTCATGCGACGCTCTGTCACAACCTCACTAAGTGTTCGACTCCCAGTTCGGCATAGGATTTCCTTGTGTGAGACCCGATTTGTGGGTGACTGTCTTGACATAATTAACTTCATTTGATCCAGACATCCAGACACATCCTGGCTATCTCAACAAAAAATATGAAATAAATCGTTTGTTTTTTTCCAATATATTCTATTTGGTGTTAGACTTTTGATTATGTCTATAAAACCGTAGACATTTAATTATGTCTATAAAACCGTAGACATTTGATTATGTCTAGATAACCTTAGACTTTTGATTATGTCCATAAAACCTTAGACTTTTGATTATGTCTATAAAACCTTAGACTTTTGATTATGTTTATAAAACCTTAGACTTTTGATTATGTCTATAAAACCTTAGACTTTTGATTATGTCGATAAGACCTCAGACTTTTGATTATGTCTATAAAACTTTAGACTTTTGATTATGTCTAAAAAAAACTTAGACTTTTGATTGTCTATAAAACCTTAGACTTTTGATTGTCTATAAGACCTTAGACTTTTGATTGTCTATAAAACCTTAGATTTTTTATTGTCTATAAAACCTTAGACTTTTGATTGTCTATAAAACTTTAGACTTTTGATTATGTCTATAAAACCTTAGACTTTTGATTATGTCTATAAAACCTTAGACTTTTGATTGTCTATAAAACTTTAGACTTTTGATTGTCTATAAAACTTTAGACTTTTGATTATGTCTATAAAACCTTAGACTTTTGATTATGTCTATAAAACCTTAGACTTTTGATTATGTCGATAAGACCTCAGACTTTTGATTATGTCTATAAAACTTTAGACTTTTGATTATGTCTAAAAAAAACTTAGACTTTTGATTGTCTATAAAACCTTAGACTTTTGATTATGTCTATAAAACCTTAGACTTTTGATTGTCTATAAAACCTTAGACTTTTGATTATGTCTATAAAACCTTAGACTTTTGATTATGTCTATAAAACCTTAGACTTTTGATTATGTCGATAAGACCTCAGACTTTTGATTATGTCTATAAAACTTTAGACTTTTGATTATGTCTAAAAAAAACTTTGACTTTTGATTGTCTATAAAACCTTAGACTTTTGATTATGTCTATAAAACCTTAGACTTTTGATTGTCTATAAAACCTTAGACTTTTGATTATGTCTATAAAACCTTAGACTTTTGATTATGTCTATAAAACCTTAGACTTTTGATTATGTCGATAAGACCTCAGACTTTTGATTATGTCTATAAAACTTTAGACTTTTGATTATGTCTTAAAAAAAACTTAGACTTTTGATTGTCTATAAAACCTTAGACTTTTGATTATGTCTATAAAACCTTAGACTTTTGATTATGTCTATAAAACCTTAGACTTTTGATTATGTCTATAAAACCTTAGACTTTTGATTATGTCGATAAAACCTTAGACTTTTGATTATGTCTATAAAACCTTAGACTTTTGATTATGTCTAAAAAAAACTTAGACTTTTGATTATGTCTATAAAACCTGGGTAAACTTGTTTCCTACTTTGCCCAAGCCTTCAATCGAACGTCTAGCAATACTCCACCAAAGTATGTACTATTGTATCAAGGCAAATAAAAATACAACAAAGAAAACACTTGTGCTAAACGAATATGTCTGTCAAATATTTTAACTGCTTTTTCTGATGTTTGAAAGAGTCTGAGAAGACTTTGTAAGATGATTATCAGGGCATCACTACAAACGTGTAATTTGTAACAGAAAGAGTCAGAAAGTCCATTTCATCAGCAAGAATTAAAAGTAAAAAATACCAAAGACTTTGCAGGAAAAGGGTTTTGTGTGGTCTATCTGTCCGTCCGTCACGTTAGATTTCAGAATTTATAAAAGCTATTGAAAATCCTATTTCGTGATATTTCATCACTTGCTAAGTTTAGGTGCTAATGCTAAAAGCGAAACTTATTTTTTTAAATTAAATTAACCACCCTTTTTTTCATAAAAATACACCAATATAATAACAATACTTAAAGACTGATATATATTATATATAATTAATGATACCAGTACAAGCAAGTGATATAAATAGTGAAAGAACAATTTATTTTTTCTAGTAACATTTTTACATAAGATTTGTTATTATTACAAAGCTAATATCAACTCACTTTGTCTGTCTGTCGGTCTGTCTGATATAAAGTTTGTGCCACACGATTTCTCCCACACCCAATCTCTGATCAAGCTGAAATTTCGAACAATTATTTCGTGCACACGAGAAAACAAGAATCAATTTTTAAAAAATAACCAATTAGTTAATGACTTATTGGTAATTAGTTATTTAGTTTGGTATCAAACAAGGGAAAGAAATTGCATTTGACAGATGTGATGGTACGAGTAGAATTAGTCCTCCTAAAAATCTTGAGCCCTCGAGTTCGAATTCAATTCTTAAATCTTTTTCAATGCATTTATAAAGCGATCAACCTTTCTTCCAACCTTTTCCCAACTGGTAAAAAAACAAGTAATGTGATTAAAGCGCACTGAGAAAGCTAAAAGCAGGAAATTGCGCTAATCATGAACAATTAGTGTAAAATATTTATAATCGTATACTTTTATTATTGAAGTCTAGATTTATTACAGGTTCAATTACATAGCTGATCCAAACTAATTAATACCATTACACTAACTATAAGCTGTGTTTGTTTTTGTAACTAATTGATACAATGACACAAAATATAAGCTTAGTTTGTTTTTTGTAAAAGTATTTTTTATGTTTTTTCTTGTTTTCCAAAATAATTTTACTTATTTTTCTGATTTCTTCTGTATTAACTACAAATAGCTTATGTTTAAAAAAAAATCCTAAACGTATGATAGGCGGTTTATTCTATGAAGAGTAAGGCTTCTCAGAATTGTCTGCACTTGGTGACTGAAGGGCATAAGTGTTGTGGATTATGTCAATATTTGAAACAGAACTGGATACTGTTTCCTTATTTACCAAAATAGAACAAAATATAAAAACTTGCTCTTGTTTACCACTTGATGTAGTATCACATTGAAACTATTCACCAGTTAAAGGTCATGTGGGTCCTCGCAGTCGTTGTAGACTTTGTCACACTATTGACTAAAGCAGCGGATTTCAAACTGTGGTACTCAGACCCCAGGGCAAGACGACCGAATGGGGCTCGGCAGGAAAATGATAAATTATAAACAATTAAAAATACTTCTTCGCCAAAAGCCAGTTTATCCGATTGGATAATTGAATAATCAACTCGCCCCCAGTAACGTTTAATATGTCTATCATGAACTATTCTTCATCTTGGTCCTATCCCTTAGTCTGTTGAACCGTTGGGGCACCATAAAAGAACTGTCAACCGTTTTTCTCCATTCCTCTCTGTCTTTAAACTGTTTGTGGGCAGGTTTTGACTTTATAAAGGGATCAAAATAGTTTGAGAACCTCTGTACTAAAGTATCATTCGTGGATTTTGTTAGATACACTCAATTATGTACCAGATATGACTTCCAAAGTATAATGTACTTCCGTGAACCATATTCACATGTTAGAATGTCCTGAGACTTGCTAGAGATCTAATGCACAAAACTAAATATTGTCATTTTGCACAAAAACACAGAAAAAGCCAACAAATTTTACCTATTTGGTAACACATAAATATTAAAATATTATCAGGGGAAAACGGAATATGATTGCAAATGCTTGATTCAGAATTAGGTAACTCACATTAAAGATTAATCTTTTTTCGCTGTATTGCTATTAATGAGTTTAATCAAACAATTTCTAAGATGTATCCAGAGCATCTTCAACGTTGGCTATGAATGGGTTTCAGGGAAGTGTAAACGACATATAGATTTGTCAAATATGATGAAATTGTTTCCCTAATTGTGCCAATGGAAAAGATTTGGCTAATATACTTCTAGAATATGTAACAACAACAAAAAAAGACAATTAAAAAAACATACACACTTCTTTGGCAATCCCTAGCAAATCGTTATTCGATCCCCCAGAGGGTTGTGATCCATAAGTTAATAACTGCTGAAAATGATGCTAAATAATTAATTAAGGCTCGTGGTCGCATTTACCGATCCCCATGGACACAACTTTGGTCACTAATGGTCACTGATACATATTTAAGTACATCATTTGTGGTCATACTTTTATGTCTGGCAAGTAATGACTAAAGTAGCTCGCACGAAGAAAAAGGTAACATGCCTTGAAATCAAAACATGCCAGATCTCGTGCGCTCTCAACAAACTATGAGACTGTATGTACTCTTCTGTGAACATATCTTAAGGAGCCAGCACTGATGTATATATTAAAGAAGGAATGAAATTGGTGGGACGTTTATATGACATCAGCTTGATAAGTCAAGAATCTCGTCCAACAAATAAAACAGGGAAGAGTTTCACGTCTGCTTTGCACTTTTCGTCTGCTACCAGTACTTACGGGACCTGGCGCTTCCAGTACATTTGTCAGCGCTAGAGCCTCTAATATACACGAGTCGTGGCAGTGCACCTGACAAGTTTAATTCATGAACGTTTGTTTGTTTCAAGGATGCAGCCAGAGATTTTTGTCAAGTCAATGAAGTCTGGGAGGAAAGGAAATGACTAGTATTCTGACATACACCATAAAGTGTTGGAGGAATGCTTTGTGTAAAGCGACCTACTTAGTACCCTTGCATTATTTTCATCCAGGGAAGCTTTAGTCAATAGGGTTTGTTGGACTAGTCCGTTTCGTTTCTTTTTAAAAAAAGTATTGGGCCGGAAGTGGCTTTTTTCCTTATATATCTTTGCATTTTTCAGTTCTCTCTTTAAATGAAACTGACATTATTATGCTATAATTTTAAGTGTGCCTGATAGAGAAAAAAATTCTTCACAAAAATACGGGTAGTTGGGATATAACCCGATAGAGGCTATAAAAAGAATAGACCTGAAACTAGCGCGTGAAACTACACATTTACAGTACTTTATTTGATAAGTATCTTACCCAAGATCTGTGTTGATTATTGAGGACTAGCTTATTTCAAGTACCCGGCACTTTCCGATACACAATTTCATACACAAAATAACGACCAACTTCTTTATTGTCTCCAACTAATATCAGGTACTCATTGGCCCCTTTGAAATCCAGAGATTAAAATTCCAGTCTTTTTATTATTATTATAGCTTTTATATAGCGCTACTTTCATGCTTATAGCATGCTCAAAGCGCTTTTGGTCCAATCTCCTTTGTGGACCAGTGAGGGGTGGGGGGTATCTAGGAGTTGGTTTTCCGTGCTGCCTTAAGGCGCTCAGTAAACACAACTCTGCCCGAGTCGGGTGTCGAACCTCGAGCCCCCTTCTAGGTAGCCAAACCAACCAAGCCTCTCGACCACGCTTCCCAGAGATTCGAACCCTGGAATCCTCGATTCGGAAGCCAAGCTCTTTACCACTTAGCTACCACTCCCTATAAAGAGAACAAAGAAGGAGCCCAATCAAAATAATAATGACGATCTGAACTTTGTTGCTAAAAATAATATGCGGCAGCTATTGAGAAAAAAATCTGATACGTTTTATCTGTGTTTGAGAGGATTTCCGGTTCCGTAAAGTTTGTTTTGTTCTCCCTTGGTCCATTTTCTTTATTCTAACTTTTTGTTTTACAGCAAGTCTTAATTTCTTGGTATTTAAGAAAGATTTCGACCATGATTCCAGAGCTTGAAGTTTACTTCCTCTGTAATTCGCATCCGCCACAATGTTTTAAAATAAGATTCAGGCCGACATCTCTCCTCTGACAGATCGCTTGTGCTATACTTTGAAGGTTTTCGATTTCAATACATTTCAGTCCAAACAAGCCAGAGACCTGAACGTTTAGGGCTAGGCTAAAGTTAAGTGTTAATGTTTAAGTATACAAGGGTTAGGGTTTTGATTAGAGTTTATTTTGTTACTTTTGCGACAATGAGTGGATGTTCGATAACCGAAAAGTGCATTTTGTGGGAACACAAAGAAATCAAGAAAACAAAAGACATACGAGACTGGATTAGGCATACAATGCAAAGGACGAGGGAAATATTGCTAAGTAGACTCTGGATTCGAACCCTTGGGAGAAGAAAAAAAACAAGCAATAGAAAAAAGAATTCTTTTTAAAAACAAAGCTCATCTAAGAGAAAGAACCGCTAAGTACTGCCATTTATCTGAAGAAAAAAATACGGGGTTTATCTCCCTTTCTGCAAAAGTATCTTATCTTATAAAATAATATATCTTAAATAATAATGTCTTATTCTTATATCTTTTAATATCTTATAATAATATCTTACAATTGATAATTAATTAATTAGTACTAAATGATAACTAAATTGTTTAATTTTTGGATTGATTCGTGTATTGGTTATCGACTATGAATAATTAAGTACAATTTGAACTTGATCCGTGAATGGAAAGTGGGAGAATAAAAGGTGTACAATGTATAAGAGGGACTAAATCCATATTTATATCACTGGCGGATCCAGGGGGGGGGGGCGGTAGGGGCACTTGCCCCCCCCCCCCCCATAAACTTTCGAGTGATGGGGGGGGGCGGTCCAATTTATTTGTACAAATCACAGCATGATAACAGAAAAAATCAAATATCTATATGATTAAAACTTTAACCGATCTTTATGTTATGTCGTTCCTTTTCCTTTCATCTCAAATCTCAGTAAACAAGGTTTATTTACAATCTAGCACTTCTTTTTGCCGGTTGTAGGGGATGCTATGGTGATGATAAACTCTACTTGATAATATTTGTCTGTAGATTAACTAGATTACTAGATCATTCGTATGCGGGGGGGGGGGGGGACATTATATTTTTACAATGCTTATATCAACTCACTCTTTGTCTGTCTGTCTGTCTGGTAAAAAGTTTGAAGAAGTTATTTCTCCCACACCCATTCCTGTATCAAGTTGAAACTTTGCACAATTATTAGTTGGCGAGATTATACATGAATCCATAAAATGATAATTGTCAATTAATAATAATAATAGTCAATTAATTACTATTTATTAACTATTTATTACATAAAAACAAGAGAAATTAATTCAGTATACGCTTATAGCTAAATAGGTCGGGTTTTGTCCCCTTGAATACTATATTTCTTCCATTCTCGGATCAAGTTGAAACTGTTATCAATTATTTATTGTACCAAACAAAACATGAATTTCTTTTTTTTTAAATTAACGAATTAATCAATTAATTTATGGTAATTAATTATTTTGTTTAAAAAGGGAAATAACTTATACATTCTTCAATGATAAAATTGTAAGTGCGGAGCTTTTCCCATTATGTAAGCTTTGTTTTTTATAAAACAGGATTTCTTATAGTTTGCACTAGTTTGCAGGTTCGAGCTACAATCCTACTTGGAGAAAAGTTTGTGAGGTGGCTGGAATATTCCATGATTATCCTATGTCTTTGTGTCTACACAAAAGTATTAACCATTTATTAATAGAGATACTGAACAAATGAGCGGTTGTACTAAAGTGTCCAGGAATCAGCCTCCCCAAGCTATTTACTTGGGGCGCCCCCAGGCCCCGCAACAATATGTTTACCCAACACCTGCGTCTGGCAGAAAAACTCACGCCCCGGACAAATGATCCCAGCAGCTTGTTAAATGCCAGAAACTGTTTTAAGTCTTGGAAACTCTCGCGCTGTTCTCGGTGTCTGGTACTCGAGCTCTGATTCGACATGCTAGATACTTCTCAAAATAGCGATACAGATACGGCTTAATTTTCTACAGGAAATACATTCGGGGTACTCGATTTCGGACGCAAGCACGATACCACCCTCGTAATCGATACCGTTGAAATTTTAAAAAAAAATTGAGTAGAAGGAGAATCAAGAGAATCTCGCATCGCTTCAATTAGATGTTGCATTAACTAGAGACTGGAGGAGGCAAACATTTACATCCAGTTGGAAACATTGCGTCTTATCGAATCAACAAATCCCTCTATTTGTCCGTGTCTTCCCTGACTCTGTATGTACTGACTTCTAAACACAACGTTTTCAAAAGTTTTAGTACAGTCGCTTGGAACATCCTGTGCTTTCCATGCTAGTTTTTTTCCGCTAGATTTGTGGGTTTTTTTTTAATGTGAAATTCAAAATGTAATTGATCTAATTATAACAATATGCAAAGCTGCGCTTACAATCTCATTTAGGAAAATTAACTATATTAATATTTTCCTATGTGTGGACAGATAAATAGAGAGATGCAATTGTTAGATAGAAAGAGAAGGTGGATTAGTCACACGGTTCCCACACCCTAAGAAAAGATGCTAACCACAGAGCTAGACAGGCTCTAGATTGGACGCCCCCCCCCCCCCATCTTAAGCACAAGACGAAGAGGAAGACCGAAAAGAGAAATTTGGACGAAAGGGCCAGGAAATATCTGTGAAACCATTAAAAGACTAGCAAGAGACTGTGGAGAGTGGTTTGTTTTACTGAGACCTTATGTTCCATGAAGAACACAAAATGGATGGTCGATGAACTTGTCACGATTATAAAACAGATTCCTATTTTGTTGTATGTTTCTTCTTGGACGAGCGAGATCTTCGTGGATTTAGTGCAACAAGAATGAACTGTTTCTGTGGACATCCGAATGGAAGGTTAACAAAACAATGAGACAATGCAATTAGCCTAAAAACATGTTAAAACTGAAACAAAAAAATCATGTATACATATATAGACCTACATAAACAGAGAGAGAGAGAGAGAGAGAGAGAGAAAGAGAGAGAGAGAGAGAGAGAAAGATAGAGAGAAAATAGAGAAAAAAATAGAGAGAGAGAGAAGTAGAGAAAGAAAAAGAGAGAGAGAGAGAAAGAGACAGAAAAAAGAGAGAAAGATAGAGAGAAAATAGAGTAAAAAAAATAGAAAGAGGAGAGAAATAGAGAAAGAAAGAGAGTGAGAGCGTGAGAGAGAGAGAGAGAGAGAGAGAGCTAAAAAGAAAAAAAAACGAAGCAACCAATGATCAAACGGTACACCATTTTCCCCACCTCAGCACGTTTCTGGCTTAAAGGCCAACATCCTTCCCGTCTGCTATTCAATGCTCCAGGCGAGAGTCAAGAGCAGCACAAAGAACCAGGGTCGTTTATGTTTACCCAACATAAGAACCTTAAGGCGGAACACGTAGACCACCGAAGGGGTCGAAGGTTCAAGGACAAACTTATTCAACTAGACATACATATATATATATCTGGTTTGTGATATCTGTTCATCAGCGTTTCTCAAACTGTGTTCCTCTGAGCCCTAGTATTCCGCGAATCGCCCTGATTATGTGTCCCACTAACTACGGGAATTATAACTAACCAATAGGCCACCACGTAAATTAATCTCTTTAAAAAAAATAAGTAAAGTGTTCAGATCAATCTCAGAACGTGCGACATGTTCCATTAAGAAAAAAAGCTTGGGAAACACTGCGCTGTGGGCTAATGTGTAAAATCGGAGACTTCTTGAAAGAACGGAATCAATTACTAGCAATATTCTGATTTCTTAATGTCTACACCAAAATGATGGAATTTTTTTGCCCCTACGGCATCCACTGTTCTCATGAATGGAGATGTTTAAAGCAAAAGATGGCAGTTTAAAGTTGGTCAAAGGATACACGCATATGACTAATATATTTCAAGCTATTTAGCTTAGTAAGCAGATCGTCCCATTAATAGGTTCGGGCTCCATTTTGGCATTTTTTTCTCTCTTCATTTTAAATGGCCAAAAAAAAAATTGAATGTTTAGTTTACTGTGTTTTTAGAACAAAAGGTATAGATTGATTTTGTAAATGCTAATATTACTTTTTATGGTTCAAGTTTCGTTAAAATAGTCTCACTCTTTGTATGTATACATGTTTCAATTGGTTCATATTTTATCCCCTCAAATCTGATTCGTGTTCTGCTTATTATTTCACTTAAAAAAGTAAAATTGCTCTAACTACGTAGTGGCTTGTTGCTTAGCAGACGATTTAACATTCGTAAAACGAAGAGGCGAACTCACATCAATGCATGCAATGAATTACAGATCTGCAAGTTTTGATGGCGTCAATAAAAAAAAAAAAACTTTGACACTTTAAAATGAATCTACAAAAAAAAGTTAGGATTAATTAACCTTTATACAACCTTGGATAAGAATATTATGTAATCACTTTCGTTAACTATGATGCAGAAAATGTGTATTAATGTCATGTATTTGCAAACCGATATACTCTTAGCATTATTTAGAAAGATTTGTTTTGAGATTAGCGATGCACCAAGGCTTTTGGTTTAATAAATAAAAGAACTGGCTACTGTCTCTCGATAGATAAAGTCAGCTAAATACATTAACGAAATCTTAATGAAACACTTTTTCAGCTTTGTATTCATTAACTTTAAATCTACCAAGATGTTTATCTACAAACTAAGATTAGTTTAACACACAAAACCAGCTTTTTTTAAATTTTGCAGAGCTGTCGTTCCTGGAATTTACCCATTTACCGTTCTTGAGTAACAAGATGGTGATGTCATGGCACCAGAAAAAAAAAACCAAGGTCACCAAGAATTACTTTCGGAATTTGTAAAGGTCATCATAACGCAAACATGAATTGAGCAATCTGGTAGAACACATTAATCCAAAATCTACTTTCTAAACAATTTGGGCGGATGCCTCGAGGGGAAAGAGAGAGAAAGATGTTATTTCTAGGTAATTTTATATTTCTAGCAATAAATGTGGTTCCACTCAAGTCAGCCTGACCTTACATGTGAGTTCTAAGATGGCCGACCTAGACGTGTAAACACAGGATGTTTGTGTGTATACACATACACACAATGTGCTACAAAAGCTTGGTGGATGCCGTGGTGCATGTTGAGTCTTTTCTGAATGAACTCGATAGAAGAGATGTTATCGTCAGAGACAGATATGTTTTCCCCGCCCTCTCTCCCCCCCTACCCATGATGGGCCTACATGTCGGATGTACCATCCCCTTTGAACTAGATGAACTGCATTGGATTGATCGATGTTTAAAGGGATACATCACTCTTGTTTACATCTTTTGTTTTAAATTTAAAAAAAAAATTAACTGTTATATGTGTGTGAAAAAGGATTTCAGGTAACATTTAGTACTGTTTGTTTCTTTTAATATACATTTTTAAAAAAATTAGTGTGTATACTTTGGCATCTCAAACGAAGAGATTAGAGACAGGGATACTACAGAGATTGGACCTTACGATGACTTGCTAACGATTGTAAAAAAAAAACGCAAATTAAAGCTATATGGCCATATTACAAGGTCTCCGGGGGCTCGCAAAGACCTTCCTTCAGGGAACAGTACCAGGAAAAAGAAGAGGCAGACAGAGAAAGTGATAGGAAGACTACATAAAAGAATGGACGGGCCTGCTATTGAAAGAGGTTCTATCCAAGGTAAAAGACAAAGATGAGTGGAGAAAGGCAAATCTTGCGTGGTGCCCCAACGGCCCAACAGACTAAGAGATAGGTGAAGGTGATACTTTAGTTATGGTTTACGACAATCTCCATCGATTGTTGAAGTTTCTATAGTCGAAACACTTTCGTAAAATTATACGAACAAGAATCCAATATGGCCTCTGCAGATTATCAAAATACAATTGATTTTTAAGTAAGTTGTCTTAACACGTCTTATCTCATTGACGTCATAAAGTCTTCTGTCTTTGGCGTCATTAAACCTTTAGGCGTCGCAGTGAGTCAAGTGAAGTTAATAAGTAGGTAAACGAAACATGCAATTACTTTGGAATTCTACCTTACACATTCAACTAGATCTCAAACAAAAACTATATGACTCATCACACTTTTAAGCAATAATGTGTGCATCGATACAGCAGGTGGGTTAAACCTTACAGGTAGGCTACACCTTGTAGGTAGAGAACACATTGCATTTGGTTACACATTGCAGGAAGACTATAAACTGCAGGAAGGCTACACCTTGCAGGAAGGCTACACCTTGCAGGTAGATAGCACATAGCAGTAGGCTACACCTTGCATTTGGCTTTTCCTTTCAGTTGACTACATCTTGCAGGAAGGCTACACCTTGCAGGAAGGCCATACCCTTCAGGTAGTTTAATCGTGCAGTTGGCTACACTTTGCAGGTAGGTAAAACTTTGCAGTTGACTACACCTTGTAGGGAGACTACACCTTGTAGGGAGGCTACACCTTTCGGGTAGGTTACATTGTACAGTTGACTACACCTTTCAGGAAGTTACATCTTGCAGTTGGCTACAATTTGAATTAGGCTACACCTTGAAGGTAGGTTTCAATGTATCTGTGTATTATTAGTTGTAAAAATAAGTGTCTTTGTGGTTAGGCACTGTTTTTAAAAAAATCATCATTCAGGAAGTATTTATTAGATGCTAAAAGTACACGAACAAGCAGTGACAATTTTACACAACTAAAAAATTTGATTTAAAATGATGTCAAAATTTTTTCAAAGCTGGCACTAAAATATTCCTATAAACAAATACACACGTTTTCCACGTGAAGAAATAAACGTCTTAAAAACGTAATATATATGTCATGGTGTCAGGCGTCATGGTTTTAAACGTTTAATGTCCTCATGTTTTAAGGAAAATAATATGCCTTAAGATATATATAAACAGAGGATGTATATAATTATATGTTTTTGGCTCAAAAGGTAGCAAAACATATTTAACAGCTAAACATGTAGTTTACATGTTTTAAAATCATTTTTTTTTGTAGGTTCTTTTTCTATATCTTTTTTTACCGACAGAAGTTAGTATCATTACCATGTTACTTTGTCTCTCCCTTCAACATTCATCGTGGGCCAACATGCGGAATGTACCAACCCTTCAAACTAACTGCATAGCAATGTTTGGTGTTTAATACTTATCTACCTCATTTTTCAAATAAATGAATGCGAAATATATTGGCCTACACATGTGTGGCGGCCTTGTCATTATGACTGAACTGTTGACAGGTCGAGTAGCTTTCTTCTGCTGACAGGACACGCGTCGTGTTTCTAAAGGTACTGAAATCATCTGTCAATGAGTATTGTACATCTGTGACAAGAAGTGTATGACACTACAGGGGACCTCTGCATTTTTTCCCGGGGTCTCTTCAAATGATGCGGTATCACTGTCATCCTAAACGTTCATCAAACTATTATCTTTTACTGGAAGTTTAGCGACAGCTTTTTAGTTTTCAATTCGTTCACGTGGCTTCATGGCGTGCGTTTTACTTCACAGCTTTCAAACAAAATGTTGCGACATTTTTGTATTTCATTCAGTTTTCTGAGCCAGTTCATTTGAATTCAATACAACCTGTCACAGTGACTTTGAGTATGTAGGCCAGTCCAGAGACAGGCAAGATACAATTAGCGCTTTTCAAACGTTGGCGCATCGTGTAAATAGTTGTAAACCCGGCATCGGTTAACCACATAGCCACATTTCTGTTAACCCTTGAACGGATAATAGTTTAAGCTTGTAAACACATTTTACTAATGAACTTTCAATCAACTTCGAATATACAGGCCAGTGTTAGCTATTTTCAGGTCATCAACTAACCTATCGTTTAATATTGATCCAAAATATTGAAAAATTAGAATAAGTGAGAACTCACAAAATAATAATAATAATAACAATAATACTAAATATAAATCATTATTATTATTAATATTATTATTATTATTATGTTAGAAACGAATGAGTAGCCATTCTCTGGCGCTGCCAGGGTCGAGTTTCGCTAAAGAGAAACAAAATTTATCGTAGTCCCTTTAACAGTTTCCACCGTGGAATTTTCTAATGATGGGACAGGTCTGCAGAAGTACCGCCCTCTGACAGGCAACGAGAATGTTCCTAGGAATGCCTAGGGCCTTGAAGGTATCTGTGAGGTCAGTTGTTATTATCCCCTCGGTTGATATGTCAATGGGGTATATTGTTGTTTTAGATAATTTCCATAAACGCTTAATCTCCAAGCCAAGGTTATTATTATTATTATTATATTATAAAAGAACGAGTATTCATTCTCTGGCGAAGCCAGGGTCGAGTTTCGTTAAAGGGAAACAAAATTCATCGTAGTCCCTTTATCACTTTCCACCGAGGAATTTTCTGGTGATGTGGCAGGTCTGCAGAAGTACCGCCCTCTGACAGGCAACGAGAATGTTCCTAGGAATGCCAAGGGCCTTGAAGGTATCTGTGAGGTCAGTTGTTATTATTCCCTCGGTTGATATGACAATGGGGTATATTGTTATTTTAGATAATTTCCATAAACGCTTAATCTCCAAGCCAAGGTTCCCATATTTTCTTTGTTTTTCCAGCTCAGTTTTTTTTAAATTATGAGATAGTGGTACGGCGATGTCAATAATGGTAGCGGCCTTTTCTTTTTTATCGATGAGCAGCAGATCAGAGCGATTAAAATCTACCGTTTTGTCAGTCAAAATAGGCCTATCCCAGTACAGTAGATGATCCGTAGACTCGAGAACCTATTGTGGTGAGCATTTATAATATGGAGGAGTATCCTTACCGATCAAATTGCGTGTCAAAGCCAAGTGCTGGTGTATTAGCTTTGCACCATCAGATAGATTGGCCCCATCTCGTACAGCACTAGTTACGTCACTGTGGAGCCCTATTTTGGAGAGACACTCCCGTAATAATACAACCCACCAAATACAAAGTGTAATAATACAACCCATCAAATAACAAGATTACAAAGACAGTTTGTGTGGAAACCCAAACTCAAAATCGGCCCCCGAAGTGGTCCACCTAGGCATGCTTCAATATTTTCAGAAAGAACATCCAAATGAAATTATATCAAAAACGAATGATAGATAAGAATGGAGAAAGAAGGTGGACAGATCTTGTGTAGTGCCCCAACGTTACAGCAGATCAAAGGATAGGTGCAAGTGAATGCAAAGTTAGATGTGAACCTGGCCTAACTAGTTCCCCTTTCAGACCTTGTGGTCTATAGGGCAGATGATGTAAAGTTCATCTGTTTTTGTGGCCTACTGTTAACAAGTGTTAACATGTAGCCAGCACAACGACCAACCGCCATTACTTTTCCCCAACTAATATCAGGTACCCATTGGAGCTGGGTGGATTCAGGGGCGCCTAAAGATTCCGAAGTTGAAAATCCCAGTCTTCACAAGGATTCGAACCTGGGGCCCCTGTTTCGGAAGCCAAGCGCTTTACCGCTCAGCCACCGCGCCTCTCCTGGCCTAACTGAAGTCTTATAATTGATGTAATTGAAAAGGCTCAATCTCTTATTCGAATGCTTAAGCTTGTAAACACATTTACTAATGAACTTTCAATCAACTTCGAATATACAGGCCAGTGTTAGCTATTTTCAGGTCATCAACTCGGCCGCCCCCCCCCCCGAAAGGGGGGGGGGCCGGGCGAATTTTAGTATAGAATTCACACAATTTGTATACGAATTTATTACTTATTTTAATAATATATACTAATTATTTATATTTAAACCTATTTTTAGATTATTTCGCCCCCCCCCCTCTAGTATGTTGGTCGACATCGTGGGGTCGGGAGGGGGCAATGGCATCAATTCCGCCCCCCTTCTAAACTTTCGAGTGGGGGGGGGCGGTCCATTTATATGGAGAAATCACAGCTTGCTAACAGAATCAATTGAATATCTATATGATTATAACTTGTTATTGGTATTTTAACCCATCTTTATATTATGTCGTTCCCCTCTTGGTCGATGGGTCGGGGAACTGCCCTTCCCACCTAAAACCTTTCAGTGGGGGGGCGGTCCTACTTTTCGGAGAAATCATAGTTTGTGAACAAAATTAGTTGAATTAATATATACATTTTATATTATGTCTCTTTCCTTAAGGTATTTTTGCCGATTCGGTGGGGTGGGGGGGGGGGAGGCGATTGCATGTACTGCCCTCCCCACTCTAGCCTTCTGAGTGGGGGGGGGGGGCGGTTCTATTTTTATGGAGAAATCATCGTATGTGAACAAAATTAGTTGAATATGTATATAATATAAACTACGTGAACCCATTGCAAATTATGTCGCACCACACTCTAATCTAAAATTGTATCATTAGTAGGCTTAAATATAAAATGAAAAAAGGTTGTACCAGGTAGGAGGGGCGATACATGCAATCACCTTCCCCCCATGGGACAAACCAATACTTTTTCTTTTTGTATTATAGTTAAGAAATTACAAAATAAAAAAAATCTGTCACTAATATAATTTATACATGCTATAAAATTAAATTCTTATACCGAGTCGCCCCAACCCTATTCTTTAATGCCAAATGCAATCATTAGCAGAAATTATAAAAAGGAGTGAGGATTAATCATTTTCACTCTATCGCCCCCTCCCCTTTCCATACAGAATTTATGTAATTTCACATGAATTTATCTTAATTATTTTAAGAAAGACTTTGCTTTGGAAAAATTGTTAATTCAAACGAAATTTTTCAGTATAAGAGTCACGATTGAGATGAGCTCTAAGCCCAAATAATTTTTTTCCTAGTCTCCTTTTTCCAACCTTTACTCAATCTGATATTTTTCTAGTTAAATAAGTTTTGGACTATAACTCACAATTTATGCTTGTATTTTATTGAATATTATTTATCGAATAATTTTTTTCGGCGGCGATTCTCAAAGCCTTAATGTAAAGATCTTTTCAAGGAACAGATCGTTTTTATTTGCAATGTATGAAGGGCGTAAAAATTTATATTAGAATATGTCTCAACATTATTCAAAAGGTCCTTTATAATAGGATGAATAATGAGCTTTAGGTCAGGAGAAGAATGCGTTTCTTCAGTGAAGAATGCAAGAAAACGCTTTTCGTGATTGGGCTTTGACCCAAACCCCACTGATGAATAATGAGCTATAAATGTTAGGAGAATGCGTTTCTGCAGTGAAGAATGCAAGAAAACGCTTTTTGCGTAGGGGCTTTGCCCCGAACCCCAGTGATAAATAATGAGCTGTAGATGTAGGAAAAATGTGTTTATGCAGTGAAGAATGCAAGAAAATGCTTTTTGCGTCGGGGCTTTGCCCCGAACCCCACTGATAAATAATGAGCTATAAATGTCAGGAGAATGCGTTTCTTCAGTGAAGAATGAAAGAAAACGCTTTTGGGGAATCTTACAGCTCCCCTAGACCCCCAAGCTTGCAAGAGAGAGGCTTCAACATGACTTTATATATATATATATATATAAATATATATATATATATATATATATATATATATATATATATATATATATATATATATATATATATATATATATATATGCATGCTGTACGAACGTTTATGCATAGGGTTAGGGTTACTGTAAGGGTTTGGAAAAAATCGCCCCCCCCCCCACTCCAAAGTTCTGGATCCGCTAGTGTAAACAATGTGTATTAATACAACCAGTCAAACACATTACTTTAACTTGTTGCATACAACAATGTCAAGGTGATGTAATGACGCCATGCTGCCATTGTCAAACTTTTGTTGTCCGAACCCCCTGCAGGACAGAGCACGGTTCGAACTCGGGACTGCCATGACGACAGTTATGAAGTGCTAACCACACAGTAAAGTTCCCCTTTCATACCTTGTGGTCTATAGGGCATTGATGTAAAGGAAATCTGGTTTTGTGGCCCACGGTTAACGAGGGTGTCATGTGGCTTTACTTCTCCCCAACTAATGTCAGAGCTGGGTGAACTTAGAGGCGCCCAATAATTAAAAGTCAGTCTTCACCAGGATTCGAACTCCGGACCCCGGTTCGGAAGCCAAGCGCTCTACCGCTCAGCCACCGCGCCTGCACCACATGATCTGGTAGCCAGCAATCATCCTTTGTGTTCGTCGTGTAGTCGTTGTGGAACATAAGACCTCATTAAAACTACGCCTCAATAAATATTGGTTCATCTAGTTTTACTTCATTGTAAGCAACACTAGATCGAGATCTACTAGGCCTATAATTAGAAATCATATTAATTCGATCAATTTTTTTTTAACACCTATAATTTCAAGAAAAAACAATTAAATTATATTTTAGCAAGTTTATACCACGTTCCTTGTTACATATACTTTGGATTTAATCTTTCATTACATCGAGTTTGAATGTAATATTTTTTAATGAAAGAACAAAAAATTAATGTGTATTTCCTTTGATCCCTAGTTGTATAAATCTATAGAGCAGACGACATAGCAGACGATGTTTATCTACATCTGTTCACGTCTGCTAGCTTTAGATAGTAACAGGATAACGTTTAGATAGACCTAAAAAATAAAGTCTGTAGTTTGAAGAGGTACGCAACGTATCGAGACAGGACAAAATCTAGATGTATAGACATTTGGGGGTGAAGGATTAAGCTGACACGGAGAAAACAATTTGTAGCTTCCCTGAAGATGCTGTAAGTGGCTGTCTGGCGTCTTATGTAAAGACTACACCGGGGACGTGCTTGTAATACATTGACATAGATTCAGCTAGGCGAAAAGGCGGGAACAGAGTTAATGTAGACATAGATCTAGTACTTCTTTGATGGTGATGCTATTCGATCCCCTAGAAACGTCTGCCTAAAGTCAGTAGCGTAGCTTGGGTAGGGGGAGGACAAATTATTTCTTGGTAGCCTAATGATATGAATTATGAAACGAAAAAGTAAGCATGAAATCAACGTGTCTACCAATTAAAATCCCCCCCCCCCAGGCCTTCACTTGAGGGGAGCCCCCAAATGAGTTTTTTTTATTTATTTTACATTAAATATTACGAAAAATGCAGGGCCCCTAAAGAGGTCAAGCCCCCGGGCCCTCAAACGATGGAAAATTCCTAGCCACAGCCCTGTCTCCAGTGCTTCACGAAGTCGCAAATGTTTTATTGGACTCGACATTTTTTTTTTTTTTTGCTGTGGTGCTGCCCGTGTAACATTTGTGGAACATTATATGGCCCTCAGTCCGGTTGGGCACCTTTGTAGAGCAGAAGTCAAACTAAGGGAAGGTAACTCGTATCTCAATTTTGTTAAAAGAATTTCCAGAACCACGACAGAGCTCGGACGTATTTTCAAATATGTATTTCTTTAAAAGATATAGTAAATGTAAAAATATTTTTTTTATAGCTGTGCTATGTCCAGAAAACCAACGAGGCTGTTATGGCAGCCAAATTTTATCTTCGCATCAAACGATTTCTCAATATTTATACTTCTTGTATTTATGGGGGAGGGGTTTAGACCTTCAAATCTATAGGGCTGATGATGTAAACGTCATCCGTTTCTATGACCGAAAGTTAACGAGGGTGTCAGACGGCCAACATTACGACTAACTGCCATTACTTTCCCAAATAATGTCAGAAACTCAGGAACGTCTCGACATTCTAAATTCCAGTATTCACCAAGATTCGAACCCGTGACTCCTGGGTTCGAAAGCCACCCATTAGGGAGTCAGGAGGCTAACGTATAAATTCACGTGCTTTAGGTTTTGATTTGATTGCCAGTTTGTAGCCTCGTTTTGAAAAGCGTACATGCTCCTAATAGAGAGGATACGATGACCTGACATTGTCTTGACCCAGACATAAGACTGGCACCACATTGTCTAGACCCAGACATAAGACTGGCACCACATTGTCTTGCCCCGAGGCGTTTCCGCCATTCCGCTTGGCGAACGTTAAGACTGCAGAAAGTTACCTAACCTTTTGAATCTTATAGCAAGACCCACCCGAGAGAAGAACTCAATGCACATGAGACTTAATGTCAAAGAGTAAGTTGAACGTGGATGGAAGGGGAAGTGGAGATCAGTGGATTGTTTGACCAGCCCAATGACCGGCATCATTCCAAGTACTCAACACATCATACTAAACTGGCGGAAGTTAAGGGTACATAACTAAATCTTACTGCTTTAACTATAACACAACCTTAAAAGTTTTTTTCAAATCAATTTTTTTCAAAAACAATTTGTAGCATTTTGACTAGACTCTATTGATCTAGATCTCATCTCAAACTTAGCATTATTTTTAAATTGTTTATTTTATCCCATTTCTGTTAAAAAAATATTTTTATTCTATTAAGATTAAACATAATTATTATGTTGATTATTTGTTTATTACTACCCCCGGATGACTATGTGTTAACCACTAGATCACATGATGCTGCTAATCTAAATTTGCCATTTTCATCTGAAAGCATTGAAGTGGAGTTGGCAACAATTTTACAATGTTTCCGCTGATATAAAAATTACTTCTATTGCACTACGCAAAACAACAGGGTTTCTGGATTGGACTTTTGCAAGAGAGGAGTTGAACCTCTAAAGCTCTCACTCAAATGGAGTTTGATGATGATTGATTGATTGATTGTAATGTTACCGGGTCACTAGATTCCCGGTTGCTTTAATGGATAAAGCGTACTAATTATCTTATCTTATCTTATATAATACAGACGTTACTTCAAATAAGAAGATGATTACGTCCTACGCGTCATGCATTTAGTCATGCATATTAACCAATGACTTAAATTCTGCCAAGTCACTGTTTTTTCTGGCTAGCTCAGGCAACCCATTCCATGCTCTAATAGCACTAGGGAAGAAGGAGTATTTGTACAAATTTGTCCTAGCATATGGGACGAGGAATGTGCCTTTATTTTTGTGTCTTTCAGAGTATTTTATTAAATTTTGTTTTTGTATTTGAAGATTATGGTTCAGTGTTTTATGTATAATTGCTACTTTACTTTTGAGTCTTCTGTCTTGAAGGCTTTCTAAATTTAGTGATTTTACTAATGGTGTTACCCTAGTCAAATGTGAATATTCGTTTGTTATGAATCTCACTGCTCTATTTTGTGTTTGTTCCAGTTTCTTAATGTTTTCTTGAGTTGAGGGGTCCCACACGGTGGATGCATATTCTATTATTGGCCTAACCAAGGTTAAATAACATTTTAGTTTTATGTTCTTATTTGATTTATAGAAATTTCTTTTAATAAACCCTAATGCTTTGTTGGATTTTTTTATAGTTTCATCAGTATGTGGATTCCATGACAGTTTTTCATTTATTATAACACCTAGGTATTTTGCGTTTTTAGTCTGTGTTACTGGTTTGCCATGAATAAGATAAGTGGAATTAATTTGTTTTAGTTTTTTTGTTACTCTTAACAACTGACATTTTTCTGGGTGGAAAGACATGCTCCAATTTGATTCCCATTTCTGTAATTCATCTAATTCTCTTTGTAAAATATCTGTGTCTTGTGTTGTTTTTATTGTTCTATATATTATGCAATCGTCTGCAAATAATCTGACTTTTGTTCCTGAACTAATGCAATTTGGTAAATCATTTATGTAAATTAAAAATAGTAGTGGACCCAAGACTGTTCCTTGAGGTACACCTGAGTTTACTGTTATTGGTGTTGATTTAGAGCCATTTATTATTACAGTTTGTTCTCTCCCTATCAGAAAATCTTTAATCCACTGATGCAGTGGACCATTAATGCCGAAATATTTTAATTTTTTAAGCAAACTATGGTGGTGAACTTTTAGTACAGATCAACCCCCCCCCCCTTTTTTTTTAGACAAATTATTTCTTAGTAATGATTTGAATTGTCAAATGAAAAAGTAAGAATGAAATCCATGTAAGTCTATCAATTAAAACTATCCAATTAGATTCTAGAATAAAAAAGGTTAAAAGAAATGATGCTAATGATATTAGTAGATATTCGATGAAAGATATAGTCTGAAGGTATTTTAAAATTAAAACGTAAAACAATGAAACTAAGTTGCTGCGGTGGCTGAGTGGTAAAACGCCTGGCTTCCGAATCGGGGTCCTGGGTTCAAATCCTGGTTGATTTTTTTTAAAAATTTCGGGATCTTTAGGGCGCCTCTGAGTTCACCCAGCTCTAATGGGTACCTGTTAGGGAAAAGTAAAGGCCATTGGTCGTTGTGCTGGCCACATGACATCCTCGTTAACCGTGGGCCACAGATGACCTTTACATCATTTGCCCTATAGACAGCATGGTCTGAAAAGATAACTTTACTTTTTTCACTACCGTGTTGAACACTAGAAACTGTTTTTCAATGACTTTAAAATGTGTATTTTTAAAATTCCCAAAACGTCCACAGGGACAAGACGTCTCTATAACATGCATCTCAGAGCATATTTTTTGCACACGAACTTCCTCCTTAATGATGCGCGTGCCAGCAGATGGCTTGCTTTAGCGTCTTGACGTCACTTCAGGAGCACGTGCATTATACCTCATTTCTGAAGGATTCCCTGCTGCTGTCTCCGCTGTTGTTCAGAATAATAAGAATCCAAGGGGAGTAACCTTTTGTTGAGATTTCTACACAAGGACAAAATCAACAAGATGGATTCCAGAGGTCGACGAGCGCTTGCCTAGCGCTGTATATTAGTAGCCGTTAGAACCATCGCTGGGGAAAGGGAGGCGGCAGGGAGCGGATGGGTGTTGGCGATGAGGTAGGTGGACTCTGAAGAATTAGATTGGCAGCGGATGGTTTGAATTCGGGAAAGAGAAACTAGAGGGCACCAGCGCTTTGTTTGACGTCAGAGGATACGAGGGATATCTAGCCCGTAGTGTTTGGCGTTGATGCGCGTGATACGGTGTGTGCTGTCAGAGTGTGAGTATTTATGCTTGCAAATATGCGTGCGTGGTTGGGAGTAAAAAAAAAAAAGGGGGGGGGGTGATATTGTATAGCTAAGCGTTAATGTGTAAGTTATGCCAACTTTTGCAGAGCGTATTCAAGACCACGCCCGGTTGACCTCTAGACACGTTGAACCGCCAAACTAGCAATTAGCATGTACCAGAGTCAATTGGGTGTAATGGCTGAGTGGTAGTGTTTGGCTTTCGAAATTGAAGGGGTCTAGAGTTTTAATCAAGGTGAAAACTGGGAATTTGAGCATCGGTGTTTTTAGGCCTCCCTGAGTCCACACAAATCTAATAGGGAGCTGACAAACGTCGGTGTTTTTAGGCCTCCCTGAGTCCACACAAATCTAATAGGGAGCTGACAAACGTCGGTGTTTTTAGGCCTCCCTGAGTCCACACAAATCTAATAGGGAGCTGACAAACGTCGGTCAAGTAAACCCGGCTAGTCGTTGTGCTGACCACATGACACCATCGTTCTCCGTCGGTCATAGAAACAGATGACCTTTACCATCATTTGCTCTCATAGATGGCACAAGGTCTGAAAAGATTACCATAAACGTCAATGTGTTCCATTTTATGGACATGTCCATTCGAGGTTCAACTAGGCCCGCATTTGTTCAATGTATCTTGTCAATGGGGCAGCAAATAAAGAATATGACACAGCTTTGAATGCAATATAGATTCACCTTCCATTAGTCTGTTTAACCGTTGGGGCACCACACAAGATCTGTTGACTGCCTTTCACCATGACACCCTCGCAATAAAGATTACTATCTGTTTTATGACGAAATCGTCGTAGTATGAACGTATGGAGTTACATCAATAAGTTACAAGCCATTTACGCAGTTCCTGTCACTAAAAGTTATTAATCGGTGTGAATGATTGGGTCTCTTTTTATATGAGAGCGCCTTCTAATGCTGCTTGCAAGCTACACGGTTTAGACCGAAAGACAAAGAACCTGACCATTTTAAAGACAAGCATAAAAACATAAAAGTTTTATATAATACATGTAAATTTTTTGTACAGGGCTGTCTGCTCGCTTCTGTACTATCTCTTCATGCCATTAGCTATGTCGATATCTTTTTTTTTATTCAAATTAAAAGCGCTTTTTTTTAATAATGATATCTTTTGAATGTAAATTTGCATAAGGCGGATGGCTATAAATAACTCAGTATTTTGATACATTTATTGAACAATAAAAAAAATAAAAATTTAATTTATAGAAACTAACATATTGTAGGCTAAGGGTTGGGCTGTGAGAACATAACTAACGTAAACACGAGAGCTTAAATAAGACACTAATCTAAACAAGAAGCTTTGAATAGATAGGTCTTAATGTTCGTATTGAATGCAGTGTAGCATGTTGTCTGCATGGTGCCGATGGGGAGTGAGTTCCAAACCTTTGGTATGTTCTCTGAACAGCCCCGCAAACCTTATTGGGTTTGTTGATAAGCTACGTATTTTAAAAGGTTTGTTTACAGATACTACAAATCACAGACTATATATAGCCTATGCTACAAATCAAAACAAAACTACATTTTTACATAGATCTAGGGGTACATGATAATTTTCTGTGCCTTTTTAGCGCCCCGGAATCATATCTCTAATCTGTTTCATTTGAAGCACAAGGGGATTATCTGCCCCCCTTTAACCATTGTCGTAGGGGTGCTGCGATAGTTCGCGTTACAAAATCCTTCCACTTTTCCCGGTCAGCAGCTGTTTCTAAAAGGAGAGAGGCCAAATGCAATCTTTTGTCCATAGTTCACGTTAAAAATGTAACCAATAATATTCCCACAGAGCATGTAAGACATGACACCCTCTATAACCGTAAGACAAAGAAACAGAAGACCTTCACATCATCTGTCCTTTATTATTATTTTTACACGTATGGCTATAAGACTTTTCAAATTTTTTTTCCTTTTTGTTTTTTATTTGTAAGTACAATGCAATAGCATTGTCGATGTACATTTTCCTTGTGAGTGTGTAACACTGGCCACTTATCAGCTCATTTCTCTATACAGAATGGCGTAAATCAGGGGTGCTGCGGGTTTGCGCACACATTCATCGTTTTATTCTTTGAAGGCGACGTCTGCATGAAGGCATGGACAACAAGTTTCGCACTGACTGCAGACTTACGACTGTTACTCTACCATAATAAAATTAAAGAGATGATTGTAACTGAGCTTCTTAACCATTAAAGTGTTGAGCTGAGTGCATACAAAATGGAATTACAATTTTGATGTTTAGAGGCTAAAACTATCACAAGCGTTTTAAGGGTTAAACAGACGACTGTGCTTAACTTGCTGTCAGTGGATTGGCTGTGACTGCTGCTTCGTTTGGTTTGTCTATCAACATCAGAAAAACGGAGGTCAAGCTCCAGACATTCCCAAAGAGAGCTAACTCAACTCCACAAATCGGTGTAAACGGCCACATCATTACTTTTGTACATAGCAGTTTTCTTGCTATAACACACTTAGTGAGCTCCCTTTCAACCTGTTTTATAGTGGACCTGTGAGGGAGGGGTATCTGGGAAAAGTTTTCCGGAGTATTCCAGCTCCTATCGCTTCAGCGTGGCGCCTCCGAGGAAACGACTAGTAGTGGAACTAGAGGCTAAGAATGTGAAGCGAACAAGGCCCCTGCAGGATTCCCTGGGTGGGCTTTTTGTTTTTTGTTTTTTTTTAAATCTCAATCGGGATGGGAATGGAACAAATAGCCAACATCCCAGTCCAACAAGCCCGCCACACCGTTTCACACCGTTTCATCAGTGTCTCGTTAGCTGCATTGGCGGTCCCTGCACGGAATAGTGGTGGTTACAGTAAAGGAATATGATACAAACTCCCCTTAGTTAGCGCTGCCTCAGCCATTATAGCGAGTGGACCCGGGAGCGGTGGGCTGTGTACGTGGTACTGTCGTCTTGCCCAGTCCATGGGTGTCACTGCTGGGAGCCCTCAGACAGGCCTGGGTTGAAGAGCATTTCTAACGATCAATGCGATAACGGCACCATCGGCGCCGATTCCCTACTGGACTTCATTGAGGGGAGAAGTTTTACCCACAGGCTTAAAGTCCTCATCAAACACAACTCGAGCCTCCTTGATAGGCAGCTATGCGGTTTTTACCTCTATGCCAGACTACTATAATTAGAAAATATTCCATACTGAATTACTATTAGCGGTGCAAAACTAAACAAAAGATGGTGCGCAATTATAGAAAATTTTTAACAAGGATTTAATAGAGAGCAACTTTTATGTAGCCATTACAAACCACATTTACGTTCTATTTTTGTCATTCAAATACTTCAATGACAAACATCTTTTATATATATGCGGACAATGATCACAAAGGTTGTCCTCCCAGGTCGAGGCTCGTCCATTGCAGTTAGGGCGGGCTGAAGCCTGCGACCACCCCAAATGTGGGTCCCTCGAATGCATAATTTTTGCGTATGGGGACTGCGTACTTGAAAGGATATTAGTGTAAATGTAGTGTTGTGATTGTACTACAGGTATATGGTACGGAATGTTCCAAAGAAACAACTTTTCTTAACATGAGTTTATCTTCGCAGCACAAAACTAGAAGCTGGTCTGTTTCCATCTTTGTAACACTATTGCTTTACTTGCCTTCTGTATTTCATCTGTCGTCATATTGATCGTGTTATTTGTTGTTATCTAAAAGGAATATGAGCTTTGTTGTTTGTTTGGTTGTTTGTTATTCATTTTTTGTTTGTTTTCGTTTCGTTAGGGCCCCCAACTAGCTTTGGCTCCCAAAAATGGCTCCAGTGATTCTTCTTCTTCTTCGTTCCCTCAGGGATATTTTCAATCATTTCGAAGAAAGCAGTGGGAACTTATGTTGATTACATGGGGCCCCATATCTCAAATAGCTTAGGGCCTTTTCAATTCTAAATCCGGGCCTGGATAAAGACACTGTAATGTTGATGATTATTGCCTATTTCTCTTGCTTATAAATATTTTTGTTACTATTATTAATAATAATAATATATTATTAATAATATTATTAGTTATAATATTGTTATAAACCTGGTGGTGGCACAGATGGGGGTAGTGGTGTGAGTGTAGTCAGCCGACGCCAATCGCCCCAGGCCAGCGCTAGACGAGCGGTCAACCGGGACGAGTTACGACGGTCAGCCGAGTCGAGTGTCAACAGGACAATTCGGGAAGGACCGCCGTCGTAAACAAAGCTCAGGAGCGTCACGAGGGATGTAGTCATGTGACGAAGCTAGAAACGTCCGGTTCTAGAAGGCCAGTAGGGACCCTATATAAAGAGCAGAGGTGTCCAGTCAAGACGGTTCACGAGAGACGGTTCACGGCAGGGGTTCAGAACACGGTCGACTACAGCACAGTTCAACGGTGTGGTTCTGTACGGATCATTACGACGGTTCAGTGCGGAGTACTGTCAAGTACAGTTGAGACGACTGGCGTCTTGATCTTGGTCTGCGATCGAGTCCGACACAACGAGCCTAGTGTGTGAAGTCAGTCCTGAACTGTTGAATCCAGTGCAAGCCCGGAACGAGACGGAGAGGCCAGTGCAAGAGTTGATACGGCGGTACGGTGTTATCGGAGAGATATTTGTACAGTGTACGTGTTGCCAATTGTACAGTATTGGCTGTTATTTATTCAACTATTAAATCGTCACGTTACTTTGGAGCCCTGAGTTGTCAAGTTCTTTAAGTTGGTGCTGTATGGTGCAGTTTGCAGAGAGCCTGGATAGTGTGATTCGTAACAATATTATTATTGCGTCATTTTATGTTTCAAATGTTATAAAAGGTTGAAGCATTTGACATGTATTTTGACATCAGCGACGTGTAGCGGAATGGCATGAAAGCTGATGTCATTCTAATGTCCATACAATTCATTGCTAAGTTCATCTATGAGCAATGAAATCTAACTTGCTAACTACACACAGATGTGTATAAAGGTGCTCGATCTCATTGCGTAACACACGCAGGAATCTGTGTGTTTGTGTATGTGTGTGTGGGAGGACTTCAAGGGTACAACCAACCTACATTTGACTTTTACACCGAGTTAGGATGGAAACGAAGACATGCACTTTCTTCTATCTGAAGGTCAAGTCTGAATGTTTATTGTCACAAGTTAGCAGATGCCAGTTATATCCTCCCGTACTGTGTTTTACGAGACGCACTCACAGGGTTTGATGACCCAAGAGAAGATATGACAAGATGGCAAACAATACTGTATTACGTTATCCATGTCAACCCATAATAGCGATCAAGGGGGCGCGGTGGCTGTGGTTAAGCGCTTGGCTTCTGAGCCTAGGGTCATAGGTTCGATCCTCGTTAAAAACTAGAATCTTGAAATTCTCGATATTTAGGGCACCCCTGAGTCCACCCAGCTCTAGTGGGTACCTGACTTTAGTTAGGGAAAGTAAAGGCGGATGGTCGTTGTGTTGGCCACATGACACCCTGCTTGTTAAAAAAAACAGATGTCCTTTTTTTGCTAGCGATCACCGTGTTACGGAACAGATTTAATTAAAGATTAAATTAGGGCACCCCTAGTGCTATTAGAGCATGGAATGGGTTGCCTGAGCTAGCCAGGAAAACCAGTGACTTAGTCGAATTTAGGTCATTGGTTAATATGCATGACTAAATGCATGACGTGTAGGACGCAATCATCTTCATTTTTGAAGTAACGTCTGTATTATAGAAGATAAGATTTGAAAAGTAATCCTACTGATGTGTACGCGTGTCACAGCCAACTGAGACTAGCTGTTTATTTATATATCCTGCTAGAGGTCCATGGAATACCAAAGCAAATATTGATTAAAGAACAAAGTTTAAGAAACTCATGTCTAGATTTGGTGGCAAATGGTGGCAACAGCTTTGGTGGCAAATGGTGTGCTGTTTCCCCTCTTTTTATTACATTCTCTTATGTTGTCTGTTTATTTATAGACTGAATCTAAGTTACGTCGGGCCTTCTTAGATGACCTAAAATGTCTGGGAAGAGGCTGTTTGGAAGTCGCCTATGACCGATATCTTTCTATGGACTTGCTGCCCTAAGCGCGGGAGACCATATGAATTGTCGAGAAAATTGAGCCGAGGCACTGGAAACTAGGTCATCCACAGGTCTGTCTAAGCTGTTGTTCTGTCTGGGAGAGGTACAAGGAGATGTCTATATCTATATCCACATCCTATTACCATGGGCTTGAAACCCACGAAGTTCGTGATTAGAGACGAGGCCGAAGGCCGAGCACACCGGGAACCTCCAACATTTCGCTTCAAAATGCTACACCCCTATTAGGAAGCCACTCCTCCTGAACTGGCTAACGCTTTCTAAGTCGTTTCTTATTCTAAAAGTGTGAGGCGATCACACATTTGATTACTTGTATTTCACATGCCTAATCAAAGAAAAAGAAACTCCGCTAAAGAAAAGAATCATGATGAAGTGATTTAAATATAGGCGGCACGCGCCTTTTTTTTTAAAACGCCTCTGCCGAGAACACAGAGACCTATCCATCTCCAGCATCTCTGAAGGCCGGACGTTCCATGTACCGATGGTAGTCGAGGTCCTGGTGGCAGAGGCGGCCTTAGGGAGTGGCGAGTGGGGCTTTCGCACCAGGTACCGCGCCTTTGGTTAATTTTTTTAATTCGACAATTGTGCAACGTTTTAAGTTGAATGGGCAGTAGGAGAAATAGTGTGCTCAAAATGTGTATCAGACAGACAGACAGACAGACAGAGTGAGTTGATAGAAGCTTTGGAAGAAAAAGCTCCGCCGCTGCAAACAAAAATTCTGCCATTGCATGAAGTGTCGCTGACAAGGGTTTTAACTAAACGCACGCACACACGCACAAACACATTCACATGCACAAACATGCATGTACACACACACACACATACGCACTTGGCTCCGACACACCCAACTATTATCTCAACTAACTGTAAATTGTAAATAAGTGTAACCACACTGGCCGCAGCAAAGGCTGCACCCATCTTACGTCACCTTATATTTATGTATACACATGGGCGTAGCTAGGAATTTCCCGTCGTTTGGGGGCCCGGGGGGGGGGCTTGGCCTCTTTGGGGGCCCTGCATTTTGCGTTGTATTTAATTTTTAAATGTAAAAAAAATACTCATTTGGGGTCCTCCTCAAGTTTGGGCAAGTGGGTGTACATCTCTTCACGTTTCAGACAATTGATTATAGCTCTACACATAGTGGCCTTTGTATAATGAATTCTCCCCTAAAAAAAAATGGCCAGGGAGTTGGATGAAATTTAAGAAGAAAAATGAAAAGGGGAGACAAGCAGTGAAAAAAAAAATACTTTTTTGGAAATGATTTCCGTTTCTCATTAGAAAATGACCTTGACCTTAAGCTTAAACGTAAAATCGCTGAAGTGTTTTATGTGGCCTTCCAAAACATGAGAAAAAATACTTTAGTTGTAAAAATGTTTTCCTTCGTGTGTGTGTGGAGGGGGGAGGGGAGAGGGGGAGTTAACCCAGGGGTTCTCAGCCTGTGTGTCGCGACCCCTTTGGGGGGGTCGAATGACAAATAGCCCGAAAATTTGGATCTTTTTATATGTCTTTTCCTCATTGAAAGTTTTCTCTTTGTCCATTCGAACATGCTGTAACAAGCAGATTTGAACCGTACTTTGTATTCAAACTATTTCCTAACTCGTTCTGTTTGTGTTCTTCCATTTCCAAGAACAAAATGTGACACAAAGTTTTCCAGCCTGTTATTAAGTCTGAATTCAGAAACAGACTTGGTGCAGAAGGTGACATTCGTTGTGCTACTGAATTCCTGACCTGGTGGAACGGAAACAAGCTCAACCTTCGCACTACCATTGGCGTGTCTGAAAATACTGTCGAAACACTATATCTGTAACAATGTAACTGAATGTAGTTGACTGTATCAAAGACTGTTAGCCATACTTCGCCATATTTGTCAAATTGTCATTGAAGTATGCGATTAGTATATAGTGAATACGTAGTAGAAAAGTAAATAACTGCAAGTCTGAATGATAAAACTTTTTTTAGCACAAATTTATTTATCTATAAACGAAAAAAGAACTTACGAATGGGGGTCGCCGCCCAGTGGGAAATCATATTAAGGGGTCGAGTAACTAAAAAGGTTGAGAACTGCTGAGTTAACCGAAGACAAATTCTTTTATTGGAAGCAAATATGAACTATACCTACACAGGAACGCAGCCGTATTTGTGAAATCTCTCAGAAAAATTGCCTGCTTCGTATGTATTGGATTTTTTCAAATTTGTGACTGTCATGAGAATCGGGTCTTTGTTTATTGCGAGTCACGTGGGACTTAAGGCGGCGGATTCCTTCCTTTGGAATGAATATTTATAAATGTACCACACCTTTTTTTTTTCCCAATAAATCTAATTCATCAGTCATTTGGAATTAAAGAAGCCGAAGGCCGAGCACCAGAAGGATACCACTCATTTTCGCTATACACTACAACGTTGACTAAAAAAAATACTCCTTTCTTTCATCCCCGTCAAGTGCTATTAACACGATTCCACACGGCCGCACACTGGGGGATTCTATTTGTTTCTCTATCGGTTTATCCATTTCTTCACGCTTCTATCGGGCTGCTACACAGAGGCTGGGGCAATGCGCATGCGTAGTTTCAGACGATGTGCACCTCATTTTCTTCCAATCATGCTTTTAGGAAGAATGCAAGAGATGATTAGCACGATGCATTTTCAACACACTAGTTTCCCCTTTGTTTACATTTCGATTTTTTAAAGATCCGGTTTATATTTTTAAAACTACACACTGCAGTAACAAAGAAGAGAAAGCGATTTTAGCCTAAGCGGCGTATACATTTTCGACATGTATTTGCTAATAATCGATGTCCGATAAAGCCGAATCTTTGCAGCTTCATTAGGCACGTTGGGTAGAACCTAGTACGAATAGTACAGGGTCACGTGTCGGAAATGTCCCACGGACCTTAATTTGAACATAACTGGTCTAAAAAGTAAGAGTAGAAGTAGAATGCAAGTGTGAATCGCAAGGTAGATGGCAAGTACTGAACATAAGGATGAGATTTCTGACTTAAAACAAGTAAACAAATCATTAAAAAAATTAAAACAGATAATCAAAAACTCTGTTTATATGTTTTTTTTACCGAAGTATTGGCTAGATGTTGCATCCTGGGTAATTTTTTAAAAATATTCAATAACACATTAAATCTTTATGTCAACCTGACCTGGTAAAAAAAGGGAAGTCAATGTAGCCTGTAAATCGTAAGTCAATGTAGCCTGTACATCGTAAGTCAATGTAGCCTGTAAATCGTAAGTCAATGTAGCCTGTAAATCGTAAGTCAATGTAGCCTGTACATCGTAAGTCAATGTAGCCTGTAAATCGTAAGTCAATGTAGCCTGTAAATCGTAAGTCAATGTAGCCTGTAAATCGTAAGTCAATGTAGCCTAACCTTTTGATCATAACACGCAAAGTACCACACAACAACAACTTGGAATGTCGCTAATTAGCTTTTTGCACGCTTCACATAATGCAGGCGCCCACGTGAGCGCCAACCAAATCTCTTATTAACGAAGCTTGACGATATTTTTGCCCTTTATATTAGGGGAATGAGTGAGGTATACCATTTAGTCTGAACAAATGGTATAGCAGGAACTGTCCTGTAATTAGCAAATATTCCCTATTGAGTCACTAGTGCCACCCTGGCATGTCTAGGTTATGCCCCAGTTGTCCTTGTTATTGATTCATGTGTTTAATGACTCCAATAGTTTTTCGTGTCATTTTGATTTTGTTTTTGTTCTGTTTTTCATTTATTTTTCGATTTCTTTCTGTATGTGTAAGGACTTCTTTTTGTTGCAAAGTTGATATCAACTCACTCTGTATAATACAATTTTCGTACACGTTAGTTCTCCCACTTCCCAAAATATGAATCAATAAAAAACAAAATAATTAATTAATTTGTGACAATTAATTTAGTTTTATATTGATTGAGGGAAATAAATATTACAGTTTGATATATATGACTATAAATACACAGTTCTTCCCCTTAGATAAGCTTTGATTTTTTAAAAAATAGTAATAGTATTTTTTATTTTTATTTTGCTTCTTTATCTTATCTTATCTTATATAAAACTTCAAAAAAGAAGATGATTACGTCCTACGCGTCATGCATATTAACCAATGACTTAAATTCTGCCAAGTCACTGGTTTTCCTGGCTAGCTCAAGCAACCCATTCCATGCTCTAATAGCACTAGGGAAGAAGGAGTATTTGTACAAATTTGTCCTAGCATATAGAACGAGGAATGTGCTTTTATCTTTGTGTCTTTCAGAGTAATTTATTAGATTTTGTTTTGCATTTGAAGATTATGGTTCAGTGTTTTATGTATAATTGCTACTTTACTTTTGAGTCTTCTGTCCTGAAGGCTTTCTAAATTTAGTGATTTTACTATAGGTGTTACTCTAGTCAAATGTGAATATTCGTTTGTATTCTGTATTTTGTGTCTGTTCCAGTCAGTTTCTTAATGTTTTCTTGAGTTGAGGGGTCCCAAACGGAGGATGCATATTCTATTATTGGCCTAACCAAGGTTAAATAACATTTTAGTTTTATGTTCTTATTTGATTTATAGAAATTTCTTTTAATAAATCCTAATGCTTTGTTTGATTTTTTTATAGTTTCATCAATATGTGGATTCCATGACTATTTTTCATTTATTATACTCTTTTTAAATGCTATGGTAGTAGCTCGATCACCCGGAATGTAGCTCTACCCGCACTAATGTCCAGCGAGTTACAGGCGAATGTAAAATCGGATTTGCAGGACGGTCAACAAATGAACAAAAAACGTGTTTTTGTGTCCAGTGAGGAGCAGGTAAAAAAACATAAGAACATAAACTCTTGAACTCATCTATACGAACAGCTCCAAAGTTTAGCCCCTGATGAGCTTCACAACTACGTTTGGTCTTCTGTAAATAGAACCTTTTGTTGTTTTAAATGAAATATGCCAATAGTATTTATTTTGACATGCACCATTTTTAAAACAAGATTTCAAAGTCTTAAATACAGTGGGGTTGGTGAGTCAAGTGGGAGACACAAAGGAAAATACATTATTGCTCTCCTTGACCGTTAGAAAGAATCTTATTCAACGGACAAGCGAGGTCCTCTCCTGTGTCTAAAGGCCCCATTACTACGCCAAGGTAACAGTCGTGAAATCCATTTCTTTCAAGATCCCAAGCTGGAGGCTTCTCTTAGAGATACTGAGACACTCGCACAACTTATTGTATATTTTCACTATAAACTAGACAAGGTCAAGGACGGTTAAATTGAAATTCGCTGTTGCCAACTAAATGAAAAAAAAAAACGAACTGAGATATAATTTAAACACTATCTCAATGCATGGTAGTTAATCTTCGTAAGAATCCTCCTTTATTACCTCTAGTTAGTTGTCCATTTTTAGCGGCCCCCGAAAAGTGAAAAGACGCCTTTAGTTTTGTGTGGTCTCTGTCCGCCCCGCTTAGATAAACTAGAAAAAGTGTGAAAATTCGACATAATGATATTTTAGATAATTCAAAGTTCTGATGCAAAGGCTACTTTTTTCTTTTCTGAAAGCGAAAAATTAAATTTTTAAAATCAACTATACAAGCATTTTTTTCATAAAAAATACACCATTTTTACATCTATTCACTATTATTAGTAACAAACACGGGAGGCTATTTGGTAACGAGGTCGACTGCTTACCATATTGTTAACACATTTAAGCAAACAGTTTTAGATTTATTGTCAATAAAAAAAAAATACAATTTTATTTCTAAATTAAGTAAGTTCTTTCTTATTAACTACAACATGTACAAAACATTGTTTACCTTTATTTTTAAAAGAAAAATCTATTTAGTATGCATATAAGTGGAACATAGTTTAAAACAACAATTAATAAGTAATTTTTTTATTTCATACAGTGAACAGTAGACATCCCGCTTCATACCTGGAACATGAATCAAAGGCAGGGGAGAATTTTTTGTTTAAACGAAAACAAATTTCCTTGAGATTTAAATAAGAGATTGAACCTTTACAAAACAATTAGATGCTCATTATATGACATTAGTTAGGCCGGGTTCACATCGAACCTCTTCTTCACTTTCACATATCCCTTTCCACACAAACTGTCTTTGTAACCTTGTTTTAAAATACGTTTAGGGTCAAATTGTGAAAGTATAATGCTTCGTTCATGTTAAAATTAATATGTATTATAAACAGAAGAACGTATACAATTTGATTCTGCAGGACTAAAAATGCAAAAAAAAATATATAAAAATATTAACCCTAAACCTTTTTTAAAAACACCTATCTTATCAACATTTGCTTTATTTTATACACCGGATACACCAAAAAAAAAAAAGAGCTATTTTTAATTTTTCAACCATGTACTATATCCAATTTGAAAAAAAAAAAAAAAGAAAGGATACTCGATGCTGAAGTAGAATTAAATTCTCATCCAGTATGCATACACATTAAAACAGTTATGTATTATTGAATTAAAGAGGGTTTATTTTTTATTTTTGACCAGTAACATTGACTTACGAAATGAGCGAAAGTTTGGGGGACTTTTTGTTTTTGTGGAACACTAGCTTATTGGATGAGAAAGCTCATGTCATTCTTATCTTATATAATACAGACGTTACTTCAAAAAAGAAGATGATTCCGTTCTATTGGGAGCAGTCAACAATCTCAACGAACGTGGATGTGTGATACATCCGATTAGAATGTCAACACCTTGCGTAATAAGGCATTGGCATAATGATCAATGAGTCATTGACCAATTGCTGGATACTGTTAACCGAGTAATAGTTTGGACATCTAGCAGATTAAAAGGACCATCAAATTGTTTCGTCTTATAAATACCGAATAAAAAAAACATTATGATAAAAAAATATAAATCTACATTTTTGTCGAAATAAAAAGCCTAAAAATGTGAAATATCCGATTGAGAGATTATTTTAAACATTGATTTTTGTGATCTCTGCATCTTCTGTAAGCATTGACTTTTGGTTCCTATAAACGGAGTCTGCATACATGTATATAGTCTATGGTTTTAATTTTTTAAAAATGTTCGGGGGTGGGGGGTTTCCGATATGCACAAAGGGACAAAACACATTATTTAAAAGCAAAAGAATTGAGTATTATTTCCCATTCTTTCAGAAATCCTAACGCTACACACTTCACCATGAAACCCAACTTTGTAAAGCCTATACTTAAATAATAGTTTGTATAGTTCATTCATTACATTATATTTCGTCTGCAAACATTATATATATATAGATTGACGTCCCCTATTACTTAATACCCGGCCACTATTCTTCTGTGGTCACTTCCCCCCAGTCATTTCATCTTTGGATACATCCCCTCCTCTTTAAGGTCCTGATAAGTTGAGTGTGACTGAACTCTAATTGGGCCCTACTAATACGAGAGTACATTTCCAAGAGAACAAGACAACACACAAAGTACACATCTTCCTCATGGATGTATGATGTAAGAACGAGGTCCTCAAACTTTGGGCCATTTGAAAAGCCAATGCCAATGTTATTACTGTCTATATAGGAAGCTGGCTTCAAATTAATGATTAGGCATTTCCTCAATCTATTCTTTTGAATTCGTTTCAATCAATTTATTTTTAAATCATGGATGTATGCAAGAACGAGGTCCTCAAACTTTGGGTCATTTGAAAATTTAATGCCAATGTTATTACTGTCTATATATGAAGCTGGCTTCTAATTAATGATTAGGTATTTCCTCAATTTATTCTTTTGACTAATTTCAATCAATTTATTTTTCAATGCATACACTTGGATTTATATCAGATTTGAAAAATGACACATCAAATTGCAAAATCATGACAGAATTATCAAATGTCTTCGGCTTGAGCTAGACACATTAGTGTTCTACTGTAACTGTGATGTGACACAACAGACAAAAGTCCAACCAATACAACAATAAGTCTAGTTTCATTGGTTTCATAGCATCCAGTTTAATGAATTAAATCCTTAAGGAGACACCAAACATACTGACAAACTGAAAGTACATAGAATGCACCACGTTTGAAAGACAGATCAACAATCTGTGTCGTTGTATACATAACATTTATTGCAGTCTAGAGACTTAACACTAACTTCCACTGTGGCGTTGTATACATAACATTTATTGCAGTCTAGAGACTTAACACTAACTTCCACTGTGGCGTTGTATACATAACATTTATTGCAGTCCAGAGACTTAACACTAACTTCCAAACATGAAGTGGACAGATAAATTGAGCACACAAAAAAAATACATTTTATACATGAAAAGAATGACTATAAGTGCCTTTTTGTTGTTCTAGGTTTTTCTGAGATGTTTTTTTTTTAATGTTGATGATGTGTCATTTTGTTCAATTCTATTGTCGTAACAGCTTTTTAGTAAACATTTCCAGCTGCTCATTTAGGAGAATCTTACAGTGCATAAGTTCGATGTAGACTCTTTTTTTTTTACTAACTACAACATAAAGGCACTTATATAAATGTAATAGATAAATGTGTTATGATTAAAAAATGTTATTACCCGTTTTGTATTCAAGCTAAAAAAAAAATACATTGGTATTTCTACTACAAATAGTCACACACTAAAATCCATTTGAATTTTTCTCTCTACAGTAAAGTTATATCACTTCAGAAATGAACCATCGTTGCAATGTCATTGTGACAAAAAGTCAAAATATTTCATACATAAAACATCAACAAAATCATTTTAATTACTTGGACTTTTCAATGTCCACTATTAAAACATTACATTCCACTGTTAATTTAACTTTTCTTTTTGTAATGTTAGAATCCATTGTTAATTCAAAGGATGCTCATCTACTTTTATCTTGCTTATGCTTTCTTAAGGACTTCGTTAAATGATTCAAACAGGTGTGTCCATGCTCTGGCCTCGTCACTGTCACCATAGGTGTTAAGGCTCTTCTCAATGTAAAGATGGATGTACCTCTGGAGGGGCTGCAAGAGACATTCACACATTAGTCACAATGATGCAACACAGTTTACTAAAGGTATAACAACTATAACAAAAAGATAGAATCAAGTGTCTCAGAAGATATTTTAACCAAGTCCAATGTCTTTAGACATAATATATATTCAACCATAGATAAATATATCACTTCCCAAAGGATGGGATAATAAAGTCACCACATATACATTAACAATGTCAACATGGAATTGAGAAGGCTGTTGTTATTAGGAAAACACAGTTGTAAGTGTAGAAAATTTAGCTTACATTTCAGACTGAACTGTATTGATTATATTTATTTAAAAAAAAACAACTATTTTTAAAATAGATTGAGATTGTTTGAAATAAAACATAATAAGAACTGGATTGCATGAGCTCCAATGAAAGTCTAGAATAGTATAAGACTTTTTATAACTTACAGCTCAGCAGCAAAAAGCTGCTGGCTAGATGAAGAAGTAAGAGGACTATGTATTAATGACTTCATTAAAGTGCACACTTACTGCAAAGTATTCCAGACCAATGCTAGGTGTCTTGTTCTTGTGTACAGCAGACAGTCTCTCCAGGGCAGCTTGGAACTGACCAGGGTTGTCCACATTGTTGATCAAAGACTCAAGACCTGTGGTAATGAGGTCAACTTGTCTCAAGAACTCTGGATCGTTTCTCAGAGCTGCATCAGATTGGTAGGCATTGAACTTAGTGAATCTGTCGCGCATGTGGGGGACATTTTCAAACATCCTGTTCAAACAACAAAATCGATTCAATGATTCAAAAAACATTTAATCAATGACAATTCTTTAATTAGTCAGCTTTTAGAATCTTAACTATTAATTTTTTTTCCTTACAGTTCAGCCTTTACTTTAAACTAGAAAATTATGGAGATACTGATTTGAAAAAAAAGTTTCTCTGTGATAATTCCAGTAATTATATTAACAAAGACTGACCAGAGGACAAGGTTGTTTCCAGCATTCTGTCTGCTACCAGCTCTAGCCAACAGTTTCTTCCATGAACTTATGAGAGATTTCCTGTCACTGTCAACATTTAATAATACTTTTGTCAACTCAAAGAATAAAGCAGTGTCATAAAGCACATTGGGCTGCAGCCATTTTATTTCCAATAAGTGCAAAACATTTTTTTGTTCATTCACTTGACATAAAAAAAAATGTGAAAGAGAAGCAAAAAATAGTTAATCAATTAATATTAATAATTTAGAAAATGAGTTTTGACTTGAATTTCAATAAGAGATCACACAAAAAAAAGAGAAGAGAATCTAATATAAAACATAACACTATAATAAAATAATAGCTTACGTGTCAGTCAAACCAATTTTCTGTACAGAATCTGCAGATATAGGGAAAAATAGCTTGAAAGTTGTCTTCACTTTATTTTATTAATGAGCAAACTTAAGCAGCTGACATTTATTTGAATATTTGTAAGAAATGTGTGAAAACTCATTAAAAATAAATAAATATTGCAGGTGAGGAGAAGGAAACAGGAGGAAGACTATGATTGGAAATTCATTAAGTACTTACGTTCTTTGAGGACCTTGTTGAAGGCGCCCAAAACATGAGTCCAAGCTTTGGACTCAACACTTGAAGCACTCACGCCTAGAGCCTTCTCGATGTACAGGTGAATGTATTGTTGGAGTGGCTGCAGAAAAATGTAAACATCATAAAAGTTAGTCATTGGTCAGTTAAGTTCTTTCAATTAAACACAGAGTACATGTGATGAAATAGCCACATAAATTTGGTCTACAATAAGTCATTGCTTGTAATGCTGAGTGATTTGCAGGATTTGTCAGTCTATATGTTCTAAGACCAGGGTGTCTGCCTGGTCATGTAAAATGCTCTTCGAATTGTTATCACAAAGGTCTGGAGTTTGCACCTTGCCATCCTGTAAGAGGTTTGGGCTAGGAAGCAATTCATAAGAAACAATCATAGCTTAAGAAACAAAGATATTAAAGTGAATGTGTGATCAGCACAATTATTTTATTTTTATTATAACTTTGGTCCATCCTCCTCTAGCATGCTTGCTGGGCTCTGGTCCAAGCTCTTTGGTGAACATGTGGGAGGAAGGGCTATCTGAAGTTTTCTGTACAACTTGAAATTTTCCAATGAAAATTTCCAAGTTCAAATTGGGATTCAAAAACTAGTTCCACCAACAAATTAGGTAGCCAAGTGGTTTATGCCATTTGGAAACACATTCCACAATGGCTTTATTGAGCAAACCTGGTTATGAAAAGTTATTTGTTTCCAGTCCTGAATAACTCTTTCTTGACAAGAAAAAAAGAAGCAGAGTAGTGATGCCCCCTTCTTTTCTTATATAATACAGATGTTACTTCCAAAAAGAAGATGATTATTTCCTACACATGTCCCTAGGTCAATCTAATCATGCATTTTAACCAATGACTATGCCAAGTCACTGTTTTCCTGGCTGACTCAGGCAACCCATTTCATGCTCTTAAAGCACTAGGAAAGAGGAAGTATTTTAACCCTTAATACCTGGACACTATTCTTTTTTGAAACTTTAAATTTAATCGTGATGTTGAGAACTATCTCTGAAAAAAAGAGATTAAGTGAAATGACAATTTAAAGAAAAATTCCATAAAGCCATTCTACACTCTTGAGTCAATGTCCAATGCTAATATTTAAAAGAGATACAGTAGATAAAAACTCACTCCGAAATATTCAAGACCAACACTTGGTGTCATATGCAAGTGAGCATCGACCAGTCTCTCCAGGTTGGCCTGAAGTTGGCCAGGTGAGTTGGCACTATTGATCAGAGATTCCAGGCCGCCTACAATCACATTGACTTGTTTCAGGAACTCAGCATTGGCCTTGAGAGCATCATCAGAGGCATGTGCATTGAACTTTGTGAATCTGTCACGCATGTTAGGCACGTTGTCAAGCATCCTGGTTTTTGTTGATAAAAATATTACATGTAGATTTTTTAAAATATTTAAAAATATTTTCTCTAATTAGATACAAGTGTTCTCTTTAGATTGTAAAGCTCTAAACCAGTATGCCACTCAGCCAAACAGTTTGGAGTGAGAGTTAAATACATTTTAAAGCAGAATAAAAAAAAATGGTGATGAGCTGGAAAAAGGACTAAATAACAAGAAATAAACCGAACTCTTCACACCTGGTTGTACACATGACCACACAAACACATGGACATGAAAACACACACATGTACATACATGCACAGACAGGCTTCCGAGCAACACTAGAATGGAGTCTGAAAGAAAACACTCACCAGAGGACCAAGTTGACTCCAGCACTTTCTTTACCAGCAGAGATCAGTGTGTTCCAGGAACTGACTAAAGCTTGCTTGTCACTGGAAATAGTGAAATTCAATATAAAATCTACAAGTGTAAACAAATGTTTGTGGTCCTACTAGTAATCATCTAAAAATGTAAACATATTAACAAAAAGCCATTACTTTAAATACAAAGTGAACTTACGTATCTGAAAGTCCAATATTTGCAATGGAATCTTTGTGGAAAGAAGAAAAATCAAAATGTTTCATATTACAAAAAAAAATATACATTAAAATTATTGAATATTTATATATATATTTTATATGGATAAATAAATAAATACATGTAAATATATATATAGTATGTGTGTGTTTAGTATGAAGTGTAGAACAGTAACACTAAACACAAGAAAACAAGTTATAAGCTAATGCAGTGTTCGGATGTGCCTCTGAGATTGGTCTTCAACTTTCTCTCATAATTTTATTCAATCTCAAAAGAAAATGATGAAACACTTACTGAATTCTTGGATTTTGTTGAAGGCACTCAATAGATGAGTCCAGGCATTAGCCTCATTACTGTCAGCGGCAACATTTAAGGCTGATTCGATGTAGCTGTGGATGTTCTGGGCAAGCGGCTGTTAATAAAGAAAAAATATCTAAGTGTACTTATGTATATACTACAAAACAAGTACATGCAGATCTAGGTCAATTATCTCAGCAATCATCTACTCACATAGATCTAACGCTTAATTAAAAATAAGCAAAATATTTTGTAAAAACTTTTTAAAAAAAAACACATCTAAGGGAAAGAATTCTGCACTTACAATTATATCTCATTAATGTAGAAGTTATTTCTCTTCTTGAACATAAAACAAAATAATTAATTACCAATAATTAATTGATCAATTGGTTAATTTTTTAATTGATTTTTTTTTTTTTATTGTACAAAGATTCAACTTGATCTGGGAATGGATGTGTTCAAAGACAGAGTGATTTGATATAAGCTTTCTAAAAATGAGGACTTACTCCAAAGAATTCCAGACCAATGCTTGGCTTCATATGAAGATGTGCATCACTGAGTCTCTCAAGGGCATCAAGAAGACGGCTTGGGTTGTTAGCATTCCTTACCAAAGATTCCAGGCCTCCAACAATACGGTCCACCTGCCTGAGGAACTCAGTATCACCTCTGAGGGCAGCATCAGGCTGGTTGGCATTGAACTTTTTGAATGTGCCACGCATGTTAGGGACATTGTTCAACATCCTGACAAAAGAGTTATAAAATCACTTTAGTTTTTTTATATGATAAGTAAAGAAATTAAGTCTAATTTTCTTTTTCAAATAAATTGCTTGCTTATGAAGTGAATCAATTTACCAGAGAACGAGGTTGACTCCAGCACTTTGTTTGTCACCAGCCTTTTTGACTAAACTGTCCCAGGAACTAACAAGGGCAGCCTTATCACTGTAAAGAACACAGTGCAATTATCCATAACATGAAATGCATTCTGTGACAAATATAATTTTATTTGCATATGTACTGAATTTTATTGAATTTGAAAATTTGTTTTTAGTATACAAAGCAACAGTGGTTATAGTTTAGCCAAAGTTTATCAATGACAGCGAAACTAATATTTGAACTAGACAAGAAATCACATTGGAAGAAGATGACTTGGTTAAAAGAAAGGTTTCAATAAATTGCATTAAAAATATTTTAAAAAGTAGATCATGTTACATACCTGTCTGTTACAACCCTTAGCACAGTACCTGTAAACAGATGGAATAAATCATTTATAGATTCACAAATTTATAACAGTTGTCTCAATATGTGTTAATGAACACAAAATTCAGTTCTATTAGAACAAACTAATGTGAGAACCCTTTAGCAGAGATGTGAAAGACAAATGTAAATTACTTAGAATTTTTTTTTATCGTAAAAGTGAGGTAAGCAAAGTTCCCTTTTCAAGCCTTACAATCCAATGTAAAGGGCATGCTTCTATAGCCAACCATTAACAAGGCTGTCATGTGACCAGCTAGTGACCAACCATTAATGTCATAAGAGTTGATGGACTCAGAGGTATCCTGAAAATCCCACATTTGAAATCCAAGTCTTTATTGGGAGTCAAACTCAAGACCTCTAGCTTCAGAAGTCAAGCAATAATCAGCCACCATTATGTTGCTGTTATACACTATAACTTTTAATAAATAGATTTGTTTTTCTTTACTTACGATTTCTGACGACCTTATTAAAGGCAGCCAAGAGGTTGGTCCAAGCCTGGGACTCATCACTGTCAGCACTAACACCAAGAGATGACTCAATGAAGCGATGGATGTTCTGAGCTAAGACCTGTGAAGGGAAACCAGGAAACAGAATGACTATTCATTCAGTGCTTACAGTCTTTAAAACCATATTTTTGAAGCTAGGCTATAAGATAACACCATCTAACATGCAATAATTTACTTTTCTTAAATTTTGTTATAATTGGCTGGTAGAATTCTCCTGACCTTGAAGTACTCAACCCCAACAGTTGGGTCCATGCTCAAGTGAGCCTCAGCAACTCTATCCAAGTTAGCCTGAAGTTCAACGGGGTTGTTAACGTAATCCAAGAAAGATTTTAGTCCTCCAATGATGACATCGACCTGTTTCAAAAACTCAGGATCGTTTCTCAGAGCGTCGTCGGGTTGATTAGCGTTAAACTTTGAGAATCTGTCACGCATGTTGGGGACATTGCCGAACATCCTGAAATGGACAATTTTTGGGGGAGAAATTTAGAATTAGATATCATTTAGTGACATGCTGTTTGAAAATTAAGCTAAGAATGTATGCACAAAAATAAGATCACTAGCAAGTGCCTTAAACATAAAATTCTCTACATTGCAATATGATGAGTCCTAATTTAACTAAATGCAAGCAAAAGACACATCATAAAGCTATAATACTAATTTTAAAATATATATCATTACAGTTATTCATCATACTGAACAGCAAGCCCAATGTACAAATAATTTGTTACTTAAGTTCACTCAGAAAAAAAATCTTCAAAACAAAAAGAAATTTATTGTGTACAAGTGCCTTAATTATTTTTAAATCTGAAATATGCTTAAAATGTAATAATTTGTATTATTGGAGATTACTTTTTCCAAAACTAAGTGGAACAATTGGAATTGTATCTCTGTACAACAAAGTTAGGATATAGACTTAGACTTGAATGACTCACCAGAGGACCAAGTTGATACCAGCTTTCTGAACTCCATTTTCTCCAGCAGTCAATCTCTTCCAGGAACTGTCCAGAGCTTTTCTGTCACTGTTTAAAAAAATCAGAGCATTGAAACTGGCTTTAAAAACAATGCAGTCTATTTGATTCAGATCCATAGCATGTTTTCTTTTTCAACAAGATCTATTCTGTTAGAATAACAATGCTTGTTTTATTTGTTTGTTTTACATGTCTCTGATGTTCCTTCCCATTTGAAGATAATTACATCCTAACCCAAACCTGCAGGATGAAGGGGATGGCAGAGAGCAGGTTTCAAATCTAGGACCATTGAGACACTGAACAACAGTCTAGAGGCCAAGCAGCTATACTTATATTACAATAAAAATCCTAGTTCAACAATGAGATGTTTTCTAATTGAAACTCATAACTTTAAGAGGATCCAAGATAAGAAGAGATATTTTAAGTATAAAAAAAAAACAAAAAAAAAGGTCCCAGTGGAGGAAAGTCAAAACTATTCATGTGATTCATAAATGTTGCAATTTTTGAAGAAGCAAAAACAAAAAATATATTAATTTACTTCCCCTAGCGCAGCTAACAAACTTCATGGAGACTCAAGTTGCTCGGAGAGAATAACAGACATAAAAAAAAGTTCTCCTTGAGCAAAGTAAAGCCTGAGGTCTGTATTTTACTTCCTTCTATTTAACTCATCCTAAAATTCCCAGCATCCCTCTGCTTCTGAACTTATGACCATCACTTTTGCTGCCCAAAGAGCATTGAATAAAACAAAGAAACATACAAAAAAAAACAGCTTAGAAAGGTTAAATCACAAGGTGATGAAATGAACTTACGTGTCTGACAGACCAATGTGTTGAATGGTATCTGGAAAGAGATGACAGAGAAACAAATGAATGAAGCTGGCATGGCTAGCAAGCAAATGAGATGCAGCTTATAACAATAAGACTCTTTTTTAACAAATTATTTTTACTTTATGGGGTTTGTTTTCAATATTGTGTTACTAAGTGTAAGAGCCACAAGAAAAACATTTTAAAAAATTATTTTTTTTAAAAAGAAAGCTTATATTAAATGTAATTGTATCAATTAGTTTGGATCAGACATGTTATAATATATATGATTGACCTAAACATAATAAATATGTGCGATTAGAAATATGTTTACCAATTGTTTTGGTTTAGCTTATAGCTTTCTCAATACACTATGATCCTTTCACTTATCTGAATCAGTTGTGAAAGGGGAGGGAAGAAGGGGGTATCTTAGTGAATGTTTACATTATCGTTTTTTTTAATGTATAAAAAAATGTTCACTCAAGGCTCTGTGAAGTACAATTTCTTTCTCTTATTCAAGATACCAAGCCAAATAATTAATTACCAATAGTTAATTAACTGGTTAATTTTTTTTATTGATTCTTGTGTTGTCAGGAATAATTGTGCAAAAAATGTGCAAAATATCAGCTTAATCAAAGATTGGGTGTGGGAGAAATAACTTGTACAAACTTTTTTACCATACAGACAGAGTTGATATAAGCTTTGTAATAAAAAGACATAAAATATTTCAACCAAATAAATTTACACATTAAGATATTATACTCCATTTTTTTAACTATTCATATATGATCAATTGTATACAAGGGTATTTTGTTGCTAGTATTAAGACCACCTTTTAACTTCTGGGAAAATTTTAAGTCAAAGTTATATCCTTTTGTCACATATGTGTTAATTACTTATTACTCAATCAGAAAAAGCACTCACGATCTACAAGCACTTTATTGAAGGCACCAATCAAGTCAGTCCAAGCTTGAGCTTCAGCACTACTAGAGTCAACATTCAAAGCTTTCTCAATGAAGAAATGGATCTTATCTTTCAGAGGCTGAATGCAAAAAAGGCAAAATGTCAAGTGTTAGTCACAAGCATAGTGAATATAAGAACCACAAAAAATTGAAACAATAAGAAAGTAAGAAACATTTTTTTTCATTCCAAGACAAATGAAAATAATCACCAAACAGTCAAAATTAGATCAATCTAATTTATGCCTTTGGCAAGATATATTTGTATCTATCTTTATTGCTTACCACCTAAAAGACTATAGAATTATCATATTCTTTCTATTTGCAACAAATAAAAAATTGTAAAAAGATTATGACACAATTATTATAATTTCTGATAAATTATGATATTCATAAGTTGGTAATTAAATGACCTCTTCAACCCATCAATCAGTAGAAGTGTATTGACTTACTGCAAAGAATTCAATGCCAACACTTGGAACAAAGTGTAAATGAGCATCAGTGAGTTTCTCCAGAGAGTCTTGCAGTTTTCCTGGTTCATTCAGGCTGTTGATCAGGGACTCAAGTCCACCAACGATGCGACTCACTTGCCTTAGGAATCCAGCATCCTGTCTAAGGGCACTATCTGATTGGTGGGCATCGAACTTAGTGAACTGGTCGCGCATGTTGGGTACATTCTCAAACATCCTGTTTAGAGACAGTCATAGCATTAACTACAACTATTTTATTATCAGAATAGTTAGTTGTAGTCTCCTATTTTATATTAATACTGACAGAGACATTGGTCAAGATGATAAATACTACATTGAAAATTATGCACAACACATGTTAAGTGGGAAAAAAAATTCTAATAGACGAGTTGATGAGTTAACACAGTCAATTAGTTCAATCTTAAAGTTACTAGAGGACTGCAGAGTGATGAGAGAAGTTAGTATGTGTTAAGGAATTAGAGCTCTTCACAGGTCTTTCAGTGGAATGTGTAGCTGAGAGGCAGAAACTGCTAGGCTACCTATCAAGAGAGTTCAAGTTTGAAACCTAATCCAAAACCATGTCTCAAATACTTCTTCCCCCACTGGAAGACATTGGACCCTAGCACACTGAGCATGCTATAAGTATGTATGAAAATGCGCAACGAAATAAAACGAAAATGTGCAAGAGAATCATACATCTTTTCAAACTGACACAGCTTACGTTTTATTCTATTACTAAAAGCATATCAAAACTTATCTTGCACTGCACGCTCTCAGGAAGAGATAGGTGAGAAAGACAAAAGGGTGAATGACAATACAGACTCATTGAGAACAACTGAGGAATAATGCAAATGGTGAGATGTTGTGTCCCAGCTACTAGGCCATTAATAGAAGAAAAGAGATACAAGGCAGAAATTTTTTTTTTAGAAAATAGAGATTTTTGGATTCATTCATTGTTGTTCTTAGTTTTAAATATTGCAAATTGTCTAATTACATGTATTTTAGATGTTGATAAATTTGTACACTAATTTAAATGAATTAATAGATTAAAATATTATTTCTCCACTAAAACTGAAAACACATTTATAAAGCCCAAAAAAAATAAAATAAAACACGCAAATAAAGATTAAACTAGCTAAAGATATTGATTCCAACTTACCAGAGAACAAGATCTACGCCAAAATTTTGCTTGCCGCCAGCAGTCAGTTTCTTCCATGAGCTGATCAATAATTTTCTTTCACTGCAATAAAGTAACAAAGTTCAGCATGTGTACTTAGAAACTCAGTACAGCTTAAATGATTTTTGCAATAAATATTGATCCATTCTAAAACATGCAGACAACTTTAATGACTCAGACTAAATTACAAATAATAGATCTAGTACCCTTTATACTTAATAAACAGCAAAACTTACCTATCTGTGATGCCAATTTTCTCTAGAGAGTCTGATGACAAGATTTAAAATTGTTTTTTATTAATCCGTGCGACATATATATATATAAGTAAGTAAAAGTAAAGTTCCCCTTTCAGACCTTGTGGTCTATAGGGCAGATGAAGTAAAGGTCATCTGTTTCTGTGGCCTACTGTTAACGAGGGTGTCATGTGGCCAGCACAACGACCAACGCCTTTACTTTTCCCTAATTAATGTTAGGTACCCATTAGAGCTGGGTGGACTCAGAGGCGCCCGAAGATCCCGAAATTAAAAATCCCAATCTTAGTCACCAGAATTCGAACCCCGGTTCCCGGTTCAAAAGTCAAGCGCTTTACCGCTCAGCCACCGCGCCTCCATATATATATATATATATATATATTGAAAGATTTATTTCCCTTTTTGACATCTAACAAAATTAATAATGAATTAATTTATACTATTTAATTAACTAATTGGTTAATTGTTTTTATTGATTCATGTTTTGTGCAAAGTTTCAACTTGATCTTAGAATGGGAAGTGGGAGAAATAACATGTTCAAATTTTGTACCAGACAGACAGAGTGAGTTTTTATAAACTTTGTAAAAAGTGATACATTTTTTTCTTTTGATTAAAAGATTCATAAGTGAGTTAGAGAAATTGGATATGTTTGATCACAGTATTGATTTGTCAAAAGCATTATATTTTGTTGATATCTAAAATATAACTAAATCCCAATGAGTGATTTAGATTGTAAAGGAAAGCAATAGGCCAGGACTTACGCTCTTTGAGAACTTTGTTAAAGGCAGCCCACAAGTGAGTCCAGGATTTGGCTTCTTCGCTGTCAGCAGCAACGTTAAGAGTTTTAGCAATATACAGATGAATGTATTGTTGAACTGACTGCAAATACAAGTGGACACTAATACTGTTAGTTTATTTACATTTTAAAAAATGTGTTTAAAATTCTAACTTATAATAATTACTATCATGATTATTGAATCCCACAATGATCTGCTAAATACTGTCAAAAAACTCTATTGCCATATCAAAAGGTCCTCAAGGCTCGCAAAGACTTCAGGGTACAGTGCCAGGAAAAGAAGAAGAGGCAGACAGAGAAAGCAATGGGAGAACAACATAAAAGAATCAATGGACAAAGGCAAAGGACAGAGAGGAATGGAGAAAGACAGATCTTGGGTGTGCCCCAATGGTCCAAGGTAAAGGTGAATAAATTAAGTGGTTACAAAGCTCCAGCTATTATCTTAACACTGCAACACAATGAATGCAGATGACAGTCTTGTAGATTTAACTATTTTTTTAATATGTTTTTCTTGATGGTAGCAGTGAGTCTTATAAGAGATTTTTAAAAAAACATTAATGCTTAGATTTTACATATGAACATTATTTGTTAAACTTGAAATTTATTACTAAAACTATATTTAAACAATCTAGCTCAATGATTATAACCAGACACTTACTCCAAAGTATGAGAGACCAATGCTTGGTTGCATGTTCAAATGGGTATCAACTAATCTCTCAATGCCAGCCTGGAGGGCAGCAGGGTTGTTGACATTGCTGACCAAGGTCTCCAAACCAGAGACGATAACATCAACCTGTTTGTTGAACTCAGCATTGGCCTTCAGGGCATCATCGGACTGGTGAGCATTGAACTTAGTAAACCTGTCACGCATCTTGGGGACATTGTCAAACAACCTAAAATAAAAAAAAACAAGAAAAAGGTAAAAAAAAAAAAAGAGACGAACTGTTTCAGTAGACCAGTGTTTCCCAAAGTGGGGTACGCATACCCCAGGGAGTACAGGAAGACTTTGGAGGGGGTATGTGTTGCACTTCATTAACTATGCTACCCATTTATTATGTTCTGTAAGAAAATTAAAGTGAAGTTGGGGGGGGGGGGGGGGGGGGGTACTCAGCATTACAAAAATTATAAAAGGGGTACACAGAGGTCAAAAGTTTGGGAAACACTGGCGTAGACCAAGATATTTGTACTAGCACAATGATCAACATATTTGCTTTTCATACAATGATGTCATGTGTGGTGCCCCAACAGTCCAACAGGCTAAGAGATGAATGTGAAGGGTAGTGATGTCAGCTACCTATCAGTAATGACTTCATTTCTACTTTTTTTCGTTCTTTTTAATTGTTTTTTGTATAGCACATTGTTCAGTATGCTATGGTCCAATCTTTTTAGTGGACCCATGAGGCGGAAAGGGTATCTGGGAGAAGGTTTCTGTGCTGACTTTAGGTGCCTCAACAAAAACAACTCAGCTGGAGTCGAACTCAACCTGAACTCAAGCCCCCTTCATAGATAACTAAGCTTCTCAACCAAACATTCCATTTTTTCCATTAAATTCTTGATCAGGGTCTAGAAATGAGCTTACTGGTCTAACCCAGTTCTAGCAACTGAGTAAAATAATGAATTCAGTTGTTGTTTTTGACATTTAATTCACTTAAAGCTCGAGTTCTAAACTAGTAAAGTGGTAGGGCTTACCAGAGGACAAGGTTGGTACCAGCAGTCTTCTTGTCACCTGCAGCTTCAAGCAGTTTCTTCCAGGAACTCTCCAGACCTTTTCTGTCACTATGGAGAATGAAGAAATGTTATTAAAGGGCAATCTGGCAAATCATCATTCATCTTTATTGGTAACATTTCTAGTCATGGGTCTATTATAATTTTGTTCTAAAAACCTGCTGGCAAGAAATTATAATTCTCACTGCATTGCATTTTTTAATAATTTATTTTGTTATTAAATAATTTTTTTTTAAATTTCATCAAAACAAAATATTAAGCAAACATTATTATAGTTAGTGACTTGTAATTAACTTACTCATCTGATAAGCCAATTTTCTCCAGTGAATCTGAAAAATTATTAAAGAAAAACTTAATTACAAAAAAAAAAAAATAGACAAAGAAATATTTAAGAATGACTATGCAAAACATAAAATTGTTACAGCAAGTTAAAATCATAATTCAAACTGATGCAGTTCTAATATGGTACGCCTATAATTTGCATAATGCACACCTAGGAGAAAGTACTAACGTTCTCTGAGGACTGTGTTGTAGGCACTGAGTAGATGTGTCCAGGATTGGGCCTCATTGCTGTCAGCAGCAACACCTAGGGCAGACTCAATGTAGGTGTGGATGTTCTGCTGGAGTGGCTACACAAGGGGATCAAAGAGATGAGTGAATACTTGTATGCAACTAGTCTATGAAGTAACTATTTAAAATCAGCCAGACAATACACTGAGTTTGGGAATTCATAGAATCAATATTATAGCCAAGAAAGTGAAACCCAATATAAATCTTTTTGACCAGTCCGATACAGTTAAATGAAAAACATTAATAGTTAAAGCTTTTACAATGTAGTTTCTGTTATGATTAAAAAGATAAAACAAAAAGTAAAAGCATTTTTTTTTTAATATTTGCTGATGTTACCATTAGAAATAAATATTATCCTTTTAAGGTCCTCCTTTTCAGACGTTGTGAGATATGGGGCAGATGATGTTATCTGTTTCTTTGGCAAACGGTTAACGAGCAGGGTGTTATGTGGCTAGCACAAAGATCAACAGCTGTTACTTTCCCCAACTAAGGCCAGGTACCCTTTAAAGTTGAGTGGACTCTGGGGTGTCCTTAAAATCCAGAAATTAAAAACCCCATTCTTCATCAAGATTCAAACCAGGGACCTCTCAGTTTGGAAGCCAAGCACTTCACCACTCAGCCACCACCCCCCTTTCCCCTTCACAAAAGCTATTTATATTTTTGAGCTCCAAGCCTAACATGGAAATTTCATACTCATATCTAAATGTACAAGTTCTGGAGCATCAAGTTTAACAAAGAATTTCAACTTGGAATTTAAGAGGCGACAAGGACTTTTATTAAAGAAACTAGTCATTCACACAGAATCAGCATATCAAATTTGTTTGGTTAAGTAATTTTTCTTTCTCGATGTTCTGGCTACAAAATGCCCTCATCACCAAATTCAAATGTTGTTATTTACATGATCTCTATGTACTGAATAAGAATAAAGCCAACTTACCTCGAAAAATTCAAGACCAATACTTGGTTTCATGTGCAAGTGAGCATCAACAAGTCTGTCGATAGCGGCTTGAAGCTGACCAGCATTGTCCACATTGTTAATCAAAGACTCCAGACCTCCGATGATGCGCTCAACCTGTTTGTTGAACTCGGCATCAGCCTTGAGGGCATCATCACCCTGGTGAGCATTGAACTTTGAGAACTGGTCACGCATGTTGGGGACATTATTTAACATCCTGGAAGAGTTCACAGATTTGAACAAAGTTAGTGAGTTTTAAATGTACAGATAGCAGAACCTTATTACGTTAGTCATATAACTAGCCGAGATTCTAAATGTAAATTAGCTTCCCTAAAATTTTTTTTGCACTCCTTCAAATAAATAATACCACATATAAAATAACAATATAAAATAATTTTATAAAAAACAATTAAAAAAAAATACAGAATCATATAAACAAAGGCGTCTACTCAGCACTTACCAGAGAACAAGTTTGGTTCCAGCAGCCTGCCTGTCACCAGCAGCATCTACAAGAGATTTCCATGAGCTCTTGAGGGCTGCACCTTCACTGTAATTTGTATAATTATGTAAAATATAAGTTAACATCTCATGGTGAGTTCAGGGCATAGCTTCTAGGTCAACATTTGTTTCCTGAAAAACTTCTAAAAACACAGTCAACTAATTTGATAGAAGAAATAAACAGCCAATCCAGGAAAAAAAAAGTTAAGTTTGTACCATTATGTATGGATCTTTCATTTAACAATTAGACTTAAGATTGTACTTCACAGAGTATAAGAAACAATACTGGATATGGCAGCATTGTTATCCATAAAATTTTTTTTTTTAGTAATGTTCAGAAAAGAATTGTTTTTTTTCTGTAGGCTGAAGACATGATTTGAGCAAACTTATGCATTCCTTTGGTGATGCTGATAACTTATACGTTTGAAATCAACAGAGACATACACATAAGAAACATTAAGACCTAGAGTATCGAAAATGACTTACTTGTCTGACACGATCTTGAGTACAGTACCTGAAGAGAAATTACATTTAAAATGGAGATTATAGAATTCATAAACCTTTTCATCATTAAATTTATAAGCTATTCTATTTATAATCCATTTACTCTTAAGAATGATGAAAAAAAAAAAGCTTTCAATTAAAAAAAGATGTTACAGTTTTAGTTGAAACTTAATCTTACTAATCTTATCTCCATGTCAATTTTGTTCTATTCTATAGCTAGAATATTGAGTAACTATTAACGTCTACATGAATCACACTGTTACATTTAAACTTACGTTCTTTCAGAACTCTGTTGAAGGCAGCAAAGAGGTGAGTCCAGCCTTTAGCTTCATCACTATCAGCACTGACACCAAGAGTCTCTTCAATGTACTCATGAATGTTCTGTTGGAGAGGCTGGAGAATAAAACAGACAAGCAATCAAATAGAACTTAAGCTGGAGATTAAGACAGACTCTCAAATAGAACTTAAGCTGGAGATTAAGACAGACTCTCAAATAGAACTTAAGCTGGAGATTAAGACAGACTCTCAAATAGAACTTAAGCTGGAGAATAAGACAGACTCTCAAATAGAACTTAAGCTGGAGATTAAGACAGACTCTCAAATAGAACTTAAGCTGGAGATTAAGACAGACTCTCAAATAGAACTTAAGCTGGAGATTAAGACAGACTCTCAAATAGAACTTAAGCTGGAGATTAAGACAGACTCTCAAATAGACCTTAGAATTCAGTATAAAACAAACAATCAATCAATCTGGCTAGAGAATGAACAAGATTTTCAGTTTGATGATGAGAGATTTTTTAAAAACATTTTGACCTACAAACACAAAAATCTGAACCCAAATGTTCTTCTTTAAACCAGAGACATTAAACCCATTGTCTTGCTTGGCTTATCAAAACAGTGAAAATAAAGGAAGACATTTAAAAAATATTTCTGTATATATTTGATCAACAGTAAATATTAAAATCCTCCATGCTAAAATCATTTTTATGGATGCTTACACATTTAGGCAACTGCCCCATATGCCTGACATCTTAACATACGCATCTCTTAAAATACGTCCAGATTCTAATAATATTGTTTTATATTTGTAGAAGAACTTACTCCAAAGAAGCCAAGACCAATTCTGGGGCTCATGCTCAAATGGGCATCAGCGAGTCTATCAATGGCGGCCTTGAGTGCAACTGGATCATCAAGATTGTTCAATAGAGATTCAATGCCTCCAAGGATACGGCCTACTTGGGCCAGGAACTCTGGGTTTTGCTTAAGAGCAGCGTTGGGCTGATGGGCATCAAACTTGGTGAACTGTTCCCTCATATTGGGTACATGTTCAAACATCCTGTATGCAAGAAAACATAAAATTTGAAAAACTGTCTGAAAAATATATTTACAGAGCGCCAGAAATAGAATTGCTGAATTTTAAGGTTTGTCCATAGATTAAGAAGAGGGCAGTATGACTATACAGACTTAGATGTAACCTACATTTTCTGTGCTTATACATTTGTATCATTCACAAAATAGAAAAAAATGTTTTGAAACAACTCACCAGAAGACGAGGTTGATTGCAGCTTTGTTCCTGCCTCCAGCTCCAGATCTGAGTTTCTTCCATGAACTGTCAAGAGCCTTTCTGTCCCTGAACATGATTATACAAGATGTCTGTTACAGCATTCATTCATTTCAGCTGTGTATGCAGTATTCAAACATTCTACACTAAATAGACTCATCAATGACTGCATTTTATCATATGCTGTTTTAGCTCTTTGGCTTTTCTATTTTATTGCTATTTTATAGTAACCTAATATGTGTGAATATAATGACACAATCACTAGCACCAAAACTAAACAGTCATGACAAACTTACTTGTCTGAGAGTCCAAGTCTTTCAATAGCATCTGTGGACAAATATGAATTAAATATTAGTTTTGAAATCATTTTTAATGACTTTCATTTTAAAATGAATCATAGGATTGATCATTGAACTCTTGAAATATCTTTTTGTCTACAATTTTTATTTCAGTTCTTGAAGGTTACAGAATTCAACATAAATTCAATTTTGAAGACAATTGTAAATATGGCATCATTAAACTAGTTTTGTTTCTGTCATCAATTTGAATCTACCTTATTACAAACCAATAATTTCAACAAAAAAAAACTCCAGCATCTCCACCAGAACTCAACACAAAATCTTAGAATGAGTAGCTATACTACTTTAAGTTCAATCCCTGCTATTTGTACAAAGTCAAAATGAAAAATAGTTCTATCAGCTCAGTAAAGCCTACTCATTAATGCCACTTACGATCTCTGATAACTTTGTTCAAAGCAGTGAAAAGGTTTGTCCAGGCTTTAGATTCCTCACTGCCTGTGGCAACATTCAGGGTACTTTCAATGTAGAGGTGGATGTACTTTTGTAGTGGCTGCAGATACATGGATAACAGGTTTAGTCCAACAGAAAACAAGGGATCATAGATGAGAAACATACTTCTCCATTTTAGAAAAAATACAGTAGAGTTTATAGGTAAGGAAAGCAACCCTCAAGATATTCAGGAAAATTTGAAAGGGAAAAGAAAGAAAACATCTGTTCTTAAGAATAAAGACTGTGTCAAGATAAAAGTCTTAAATTTAAACTTCTATAACTTTTTGGAAAATCATTTTTAAAGTTTTTTTTATATTAAAATGCCTTTAAATTGAGCAAAAATATTATATATTCAAAATTCTATTTAAAAAAATGTGAATGTCACATGAAATCCACTTAGTGACTAAAATTAGTTTATAATAATAAACATATAACACTCCTAATTGTATATTTGCCCTTTTTTGTTTGGAATATTTTTAATATATTTGTATATTGATATAGGTTTGTTTTATTGTATTTTCTATAGCATACAGGAATGGCTGTATATGACTTATGGTGGCATACATGACTAAAATTATATAAAGCTTTATGCTGAGAAACTGCCTAATATATATTTCTTTCAAGTCTTCAAACAATTTATAGGATGATTAGATTAACAAGTTAAGATTATTACCCCAAAGAATTCAAGTCCAATTCTTGGTTTCCTGTCCAAATGGTCATCAGCCAGATGTTCCAGAGCGGACTGCAACTGACCTGGTTTGTTCAGATTGTTCAAGATAGATTCCAGCCCTCCGAAAATGTTGTTCACTTGTTTGACAAACTCTGGGTCTTTGGAAAGAGCTTCATCAGATTTGTGAGCATCAAACTTGGAGAATTGGTCACGCATGTTGGGAACATTTTCAAACATCCTGCCACCCGGAATAAAACAAGAATGTCAACAACATAAAACAAAGACACAAAATGTTTACATGAGTACATTATTAAATATTAGAAATTAATAAATATAAGTAGCCAAAGCATAGATTATTTAAAGAAAAAAGTGTGTAAATAAGGCATAGGTTATCTTAAAGTGTTCCAAAACTGTAGAGTAAGGCTAAAGGTAAATAATGCTACAATGATAAAAATTTTATTTAAGTAAGATTACAATGGTCCTAACTAAATGACTATTAAATAACAAATTTATACATTTGTCTAAAAATGGTGAAGCTTAAACTAATTAACAAAAAAACAGTGAATTAAACAGGAAGGTAAGATTTAATTTAAAAATGTACAATTATTGGTGGTGGATGTTATCATGATGCTGTGAGATTTGTTTCATCAACACAGAAAGTTGAGTGGGGCTGAGTGAGAATGATGGAAGTAGACCCAGCTAGTGTCCAGTATGTAACAAATTTACACTCACCATAGTACTAGTTTAATGCCAGCTTTCTCTTTACCACCAGGTCCACTGATAAGTTGGTTCCATGTACGTTCTAGGACTTTTCTATCACTGAAATAAAATCATAAGTCTTTTGATCAAAATGTGGCACACCTAAGAGTTAATTATTTATGGACCATAGTATTATGTATATCTCCACTGACTAACTGACAATGTCTTTTTGTTTTAATAAAATCACATATTTGCTTATCTGTTTAAAAAAAAAAACAATGAACAAGAGAAAGTCAGAAAGAAATACAGTGTACACATATTCCTTATAGAAGAAGATAGGATGTAACTATTTCCCTAAGTAACATCATAGGTTCTCACAAAGTGTAATAAAAGAGTATGATAAGATAAAGGCACATTCCTTGTTCCATATGCTAGAACATATTCATACATATGATCTTTCTTCCCTAGTGCCTGAGTCAGCAGAATTTAAGTCATTGATTGACAAGCATGACTAGATTGACCTACGAACAGGCATACGATGTAATCATCTACATCTGTATTTTATAAATAAGATATGACTTGTATAAGACAGACTAACTTACGTAACTGAGAGTCCAATCTTCTGAATGGTATCTGTAGACATTAGAAAGAAGTATTTTATATAGTATAGACTAATTAAATGACAAAATGATTTGTAACTTCTGTATAAAGATCAATCAAGACATGTACAACTGAAATTCACCCATGATACTAGATAGTGAAAAGAATAAAAATACATTGTAAAAATGTTAATGTCTATTAATAAGAAGGAATAAATTTAAGATATTTAAGAGAGGAAATTATTTGAAACTTTTAAATATTTATGAAAATCTTAAAATAACACATTGAAACTATTGTATGACCATGTATTTTTTTTATAAATTGTAATTTTAGGTTAATAAAACCTGAATATAAAAAACAATAAGTAATAAGTAAGTCCTTAAATTCTGATGGCTGATTGTTAGTAATTATGTTTGTGTTTGTAAAATGTTTTACATGTTTCGGATGTTCCTTCAGAGTTGAAGATAGTTTACTTCCTAGTTCAAACCTCCCACAGGACCACGGGGGATGGGAGCGGGCAGGGTTTGAACCCAAGACCATCAATAAATCGAAATAACAGTCCAGCGCGCAAACCGCACGACCAGGCAACATACACAATGTTGGCAACACAAAACAATTTTTAAAATCTGGCTTATTGGTCTGTAAATGTCAAGTTAGATCTCTACTTACGGTCAGCAAGGAATTCATTGAAGGCACTCAGTAGGTGTGTCCAGGCTCTGGCTTCAGCACTGTCAGCAGTTACACCTAGAGCACTCTGGATGTAGGATCCAATGTTTTGTTGAAGTGGCTGCAAATAGAACACAAATGAGGTCAGTTAATGTGGGAAGGGCTGCAGCCATTTAAATGATTAAGTGTGCAAATATCATACAAGAAAAGATCCACTTATTTTTATAATCCTTTCTAAAATTATAGGATGAAGATTAATCCTAAATGACTCCAAATGTTGACATTTAAATGTTTCAACACTTCAACTAAACTGATTGTATTTAAAGTGAAAGTGAAGTTAGTTTTACATGACAGCAACTTAAGGGTCTATAGTCTAAACTCTTGCAAGGCAAAAAAAATTATTTTCACAGACTGAAAGAATTCTTTTGATTTGATCCAGCTCTAATATGTTTTTGTTTGATTGCCAAAACTAAGGACATGAGAGGGTTTTTATTAGACTGTCATCCAAGCTTTTGTTTTGTGTTAAATATTTGTGTCATTGTATTCATATATTTCTATGTCAAGGGTTTAAACATATGACCCACATTTTTTTATCTACTCTAGTAAATCATAGTACACTCTTACGCCAAAATATTCCAGACCAACACTTGGGCTCATGTGCAAGTGAGCATCAACTAATCTCTCCACACCAGCCTGAAGTTTATCAGCATCATCCACATTGTTGATCAAGAACTCCAAGCCACCCACGATCACGTTGACTTGTTTCAGGAACTCTGCATCAGCCTTGAGAGCATCATCAGAGGAGTGGGCATTGAATTTGCTGAATCTATCACGCATGTTGGGCACGTTGTCAAACATCCTGGTTTTAATTAAATTCCATACAAAATGATTAATTAAACAATTATGAAAAAAAAAGTTGTGAAATATAAAGTATGTGTACATTTTGTATGTGGTGTATGATTGATTGATTGATTGGCTGACTGATTGATTTATACCCACCAGAGAACAAGTTTAATTCCAGCATTCTGTTGGCCACCAGCTTGGTTTACCAAAGTGTTCCATGAGCTTTGAAGAGCTTTCTTGTCACTGTGTGAGGAATGTTTAAATGTCATTGTTAGTCAACATATCATTTTAAATGATCAAAAATCGATTTTATTATTATTAAGACACTAAGAAATTTCTCTGTCATTTCTGTACAATACTTGTTCCAAATGTCCACTTAAGTGACAGTAACTGGTAAACAGATATAACCTACTGTAAGTGTGTATAAAACAATTTATAAAACAGAATTACTATAGAACTTACTCGTTAGAGACGATCCTAATGAAAGTACCTGCAGACAGATAACAAATAGAGAATAAAAATCCTGCAAATCTAAATTTTGCAACATATTAACCAATGCAAATTATACGATATACAGTTATTCGTTTATCACATTGTGATAACATTTTATTTTTTAATACATAAATTGTATTGCTGAATAGATAGCTTTATAGCCAAACTTCTCAACTCAAATATTTGTTTGTACTTACGGTCCTTAAGGACATTGTTGAAGACAGTCAAAAGGTTTGTCCAGGCTCTGGCAGCAGCACTGTCAGCAGACACACCAAGGGCTTTCTCGATGTATGAGTGGATGTAGCCTTGCAATGGCTGCAGACAAATATTGAAATGACTGAACATGGTAAGTGGTTTAGTACTAAATTAGCAGTAAGTGTTTTATTCACCGAAGTGGTAATGGATATAAAATGCTTCCAATGGCATGCATCTCCATATCCAAACAAACAGTTTAACTTCAGGCTTTCACATGTAGCTCAGATATTGGGTCTGGCAGAACTGGTATCACTGACAAGAGAAAGGGCAGAGGCAAGCAACTGGCACCTATACCAGTAAATTCTGGCAGGAGGGACTCATTGACCTTGGCTGGCTACCCACCTAGGAAATGAAAACTCTGAATCCGAACCTCTGCGTCTTTGCAGCTATACCCAAGCATGGGAATGGCTTCAGGAGACATCCAAGTAAAAGAGGTGGGGGCGACCAGTTTTTCTTGAACCAGACGCAAGTTGTCCCTAGAGAATGACTTTCCGGATGCGAGTGTCCTTCATTCGGTGAACATGTCCAAGACAGTGCAGGTGGCGTTGTCTGAGGGCTGTAAAGATGCTGGGAATACCTGTTCACGCAAGGATCTCAGTAATGCACACTTTTTCTTTCCATGTGATTTTCAAGATCTGTTGCAGGCAGAGCAAATGAGTTAAGCTTTCTCTCTTGCTTTGCGTAGTCCTTGACTCACTGCCATACAGTAGGGTACTCAGAACTATAAGCTGACTAATTATTCAGAAAGACTTACCCCAAAGTACTCAAGACCAACTCTTGGTTTCAGGTTTAAGTGAGCATCAGCAAGTCGGACAATGGCCTCATATAAGTTGATGGGGTTGTTGACATTGTTGAGCAATGACTCCAGACCACTGGTGATCAGGTTTACTTGGTTGACAAACTCAGCATCCTTTCTCAGAATGTCATCAGGCTTGCGGGCATCGAACTTAGTGAATCTATCACGCATGTTGGGAACATTTTGGAGCATCCTATTGGTAATACATTTTTTTTGTAATTAAATTTTCTTTATGATTAAAATTTAGTAAACCATATTGAAATATAGTCTTTTCAGTTTATCAGATGAAGAAGTTAAAGACACTGAAACATTAGCCCTACAATCACTGGAGACTCACCAGAGAACCAAGTTGGTTCCAGCGTTCCTACTTCCACCAGCACTGGCAGTCAACTGATTCCATGAGCTACCAAGAGCTTCCCTGTCACTGTAGTTACAGACAACAAACATTACTATAACGGGATTTGTTAAAGGCTTTAGTATACGAAGTCAACTAAAATATACATAAACACAAAATTAGGTGTTTATATTGATGTGAGTGATGGTAGTTTAAACACAGTTTGGTAATCTCAGTTCTTAGCATGAATTGCATTACCAAGCTAGACTGAACTATGCCTTTAGGTTAAATTCATAAACATAAAATCAAACAGGTCACAAACAATTGCTGACACTAAAAAAATGAATTGACCCAAACTAAAAGAAAAAGAAACAATCTTACATGTCAGACAGACCAAGATTGTGGATGGCATCTGTGAAAAAGAATTTCAGAAAAAAATCAACATGTGTTTTCGATTGAGTTTTATTTGTATAGATCCTTATATATTAAAGATGCTACTTCAAAAAAGAAGATAATTATGACCTAATAAAAAACACTCAAAATTTTAGTCTAAGAGGCAAAGAAACAAAAAAAAATTTTGTTTACTACTTTTATGACTAAGGTTGTGTTTTTAATTGCAATATACCAGTACACACAGTCTGGTCTTATTAAATTAATATCTTATATAATACAGACGTTACTTCAAAAAAGAAGATGATTACGTCCTACGCGTCATGCATTTAGTCATGCATATTAACCAATGACTTAAATTCTGCCAAGTCACTGGTTTTTCTGGCTAGCTCAGGCAACCCATTCCATGCTCTAATAGCACTAGGGAAGAAGGAGTATTTGTACAAATTTGTCCTAGCATATGGGACGAGGAATGTGCCTTTATTTTTGTGTCTTTCAGAGTATCAGTTTATTTAGATAGACTACTAGTTAATATATTAGTGTTTTGAGTTATTGCCCTTTGATTATATAATCAGTTTTGATCTGTTAATCAAATAAATATCCACCACATTGTATACAAATTGCACAACTTACGATCCTTGATGACTTTATTCAAGGCTGCAATCAAATGAGTCCAAGCTTTGGCTTCATCACTGTCAGATCCGACTCCTAGAGCACTCTCAATGAAAAGGTGGATGTTTTTCTGGAGTGGCTGGAAACATTGTCAAGTAGAAGATGATAATTCTTGTAAAAGTAAAAGTATGCTTTTGGACAAGGCGTAATTTAAACATTAGTATTGGGAAATCATTATTTTCTACTAATTAAAAAGAAATCTAGCTTTTTAAAATAATGAAGTTTTATAAACAGATTATGACTTATAGAAAAACAAAAAATGTTATAACTTAAAGCTATCCCTTCATAAAAAGGAACATTTGTAACTTATGAACAAGGAACAAAAAAAGCAGACGAAGAAAAGAAAGAAAAAAAAATTTAAAGAAAGACAATATCAAATAGTAGGCGGACTATAAACTGGATGAGATGCTAAGAATAGCAAAATACAAGAGTAATGTTGATATTTGGTCAGCAGATCAATTTCAGCACACTTCTGGATAAGTGAAGGTGAAAATATAACAATAATGTTAGCCTGATGTAGCCACATGACATCAGATAGTAAACTAATTTTATTTTTAATAGAGTTGAATTTTACACATGACATCAGATAGTAAACTAATTTTATTTTTAATAGAGTTATTCAAATCAGCAATGAAAAATATTCATTTTGAGACCTTGTATAATTTGTTTTTCCTTTTAATTACTCTGTTTGTATATTTTGAGACCTTATATAATTTTTCTTTTTAATGACTGTATATGTATGTTTCTTCAAAACAATATAATTTGGCATTTTAAATTTAACATCATTATTATTGACACGGTCTTTAATTCTTATCTAACATTCATAAAATATTAGTAGGTATACTAAGAATATTCTTCTGCATTAATGCAGCCCTTTAACTCTTTCACTCCTAACTGATGATACCAACATTGCTTTGACCCCTTTAAATTTAATTAATTTTTGGTTTTATAACTTTAATTTGTGTTATATAAAAAGAGCATGCATTCTTCTATAATTACATGCCTAATATAACATTTCCTGATTACATACAAAAAAGTTATTGAAGTTTAATCATAACAGGGTAGTGAAACACAGTAGGCAAAATGAATCATTCCATCGGGACGTGGAAAATAATTACAGAGAGAAAGAGTTAAACATACCCCAAAGTAACTGACACCAATGGCAGGTTTCTTCTCAAGATGGGCATCAGCCAAGCTCTCAAGGCGATCTTGAAGTAAAGTGGGATCATTCAAGTTGTTGATCAAAGTCTCAAAACCTCCTATGATGACATCAACCTGTTTAAGGAACTCAGCATCTGTCTTCAGGGCTTCGTCAGACTGTTTAGCATTGAATCTGGTGAAACGTTCACGCATGTCTGGGACATTGTTGAACATCCTGTTTTGTGGATTTCAAAAGCAAATGAGATTATTTCAATCTGTAAATATATTGTAATTCTCAACAATACATAATATTAATACTAAAAATTGTAGTTTATATATTACCAGAGAACAAGCCTGACTCCAGCATTTCTCTTGCCATTGACTCCAGCTGTAAGTCTGCTCCAGGAACTTTCAAGAGCGACTTTGTCACTGTGTAATACAAATTACTATCATGTGACAATTATATTTATTACAACTACCACTAATGCCTTTTTATTATCTTTTTTTAAAGTACTAGGTTTCAAATTGAAACTTTTTCAGTCAGATATATTATGGAAATAACAAACAAGTAGTAAGCACTAACTTACGTGTCTGAGAGGCCAATTTGGTAGTTAGCATCTGTGGACAAATTTTCAAGAATGATTCAGTTTTGAATAACTATTTAATCTTATACAGTTCTAATTTTTTAAATTATATTTTTTTTTAAATGTTATTTTCATACATAATAATCTTTTAACAGCATTTTAAAAATGTATTTCCTGCTTGGAATACTGTTTCAATCATTATCTATATCTTTGACTCAATAAATGTTCAGTCACACTGAATAGGTCATTGAATAGAAAAATAACTACTTACAGCTAGTCAGGACTTCATTGAAGGCAGTCAGAAGATTTGTCCAGGCTTTAGGAGCCTCATCACCATGATCAACATTAAGAGTTTTCTCAATGAAGCTGTAAATGTTCTCTTGTAGTGGCTGGAAAACACAAACACATGACATATTTATATCTTTGAACAAAATTGTCTTCGTGGGTTTCAATAGTGTCAAGTGCTCTCTGACCAATGCTGATGGTGGTAGTGAATTTTAATTTCAAAATTTAATGTGCTGCTGAATGGCTTAAACTGCTTGGCTACTTATCAAGGGGACCTGAGTTGGAATCCCAATTCCCATCTTAACAAAATAAATCCCACTCAACTCCCCCTTTGTAGCAACTGCACCCACTCTCATGAAACCGTAAACCATATCCTCTTTGAATGCACCTTTTCTAATCCACCTTAGGCAGACCCTACTACCACAACAGCCCAATATAACCAACACCATGCTGAACAACTGAAGAGAACAGCACACAATTTTTTTCCTTGGCAGTCTGCAAAAGAGCTAACAGCTCAGCAGCAAAAAAAGCTGGCTAGAAGAAGAAGAATCCCAACTCAAGTTTGTTTGCTGAGTACCTAAAGACAGCACAGAAATATTTCACCTAGAACCTACTTCCCCCACATCTTCATTAAACAGAATGAATGTATATGCTATGAGAATGTTATAGAAGGAAAGAAGCGCTATACAAAATCAAAACAAGAAAAAAAATCCTGAATCAACTTAACTGTTAGGAAAACCTAAGCTGAAAAACAGGTCAAAGTAAAGTTAACCTTCAGTTACAGGAACAAGTAGTTTTCCAAAATCTACTTAATCTTAAGGTGATTTTTTTTTTCTAAATTAAACAAAATTGTAGTGATTTAATATTAACTCTACACAAGGATTTACCTTGAAATATTCCAACCCAATGCTTGGTTTCATGTGCAAATGGACATCAGCAAGGTGCTCAATGGAAGCCTGAAGCTGTCCTGGGTTGTTCAAATTGCTAATCAAGGTTTGAAGACCACCGACGATGATTTTCACTTGCTTGATGAACTCAGCATCATTTTTCAGAGCCTCATCAGACTGGTGAGCATTGAACTTGACAAATCTCTCACGCATGTTGGGGACATTATCCAACATCCTAGGGTATAATTATCAACATTTTCTGACCAAAATTAAGCAAACAAGCATTTTGACTAAATGTCAATGGTACTAGAGGAGCATTGTTCCACAATAAAAAGAATTACGTCTATGTAATACTTCTATATAATTGAGTCACAAACACCTACTCACCAGAGAACAAGGTTGTTTCCAAATGTGGTTCTGCCATCAGCACCAGCAGTGAGTTTATTCCATGAGCTTTCAAGAGCCTTGATGTCGCTGTAAAAATATTGAAATAATGGAGATTAAAAAAATAATATACTGAAATCAATTAAACTTACACAAACAGATTGATTGACAGGTGGATGTTACCATTTGAAGTGGTTAAATTAACATTCTTTAATTCTAAGATTATATGGATGTTAAGTGATTTAATATTAATGTTGCACAATTATACAGAGGTCATCAGCTTGATTAGCTGGAAACTTAAAAATGTAAGCAAATGTTTGCAGGGGTAATAAAATTAATAGTTTTAGTGGAGATCTGTAAATTAAATATATTTAATTATTGATGCTTTAAATATTAACTGAATGATTCATTTATAAAACTACAATTACCTCTCAGAGATAAGCTTGTGAATAGTATCTGTGGATATGAGAAAGAAAAATATAAATACATAAAGTTGATATAAATCTAAATAAAAAGAAATTATATAATTATCTATAAAATACAATTAACTATAAAATCTCAACATCACCAAAAAAATCTTAATTCATTAGTTCAATTTAGCCTGAGACATATCAAATTAGACCCTATATTGTTTGAATCATGGTAGATCAGAATGTAACTTTCTTTACAAGGAATTTGAGAACCTACTCAATGCAAACAGCTTAACAAGACTTAACATCCAATGGGGAAAGTAAAAAGCTAGTGATGCTACTGCCCTCATAAAATGTTAGCCAAAGATAGTTGAGCCTTAGACAATACTAATAATGATTTAACGTAAATAGAACTGTTTAAATTTCAAATATTTAATGATCAAATTAAGTTGAGCCCTATGAAAAGTGAAGATGCTTAACAAATTTTAGAAATTTAAAAGGAAGAAAAGAATAAATAACTAGTCAAAGTACATTTTAAACAAGTTGTCTCTAAAGTTAAGTATTTTATGGTTAATGCTTAATTTGTGCTTTGGGCCATAGAAAAAAACTTTCAGGTCACAAATATTTCGAAAGAAAAATAGAAAAGAATATGGCCAATTTATAAATATTGAATGCTAATTTAATTACTAACTACTAATTAGCAAATACTTTTCAACCTAGTATTATCAGCTATTGGATCTGTACAAGCCTTCATTTCTTTTATGTATTGAATTGTTTTTGTTTTTTTGTTAAAACAATACAAGATAATTTTGTAATAGCTTTTAAACAGAAAAATGACTACACTCTTATCAGAATATGTTAAACATGTTCTACACTCTTAAATACAACACTATTTACCAGTCAAGTTGATCTGCAGCTGAATGAGCCTGTCTTTACGCTCATTCTCTAGCCTGCAGTCATCAAACTGTGACTCCAGCTGCTTCAGCTTGTTTTTGATGCTCTTGATCTTGCTGACATACTCAGCTGGTGGCTTTTGTCTGAACAGTACCTCTGTTTTGCATGTTACTTCTTCACTGTTGTCTTCGAGTCGCCTAGCAACACATGAGTGACTTCCCTGCTGTTCTTTCTCTGGTCTTTTCCATTCAGCGTTAACAAATTGGACTCCATCACTGTCTGCTTTGATTAACTCAAGACAGACTGAAGAAATGGAATGAAGTGTATTATTTTATGAGAAGTAAGACAAGGAAAATATGCATTTTCAAAATACTTTTTCAACAGCAAAGCTTATATTAAGTGTAATTGTATCAATTAGTTTGAATAAGTCATGCGATGACATTTTTAATAGATCTAGACTAACAATAATAAATCTATTTGATTAGAAGTATTTTTACCAACTGTTTTTCTTTAGCCCTATTTCATGCTTTGAGCTTTCTCAATACTCTATGATCCTATCAGTATCACTTGTCTGGGCCAGTTTGTTGTTTGTAACAATGTTTTACATGTTTCGGATGTTCCTTCAGAGTTGAAGATAATTACTTCCTAGTCCAAACCTCCAGCAGGACGACGGGGGATGGGAGCGGGCAGGGTTTGAACCCAGGACCATCGATAAATCTGAACGACAGTCCAGCGTGCAAACCGCATGACCAGGCAGCCAGTTTGGAAAGGAAAAGGGGGCGGGGGGTGAAAGAGGGGTGTATCTGTGTTAATGTTTCCATGATCGGCCTTTTTTTTTAAAATTGTATGACTTGAATTCGAACTCAGGGCTCAAGGTAATACACTAACCACTGTTGGGCACTGTTACTGTACTACTACAGTACTGTGTTGTGTACATATTTAACATATCGGTTAATTAAAATTTTATTACTTTTTTCCGCTATTTCATTTTAAGTGTACCACTACCACAGCCAGCAATGGCTTAAATAGTTAATGCCTGCCTCTACTGGCTCGGTAATTTGGATCTATACAGGACATAATCAGCTAGCACTAGAACGATCTCTATCATTAACTATTATATAGATCTAGATCTTGATATAGTATACAATCTATGGTGTATAACAGTGTATTCGCTTTTCTTTTTAATCTTTATGTTATGTTTTTAGGATTAACTTAAGTACCGGTAGTCTTGAACTTTGTATTTTTGTACTCACCAACGCTGAAGAAGACGAAGCCAATCACAGCTTGCGCCGTACTTTTCTTCATTATGTTCAGTTCTCCCCCTTGGATATTGAAAACGAAATCGTATTAAAAACAAAATATCAAGCAAGTAATATTTAAAGCTTACTACTGAATTTTTATTTTTTAAATAACAAAACTAACTATATTGATCTATATATATATCTTGATTCTTTTTAAATTTATGTTACATCCGAATTAGTCACTCTTTTCTAGATTACTTAGTTCTCGAGGGGAAAAAATGGGGGGGGGGGGGGTCATCATCTAAAGTTAGTCAACCACTTACTAAAGACTTCCTTTCTTTTTCTATTAAATTTATTTATTTTTTTTTGTTACATTTTAGAAACGTACACCCACTACTACCCCCATCTAACAGGAGTATGCGTACCTCAGGTAAATAAACGCTTTTGTAAGCTGTGGATGTTAATATATCAATGCTATTATAATTGTTTTTTAACCAAAGTTATATTTGAAAAAAAAAAAACGTTGAGAATGTTAAGCCACACATCTGTCCCTTGCTACGAAATAATGATTTTAAAATGGGGTCCGGGGTGTAAGACTAGCTCTCGTTTACATATGCAAGTTAATACGTCAAGTTATGGAGTAAATAAAAAATCATACTCAGGCCTAAAACAAATTATGATTTTAAAAAAAACGAATGTTAAATACCAGAGCGCAATTAATAGCTATTGGGCTCATCGGTTAAGTTTTGTAAGTAAAACAGTTACTTACCACTGTGAAACTCCGTGCACTTCTCAGGTACAGGAGGCTCTGAGGAGTCCAGCTGTCAGGACCGCTATATGAACCTTTCACCCGGCCGGAGTGGCACCATCCAGAGTCACGTACTCCCTCCTCCCTGCCTTCAGCCTTAACCTAAAAAATTGCTGAGATAATGACTTTTCACATCAGGCATCGTCTTTCTTCTCAGTCAGGGCACAAAGGGGTGGGTTGGGGAGGGGGTGGAAGTTCGAAGTGGGGGGGGGGGTGGCTGTGACAGAAAAGTTAGTGAGTGGCCGGGGTAAAGGGTTGACTTGGTTGTGGGCGAGTAGTGTAGCATGTGATGGATTTGAGGACTGAGGTCAGTCACGGAGCTTTTAACCAAAGGGACATTTAAAGAAATTCGATTTGCAATATTTAGATGCTTTGATTGTATGTTACGAATGAATAAACTTTTTTTACCTCCACATATTTAGTTTGTACTTATAAGGTAAATAGAAAAACATCTCCGATACATAGGATGTAAAAAAAGTTCCCTATCGAGACCCAAAGATCTATGGAGCCTGTTTACGATGGTGCTATGTGGTCTTTACAACGATCTACACCACCATCACTGAACCCTGTGTCAACTTCGGGACAATTAGTCTAGTGCTACATCCAGCCGGATGTCTGTTGTATTTATGTGTATTTTTATGTTGTGTTGTCTTTATATGAGAAAAGAGTCCTTGTAATCACAACAAATTTCCGTAAGGATCAATAAAGCAGTCTTAGTCTTAGTTCCGGCCTCCCCACTCCCCAGATTTTGAACCAGAGACCATGACTGCTAAAAAATTCATTTGAAATGTTAATATGACTAAAGCACTTTACAAGCTTACCGTTCACAAATTATTATTGACTAAATCTTCGAAATAAAATTACATAAGAATGTTTTAATACAATGTTTTTGTGTTAATAAGTTATATATGTTTTTTTTTAATTATATAAACATATTTTGTAAGATATATTTATGACTTATTCATTTTCTGAGATTTGTATGATAGGCTAATGGTAATTCGAATCATTCTGTCCTGCATGAAATATGAATTACGATGTAATAACATTCATTTCTGAATGAACGTCCGAAACGTGTATAAAACCAAACAAGGTCACAAAGAGAGTTTTTGTGGAAACACAAACTCAGAATTGGCCCACGAATTGGTCTACTCAGCAGTTAAAGAGGCAGGTTCAATATTTTCGACCTGCAAACTATCAACAACCCTAACCCTTTCTCCGCCAATACAGACGTGTGCGTATTGAAATGGATGCCGATATTATTGTATTGATAGGCCGACTGACGATATGATACTGTACAGCGATTTATTAATATTATAATTACACTGTTTATAATCATATGTATTCATAAAGTTTTTTTTATGAAAATATGATTTAGTGTGAGCCTGGCCTAATTGATAATGTGCATATATGTGCGCAGCACTCGTATAAAATAAAATACTAAATTAAATGTTGTTTTAAATATATTCGACTTATATACATACCGATTGTGTTTTAAAACAAAAGTAAACACTTTATTTCAATGTATAGTAAATTGTATAACAGAAAACATTTAATGTAGTAATACAAAAGTTTTTGTTACTTTAGATAGAAAAAAAGCAAAAACATTTGCATAAATCTTTTTAAAATATACAGAAAAATCGCCACTCTTACTAATAATGTTTTGTTTTGTTTTGGTTTTTTTAACTATTAGTAAGCCAATTTTGTATTTTCATGAAAAAACTAAATGCATATTTAATTAAACAATTAAACAGTTCGCTTTCAGAAAAAAAAAATTATCTGATGCACCAGAACTTTGCAAGATCTATAATATCATGATATCGGAATTTCAATATCATTTCTAGTTTTTGCGATCTAAATTGCACGGACGGACGGTCTGACAGACCACGCAAAACTATGGTGGTTACTCCACTTTCGGGGGACACTAAAAAAACGAAAGTAATGTAATTATTGTAATTATATATCAAACTGGCTAAGTAAAGGGGTCATTGAATAAAATAGATAAGCATCAAGAAACATCTTATTATTATATAAATATGCGTCTATATAGCGAAAGGCTTTGGATTGCTTCCACCACCTCTTTCCTTTCAAACATATCTGCCTAATCTGACCCTCCCTACCCTATGGGGATCGAGCTGTCAAATGCCTGTCTCCACACTGTCAAGTCTTATAAACCTTTGTCTGCCCTTAAGTGTTTCACATTGAATTTTTCATCATAATTATACCTTCAACCCGCTCCAACATAGAACATTCTTTCCGGCTGCCCTGCCCTCAATTTTTTTTTTGTTGCTACCACTGTAAGCAATGTAAGGTTTGGACAGAGCCTACATGTATGGTAGTTGAAAGTTCAAAAGTAGGGACGTATTGAAAACGAATACCGGTTTCGGCGATACTTTTAGGGGGAACTGTTTCCTGTGCGTTAAGTTTAAGACTAAATCAAGACTTAGCAGTTAACAGATGGATCGATTTTATAAGCAAGGGGGGGGGGGGGTCACTGGAGATGACGTTCCCTTGTGCTGTTAGCTTTTGGTGTCTCAATCCCCAAACCAAGCAATGTAGCAATTGAGGTTTTACAGGGTCGGGTCGCAAGCCCCACTCCTAATCCTCCCCCCTTTCTCACCCGGCAGATGTCGGAGTTACAGAGATCGGGTCTCAAACAAAGAAATCGGATGCCAAACTGGGACTCGACCACTTAATGAGGTTGTAACCAAGCGTTGCATGGTGTTTGCGGGATATGTCCTCCGGCAGAATGAATTACTTATAGGCCTACCAAGAATTGCAATACCATTGAGGTCAATAGCCTACAAGCAAAGTGCAAACAGGGAGGTCCTCGTATCACTTGGCACCACACTTTTTCATGGAGGACCTAAGAGCAGTGGACACTGCCAGTGACAGATCTTTATAAAGACAGCTTGCAGTCCAACGATCCAATGCGCGAAAGGCGCGGGAGGGTCTAAATCTAAGTAACACTGCTATAAAATAGTATAAAATATGTGGCATATTCCTCGTTGATAGCATTTATCAATGTTTTTTATACTAAAGTGTACAAGTACGATACAAAAAAACAAAAAAAAACGTGACTTCTTTTAAGAAGGAAAAGTGTTTTTTTTTTGTTTTTTCCAGTTTGGAATCACTTTCTGATATATATCATCAGCTGAGGTCCGAAACTTACTGTAAAGGAACACTGTTGTGTATATAAGTGTAATGTTTTAATACGATCTATTCTAACTGCCAGTTTTTTGCTCAACTCACGGTGAGAATCTTTATTTTGAACTAGAACTATTAGTTCCTCTTTCAGAAGTTGCGATCAACGGTTTACGAGCAGGTTGTAATGTGGTCATCATAAAGACCAAACGTCTTTACTTTCCCAACTAAATTCAGGTACCCATTAGAGTTAAGTAGATTCGAACCCAAGTCCCTAGATCAGAAGCCAAGCGCTTAACCACTCTCCCATCGCCCCCCCCCCCAAACTATTATTATTAAAGATAGTTATCGAAAGTGTCCAACGATGAATATTTTGCAACAGGTCCTTTCCTATTCTGGATAGTCGGTGACCACTGACCAGTATAACTTTTCATCAAAGTGTCTAAAGTGGTAGCCTATCGTAACATTGTTAAATTGATGGATTAAATAAACATGTATTGTTCATAGAACGAGCTTCTTTTTATTGGAAAAAAAAAACCCAACAAATTGTAATTCTTACTAACAATGAAATAAACTTTATAAAAAAAGACTACTCCGCAATACAAACATTTATTAGCGTTGTCTCAAACAAAAAAATTGTGACAAATGCTAAATATTACAAATAATTTACTTTTTTTTTTATAAATTTTATTCTCCAAAAGATACATTGCAAAAAAAAACGAATTTTATGGTATTACAACAACAAATGTAAAAACTTTGTTCAGAAATTTTAAATATTAAAATCAATAAGCATCGTTTCAGTGCTGCCATTGACTCAAATAAGGAAAAAATATTATAGGCCTACTTTGAGGTTCTAAAAGGCTAACTATTATGGATTTTTTTTTAAATTTATTTTATTATTATTATTTTTATTTTTTGCGTTTAAGAATAAAATTTCTCAATTTTTCCACACGTGGCACAAATTATTTTTTTATTATTTAATTGGCAACTTCTCAACATTGTCTATTTCAAAATCTCCCTCGTTTTTCTTCTTTTTATTTAGCTTCCATTATATCTCCACAACACTTCATCATATTGCTTTCTCTTTATTTTTTCTCTTTCTGTATTTATAGATTAAAGACGTACACCATGTATTACAATCAAAAAGTAGACAAAGATCAGATTACTGTGATTAACTTTTGGTGTGAAAACCCCCAATGACAAATGGCATTGTCTTCGTTTCCGAAAATTTAAAGATGAGTACAATATTTCACGTGAACACACAGACCCACTAGCGACCTACATATTTTACATCTAACGCAGAAAAAGCCGTTGTCTTCAGGTGGTCTAAGTAAATTGTCTTTACGTCGTCTGCGCCTGTCTTCGGCAAAGGTCCTATTATCATGAGTCTTAAATGTGTATCCCGCTAGCTTCGTGCCAGCTCTCCAGCTGTATCTTTTACAGGCTGCTAGCTGCCTCCTTAATGCCAGGGACTGCAAAATGACACCTGATTTGATTTTCGTGGCGCTTCGAATGGAGGGGGGGGGGTCCTATGTTATTCTCCCTTTAAACTCGCTACAAAAAAAAAAGATCGCCTTTAGCATGCGGTCATCCCCCCCCCCCCCCCCCCGTTTGGTAGTTGTTTCAGACCACTGCAGCTTTCGAACAGTAAGTAGTGCCTATACACTATCCACACCGGCATAAACAGAACATGATTGTTTGTAAGGTAGTCTAACCAGCGTATTTCCATTTTGAAGCGCAAACATCTTTGATGGAAAATTTCGAGGAGCCTTATATACCGCCTGTAGAGAACCCAGGTTTCAGAGCCCGACAAGAGTGTGGTGAGGACCACAGCTTAATAGACATTAATTTTTTGTTGGTTGGCGGAGAGACCTAATGAAATGTTACTTCAATGTTACTTCAAAAAAGAAGATGCTTACGTCCTCGCTTGCGCGCTGGACTGTCGTTTGGATTTATCGATGGTCCCGGGTTCAAACCCTGCCCGCTCCCATCCCCCGTCGTCCTGCGGGAGGTTTGGACTAGGAAGTAAACTATCTTCAACTCTGAAGGAACATCCGAAACATGTACATATTTTACAAACATTCCTCCATACTCTCCTATGTTGACCATAAGCAGACAGTTTTCTGTTTCTCTGGACAGGGATGCGTAGCTGGACAATGTGCTGCCCAGGAACACAATTATAGTAAACGATTTAAGCTTTTCATAAAAAATCACTCAAATTTCTCTGACCTGCGCATTAAGCACAGCTGAAGTTATACGTGCGTTTTAAGAACTCAAATGAATTTCAGCCTACATCGTACGCTCTGGAAAAAAAAATCGATAAATATATAATTCTATTAATGCTGAAAGATACCCGACCTCTTAGTGCCCGACCCCTGGGTAGTAAAGCGCTTTTCTTGAGTCAGCTAATGCGTAGTCTTCTATAGTAAACACCGTTCACGGCCTCAAATCCCGACCTTAACCTAAAAACAAAGGGATAAGAGAGTCTCACATCTGGCATCGGCTTTCATGCCATTTTTTTTTAAACGGAACTGGGTGGTGAAGGCAAGAAAGAAAGAACAAGCGAGAAAGAGAAGGGGAGGGCGTGCTACTAACTTACTATACTCACGGTGAGAGTACTTATTTTTGTCTCAGGAATGAGTTCACGGGGCAGTTCATGTTTTTTTTTTTAAACCACTGACAAAGAAGATGAGTAGTGCTGGCAAATCACGAAAGAAAAAAAAAACAACAACTTGATAATTTAAGGAAAAACAAAACAAAACTGTAACAGTTTGTATTTCATAGTAGATACGAATATTGTGTTATTTTCCTTCTATTTTATTCATTCTAGATACCCTAACCTATATCCTCTAATGGGCATGGGGGAGTCATGATTGATCTTGAAAATGTACTATTGTTGGTTCAATAACTCTAAATAACCATGAATTTTAAAAAAATGTGTTTGTTAGATACATTACAATGAAGATGTTCTGAAAAACGAATTACTATATATATATATATATATATATATATATTATTTTATGTTTATCGATCTGGTTTTCCATGAAATAACAAATCCAGATTAAAAAAAAAAATAATGGAGGTCTTCTGTTGGGGAGGAGTTCCACTGAAGTGATGGAGGATATAAAAAATGCTTCATGTATAACCCCTTCCTTTTTTTTTTGGCCTCGCGAAGTTCAGACACACGGACACAATTTTGATTAAGTTGCTTCTGTTTGGGGTAAAGTAAATTACTTTTTCAGACCTGAGCAGATGTTGTTAAGTCTGTTTCTAAGGCCGATGGTAAACGAGGATATCATGTTGCCAGTACAATGACCTACCACCTTTACTTTCCCCAACTAATTTCATGCACCCACTAAAGCTGGGTGAATTTTTTTAAAATCCTCTAATGAGTAAATTAGAAATTTCAGTTTTTGCATATATTCGAACCCGACAACCCTCGGTTAGGAGGCCAAGCACTTTACCACTCGGCCAGCACGCCCTATTCCTCTTAGAATCGGGAAGTGTGGTAAAGTGCTAGTAAAGTGCTTGTCTTCCAAACCGATGAGTCGCAAGTTCGAACCCCAAAGACATGAAATTTTCAATTTCGAAATTTTAAGACGCCCCGAAGTACACCAACCACATACTAACTAGATCTAAACCGTCGAAAATAATTATATCTTGCTTTTCTTTTGGTAAATACACCAACAAATACAATATTGAATTCACAGGTAATTCGAGCCATAATATATATAAGTCTATGATTCGAGCATACAACGCCTTTCAAACCATTCGCCATTTTGAGATTCGCATATATAAGAAACAGAGTAAATTTAAAATTGCGAACATCTATGTTTATATTAGATAAGCCTGTTTCTGTAATTGATTGCAAAATGTCATTGCGAATTGATATTTTATGTTTGATATGAAAGGAATATTTCTAACGTTCCATTTAGCCGGTACTTTCTATCATAAACGCTAAATTTTGACACTTAAGGTCTAGCGATGGAAACTTTGAGAATCCGATTCCTCAAGGTCATCTGTGCTTGACCTTTCACCCGTTTCCCTAGGCTTGCAGAAT